>OZ010795.1:353673778-354033571 GCA_963932465.1 Maratus speciosus
CTCTTTGAACATCAGGGTTTGAAATTCAAGTTTTCCCCAGAAGGGGAGTTTCCCAGCCAACATTTAAAAATACAGGGGAGTTGAACTGTTGGAAAGGAAAAAAAAATATCTTTAAACCCCGTTATTTTTCATGTGCCACTTAAAGAATTACATTTATACAGACATGACAAAATACCTTTGAAATAATTTAAATTAACAACTCAAGATAATTTATTATCAAAAATGTTTATTTTTATTAAAACAAAGGAACAGAATCAAGTTTTATATATGCCATGTCTATTTTTCAACTTTCACCTAATGTTACGGGCAATTAACAATTGTGTTGCTAAATAAATTTTAGAATTTATTCCATTTTGCATGTTTTAGCCTCTTTCACAATTTACACTTTTGACAAACAGCACAGACCAACTTTTATAACTTTAGAAATTATCGGAAACGCATGGTTATGCTCTGTTAAAAAATTTTAGAAAAATTTGCAAAATTTTATGTGCATTATTTTTTAACTTACTTGCATGAATAATGCATATCGGTGATTCTATTGTCGATATCCTACGGTGATTGTATGTCGCTTCTGAACAAACTTGTTTTATTATATCCTTAATGGAATTATAGTCAAAACTGTAATCCCTGGTATTTTCGTTAAAATTGAACTATGGAATTTTAAATACATTGAACATGTCCGAAAATACTTCAGTGTATATATTGTTATCATTTCTGTCCACAATTCCAATGACATCAGTTTCTGCCGACTGCAACTGTGTTTCAAAGACTAGCAACTCAACGTTAGGCCATAACTTATGTAAAAATGTTACTAACGTTTTAATTTTAATTCACTTTCATTCACTCCCATCAAGAATCTAACCAGTAGTTAACATTCTTCATATCCACAAGTTTTAAATTTTCAACAACTTCTGCTCCATCAGTCAGTCCTTCAATCAAAAACTGTATCAACCTTTTCCTGTAATGTCTCTTAATTTTCTCAAGGAGCCGTTCTCTGCTCCAGAAGCTAATGTGTAGCTTGGCAATATTTCATTATTCAAATCTGTTTCATTGCAATTATAGATTTGGGTTGCGGTGGGGGGGGGGGGGGGAGAAGGCTGAGTAGTGGCATCTGGTAGGGTAAATAAGAAAGCTTCCCATTTATCTGAAAATTCTTATGGAACCCCAGTCAACAAAAATGTTTTGGTTCCATGCTTTTCAGATAACCGGAGTTTTACTGTACTTGAAAGATTAATGAATAAATGTTATGCTTATATTGAAATTTTTTCAATCTATTGAATATGAATTAATAATATTAAATAAACTCCTTGTGAATCCTTCCTATTTATTTATTTATTTTTGTTAAGAAATACTTTATTTTTGTAAGATTTTAAAAAACATTTATTTCCTCAAAGTAATTTCTTTTGTTAAGGGGACATTCCAGTGAAACTGGTTTTCCCTTCTCAAATCATGAAATTCTTTATTAACCCATGGGAAATTTTAGCACGAACAAAAAATCATTCATTAATCATACATAATAAAACACTTTCTAGCACTATCATAATATTGTTACCAAATTTAATTTTTTTTTTTCATTCACATCACACAGTTAAATATTTATAAGGGACCCTTCACTAACTTGAAAATGGCCATTCCGTAATGTTAAACCAATGGGCAGGGTTTTTTTTTTAATTGTTTAAATTTGAAAAGTTTCAAAAGATTCTTTTTGCATAAGATAGCTGAGCTCGTTCTTTCATACGGCTGTTTTTTACTTTTTCGATTTCGGTTGCAGATTTTTTTGCATGGAATTGCAATGCATTGGAATTTTAAATCCATATCCAAAGTTTGAAAAGGAAATAGTCAATTGATTTCTTCTATTACTCGATAAAAGGTTGATTTTAAAAGTCATGTCCTAATTTCTGTGAATTGCAAAAATTAACTAGTTTGTTATTTCTAAACATGTTTTTTAAAGTTCAGCAATTTTTTCTTCATGTGTGCCACAAGTGTAATCTCATTTTGTTTAGTGCTGACTATTGGCCAATTTGGTAGGGCCCAGTCTCCAGTGGCCATTACTGCCCTTTTAGTTATTTACTATTTTGAGCACAGGGAAAAAACATTGGAAAATACATAAATCGGTCATAAAAAAAATATCGCCGATTTCGTCAATTATGGTGAAAATAAATAACAAAATTTGTCGGCCGGTAGCAAGAAGAAAACTGAAGTTCGTGGGAAATCAGCAGCGGGAAAATATCACAAAATTCGTCAATCGATCATGAAAAAATATAGTGAAATTTGCCAATCCGTCACGAGCATGGAAGTAGGAATACATTTCCAACTATCATGAAATTCCTCAGCCGGTCGCAGAGAAAAAACACGAAAATTTTCAATCGGATGCAAAAAACAATCGTTATTTTCATCAGTATTTCGCAAGAACAAACAGGGAAATTTGCCAATCGGTCACAGAATAAAATTGCTATATTTGTGAATTGATCTCGAGAAAAAAAAATTACGAAATTCACCGATCAGTCTCTAGAAAAAATCGTGGCATTCATCAGTCGGTCATGGAGAAAAAGCACAAAATTTTTCAGTCAGATGCAGAAAAACAACTATGAATTTTGTCAATCTGTCGTAAGAATAACCTGTGAAATCTGCTAATCGATAGTAGAAAATATCACGAAATTTGTCGGTCGGTCCTGGGACTTGATCGTTGTTTTACAAAGAAACATTTTCGGAAAATGATTTTTTGGAAACAGGAGCCGTCCGCCCACAATAGGGCATAATAAATAGGACACAATAATAATCTTTAGGGCACGAATCCTGCCATACCGTCTCAAAATTCAAGCCCTGTATCTGCCATTCAAGCCCTGTAATGTATATTAATAATATTGCATAAAAAATGTAATTTAAACATTAAAATATTCTGTTTATTTGTACAATGAAATGCTGATAATTGCTACTGGATTTGGATATGGGATTAACTATATTGATAATTGTTAATAATTAATTAATTTGTACAATAAAATGCTGATAATTTGTATAGTAAATTTTGACCAATTAATATGCATATAATTGTAGAGTATTTTCACAAAGAAATACTACATACTTTCTTTTTATAATTTAAACATAAAATATCTACTAATATGCCCCATGATTAAAGAGTTATTTTCTCCAAACATAGGTTTAATTGATGCCCTTTTTCTGTTTTAATTATTTAATATTGTTTTTGCTCTAAGTCACGTTTAGTTTTATTTTAAGTTAAATTATTTTGATATTTATAAGCAAAAAGAAAATTACTTTTAATTTTAAATATTTATAAGGAAGTTACAAAAATAACTAGTTGGATTTGCCAATCCCAAAACTTTCTTCTATCTCATACATCTTAATATTTCAAAAAGTAGTTCCAAATGTTACCATACTTCAATATTATTAGTTCAATATTATACCAACTTTGATTTTGATCTAAAATTTCTGCTCCAGTCAATTAATCAGAATAAGTTAATCTCGATCATGATATTTATTAAAATCAATATTTTTTTCGTTATTCTGTTGTACATCAGCTGTTTGTTAGCAGCAGGATGCGACGTTCCCTCTGTTTCATGAGCCGCCAATATACAGCACAAAAAAAAAAAAAAAAAAAAAAAATGCGAAAAATCGAGAAAAATTTACAAAAATCTCTGTTACAGTGCCACCTTCTGGCGGAATATTTCCAAATGCAAGGAGAAACTGCTGGTCATTGCCAAAAATATACACACAAAATTGGTTCAATTCTATGCTTAGCTTCATACACTTTTCAATGGTAAAATAATGAACATAACACAAAAATCCGTATTATAGCGCCCCCTTCCAGCAGAATATTTTCAAATTGAAAGAGGACCTGCTGGCCATAGCCAAAAACATACCCCCAAAAATTGGTTCAATTCTATGCATAACTTCATACACTTTTCGATGGTACAAGAATGAAAGTGGCACAAAAATCTCTATTACAGCGCCCCATTTTGGCAGAATATTTCGAATTTAAAGGAGAACCTGCTGGACATAGCCAAAAAAAATTACAAAAAATTTTGTTCAATTATATGAATAATTTCATACACTTTTTCGGTGGTACAATAATGAAAAAGGCACAAAACTCGCGATTAAGTGCCCCCCCCCCCCCCCTCCTTCCAGTGGAATGTTTCCATATTGAAGGAGGCTGACCTCTAAAACATCTAAATCCGTCGAAAACCCGAAATCGAAAAAATTTCTATTACAATACTTTCTTCTAAAAATTGGCCTGTTCAATTGTTAAACTTAAAAAAAGAAAGAAAATTAATAAAGTCATACTTTAATAAAAAACTTCAAATTTTATTTTGCATTCTGAAAGTAAAGCTACAGTTTTCTGAAAGAAGTAAACATAAATTCTTAAATTTATTATAAAGAGTTCAAATACCAATGTTAGGAAAGCTGGCAATTCTTTAAACTTTTGAGAATTACCTTTTACTCGTGTATAGTAAACTTACTTTCATATTTTGCATTATAAACAAAATTGTTCGGCATTGTTTGGGGTCAAAATATTTCTATTATCCTTATATATTCACTTCGCTGCGCTCTGCCGGATATCCGGCAGAGAAGTCGGATATCCGGTGATTGTGATCCGGATATCCGACGGTATTTCGGATATTGAAAAATCAGCCGGATATGCCGGATATCCGTTGCATCCCTAATTGAAACCGGCAACTCCTGGCAGTTTTAAGATCGTCGAAACAAGGACAGTGACTAGTTGCATGTAACCTCTTACTTTCAGATGGTACCTTTATAGGTGGTTTGTAGAATTTGGATCTGCATGAGTCAGCAACATCATCTTCAATCTCTTCTTCTTTGCTGTCACTGAGGACAGCCCTTGATCTTTTCTTTCTTGGTAATGGTGCATCCAACAGATTTTTAGCAACACTTAATCGAAACGATAGTACATCAAGTATTTTTTACGGGGTAACTTGTTTGCTTTGACATCTCGTTTGTAGAGAAACCATGAACTTACTGCAGCCAAGTCAAGGAAATGAATCGTTGTTTTCAAGGTCCACTTTCATGTTTTAAACTAGGTTCGATATGCCCCCCATTTGCTAATCGCAAATCTTCACACCTCCTATTGATGCGTTGTAGCTCATAACGCTGGCCGGACAAGAGCCATCAACTTTCAATTTTTCTTCCTTTGACCACCGCTTGATGGTCTACAGCACGTTACGTCCTGTACACGTCGACGCCAGTACAACTTTTTTATCGTCTTTCCACTCGACCATTACAATTCCGTTTTCTGAGACGTGCTTAATAATGTTCTCACCTTTCTTAAGAGCCGCTGGCTTGACAAATGGGATGCTTTTCACTCTATTTGTTTGGATTGTGCCTGTTCCTTTAAATTTCCTTTCTTAGTTCTCCCAGAAGCGATATTGCGTTGAAATAGCGATCGAAGTACATAAAACTAGGTCTCGACCAGAGTAAGGACCACAGCAGGTCCCAACCCTAGATCCTTGTGGAGCAGGTCTGTACTTTCTCACTGGTATACTACAAAATTTAAAACTATCCCAAATCATTCTGTTACAACAAAATTCTTCCTCCCCACAGGTTGTGGTTTGTTTTTTACATACAGCTTTACTGGGGCACGTCCTAAAAAAGGAATCATCTGCCCATCTATGGAAAATTTTCCCTGATCTCTTGGTAAATTCAAGCAAACACTGTAAGCCAAGGATCTGGGTTCGATTCCCAGCCTGGGCATTTTTTCGCTCAGTTGGAAATATTCAATTCGTACTATGGAATCTGTTGAGCATTTGCTGAACTTTCCATAATTTATTATTCATTCCTTGTGGTTTACTTGCTTTGTCGAGAAGATGGAATGAATTTCTCAAATTTAAAAATCTATCTCGTGGTATGCATATAACTCATATGGCATCTATAACTCAGAACAGAAACAGACAGTTTGTTACATGTGCATATTATTTCTCGAGTAGTATCTATTTTACATAAAGTTTACAGTACAAAATTATAAATTTAAAATTAATCCGATTTAAAAATGAAATTAATAAAAAATAAATTGCTAAAAACATAACTTTAAAAAATTCACTTAAACAAATTTTTAATATTAGAAATTACAACTATTTTTGAAATGGTAAATGCGGACTACACAATTGTGTAGGCAGGGGTTGATGCAGGTTTTTATTCTTGGGGCCCATTTTGTGAAAAATAAAAGTTATTTTTGTGAATTTTACTATATTTTTGTGAAAAATAACATTTTGTAATGAAAGTTGAAATCCAGTTACTCAAATTCAAACAAAAATTTTATTGACAAAACTTCTTTAAATCCCCTTGCTAAAGCTTCTGTTTTTTGAGAGCTGGTTTTATTTACAATTTTCATTTTAAAACAGATTTTATGAAAAAAATGTTATGAAAGGGGCCTATTTTATTAAATTTATTTTTGTGAAGGGGCCTATTTTATTAAATTTATTTATGTGAAGGGGCCTATTTTATTAAATTTATTTTTGTGAAGGGGCCTATTTTATTAAATTTATTTATGTGAAGGGGACTATTTTATTAAATTTATTTTTGTGAAGAGGCCCATTTTATTAAACTTATTTTTATGAAGGGGCCCCTTTTATTAAATTTATTTTTGTGAAAGGGCCCTAAATAGGCCCCAAATTTTGCCTGGATCGACCCCTGGTAGGTCATTAGTTTTTTCAACTTTTTTAAAGCCTAATTAAATTTACCAAGGCCAAAATCAATTAAAATCATGAATAAAGTATAGGAAAAGAAAAATTAAATCTAAGCAAACACTAAAAATCATATTTAAAAGAAATTACGACAGTACATACTTTTTGTCTATTGCTGTCAGATGATATAGTCTTCTTAAAAGTAGGAAATCTAATCCTGTCTAGAGATCCTACATTAGAGATCTCTAGTCCTGTCTTGCATATAGTGCCGCGTAGCTGTGTCTTATGAAAACATCTGAAGCCAATTAACTCATACAAAAGATTCGGTTTTAAATCGCACAAAAATAGGAAATAGTCTTTTTCTTTTACTTTAGGATCACCTACACAATTGTGTAGGTCAGGGCTTAAAGGGGTATATCTTGTTGGGGGTTTCCTCTAGGTGCGGGTTTGGAATAAACTTTTTTGGGACTCTAATGTACAACACAACAATCACTACAACAATGGTTAATTTCCATGATCGGGATGTTTTTTATCATAAAAGACATTTTTCCCCCTGGCGATTGAAAGCAATAAACAACTCTGCAGCTTAAATAATAATAATAATGCAAAAGAAAAAATAGGCAAAATAACCACTATTTCTCAAAGCATTACTACCAGTGCTACAGACAAAGCATTGCTACCAAAAAATATAAATAACACATTTACATCATTATTTTAAATTTGTGGTCGCTTATGAAGGCTTTGAAGGGGGATTTTTGTTTTTAATTGTCAATTAAAATCATTAAAAATCTCGTCAAGCTCAAGTGCATATTTTAATTATGCATCACAGTTCAAAATATATATTTAAAACAAAGTAATTATTAACCTTAATTGGTGCGGAAATAAAATGTATTAAATGTTTATTTTACTGTGTTCCTTTCGAATTTGGATACATCCAATGATGTTTCATTCTAGGATGGTGTAGAAAACTACTCTTATTAAAATCCTACTGACAATTATGTTATAATTAGCAGAAAAATGTTAGTTTTATTAGATTATAATTGTAGAGTATTTATGGACCAAGAAGCTAATTAAACTACTATATTTTTACATTCTTTTGTACTGTAAAAAACGTTTTATATGATAGAAACCAACCTGTCTTCAAAATATGATTTTTTATTTTTATTTTTTTTTTTTTAAGTTGAGCAGGCTACTTTTGTTTTTTTAAGTTTTGCCTTAATTAGATTGTTAATTAAGAATATGTTTTAGACAAGGACACACTAATATAATAAATCATCTGCCAAGGCATCTTTTTTTCTTTTTCTGACTGTTTTATTAGTTAAAGTTAGTTTTGTCACAAGCAAATACAAAAACACATTAAAATTATCTAAATATGTAAATTTGTCAGAAGTTTTGCCACTAAACAGTAAAAGTTTTTCAAATCAATGAAACTCCACGATTCATCAGATTCTCTCATGGAATGATAAAGGTCACACAATCAATGCAGCTCGAAGAGATTAATCGTTCTTGGTGGCGCTTTAAAAAACAGTTAGTGAAATATTAATCTCTGTAGCACAATAGCACTTAGCATTTCGGTTGATTATTAATGATTGGCGTAAAATATTAATAATGTCTTATTTTATTACAAGGACACTTTTATAATGCAGTCGAATTACAGAAATTTTATTGATTTTATTCAATAAAAATTCTGTAACCATCCATAAATAGCAGTTAAAATATTGTTGTACATAGCGCCAGATAAAAATAAGCAAGGTTATTGGGAGAAATTTTTAAATATACATTAATCTATACTAATATAATATTCTAATTTAGTCTTAACCCCTTTTTTTAATAAAAAAAAAAAAAAAAAAAAAAAAAAAAAAAGCAGAACACGAGAGAAAAATCATTGCACATTTTATCAAACTGTTAAAAACAGAAAAAGTAGTTTGAGAGGGTGTAAACGGTGTGAATTAGTGTTATATACATTAAAGAACAATACATACGCGTAGAATTGAGAACCTCCTCCTTTTTTTGAAGTCTGTTAAAAATTAAGTGACCATCATAAATAACAATTCAACTTTTACTGTATATAGTTCCAGATAAAATTAATCATGGTTATTTGGAGGGGTTTGAGATTTTTAATTGGAAATATACTCCAATATATCTCAACGTAATATTCAAATTTAGTCCCAATTAAAACTTGTGAAATATTGATATTTTGGTATGTTGGAACACTTTGTTGAATAGAAAAAATAGGTGATATTAAGAATATGCCGAATACAGCAACTTTACTTTCCAAAAAATGTTTATATGTTTATTAAACTCCACGATTCATTAAGTGCATTATCTTATAGAATGATGAAGGTCACACAATAAACGCAGCGAGAAAGAGATTAATCATTCTAGCGGCCTTTTTAAAAAAATGGTAGTGAAATATTAATCTCTGGGGAATACAAATTACTGACTTAACGTTCCAGTTGGTTGTTAATGGATGGCGTAAACCATTAATAATATGTCTGTTATTTTATCGCAAGGATTCCTTTATCAATCGAATTACAGAACTTTTATGAAGTTTTACAACAAAAACGAAAGTTTTTTTTTTTTTATAAGAATTAAATGCAAAATTAAAAATAGCTGTATGATATAAACAAGTATAATCACGAGTCGCACAAAGAAAAAGGGCACACCGTTTAAATTTAAGTGCATATTATACTGAACTATTCAGCTTTATTTTTCTCCCCTGTTCCATATTTATTATGCATACATGTCTATTACGTTTTAGTTCATATCATTAACATTTTAGTAACAAAATATGGAGATCATTTAAACATATTTTTAGAAAACCATTGGCGATAAATACATTTTAAATATCGCATGCAAGTTGAAACAGCATTGATATTAGTTAAATTAAAGAAATTATCTTTACGTTAAATTTATTTCTGTAATCCTCGTTATCATTATGATATTAAAATGTCTTTAAATTTGAAAAAAAAAAGCATTAATGCATTAAAATTAGATTAAAAAAACACTACAATGTATTTTATTTATTTATTTATTTAGTTTAGTTTAGTTTATTGGCATAAAATCTACGACAAAAATTATTAATATAGGGTTCAATGATTATTTTCCTATAAGAGTTATTAGAATAAATCTAAAAGATATTTTAAAATTGTATACGACATTAAAGAATATAAAATCATGTCTCACGTTACTGCAATCCAAGCAGCAAACCCCATAAGAAATAATTTAACTTTTATTTCATTTCCAGCTAAAAAATAATCATACAATAATCATCTTGTAGCGATGGGGATAGAGGGCTAATTTTTAGTTTGAAAGATTGCTTTAATCTATTTCAAAATAATATCCCAATTTCTCCCCAAACCCTCTCTCATTTCTCAAGAACAGTAAACATGAATTGTCGAGTGTATAAATAAAAGTCACCGCACACTATATAGCTGTTTAAACAAAGAAAGGGAGGCAAAATAAAGAAGCAGTTGTGCAAGCAAGCGTTCAAATAAACAAGTGATGTAGACAATACGCAGAAATACACGAATTTTACTCTTCAGAAAAGATTACTTTAATACAGATTCTATGAAAAATATGTGGAAGTGAAAATATCAAACTTACTGAATTTTATTAGTACAATCACCAAAATTTGTAATACTCTTTATAAAACACTATGTGAGGAATGGATACTTTTAATGCCAGTTCAAAATTTTAAATGCAGATACAGTTAACATTTTTCAGTGTGTTCAGACTGCTTTTCATAACTTAAATAACTCAAACTAATGTAAATATAATAGCTACCATTTAATTGTATGGTAGCTTTAAGTAAAACAAGGAAGAATATGGCCCGGCGAGGTGTGGTGTAAATTATTCCCAATAGGGATCTGAACAACTGGGAGTTTAAGGTGTCATCCCTGTATATGTACCTCTGTTGTATAAAAACTAGCTTTACAGGTACAATTAAACAAGCACGTGACTTTCTATTAATTTCATTACCTAGAAAACGAAATGTGCTCTAAATTATTTCCAAAATAGATTTGAACGACTGAGGAATTACAGTTGTTTTCCTTACATATAAAACTGTATTTGTACAAAAACTAGTTTTACAGGCACAAGTAAACAAGCACATTATTTTCATTAAATTCCATCACTTAGAAAACGAAATGTGCTCTAAATTATTTCCGAAATAGATTTGAACGACTGGGGAATTAAAGTTGTTCTTCTTGCACATATAACCGTGTTGTACAAAAACTAGTTTTACAAGCACAAGTAAACAAGGACATTACTTTCCATAAATTCCATGACATGGAAAACGAAATGTACTCTAAATTATTTTCAAATAGATTTGAACGACTGGGGAATTAAAGTTGTTTTCCTTGCATATATAACCGTGTTGTGCAAATACTAGTTTTACAGGTAGAATCAAATGGGCACAACACTTTTCATAATTCCATTGCTATGGAAAAGGTATTATTTTTATTTGAAAAGAAAATAAATGTACTACGTAATATATTCAAGAAGGTTGATGAACTATTTTTGAGCTTGAGAAACACATTTTTACTAGGAATGCACTGAATTTTCGATATAGGGTAGATGTGCCAGTAATGGACAACCCTTGATGTTTTTGGTTCATAAAAAAATAATTAATAAATATTTAGCTTTAATTATTTTTTTATTTATGATTTCCCCTTACATGTTTTATAAAACTGGGTTATTGTTGACACTTTTAATCTAACCAATCAGGAAACTGAAAATAATGTTTCAAAGTTTCGCTGTTTTTCTGTGAAAATCTTAATGAAAAGGCTTAGAGCTGGCTTCGTTTAATTAATTTATATATTATTTATTTTCTTGTAAAATTTGGATGTTTTTGTTTGAGTAGCGATAGAAGACTTAGAATTTTATATACTAACGACCATTTACAAAATTTCATTTATTTTTAAGGTTTTAAGAGGGGATTCCATAACTGGGATGGTTAATTAGTCATTTTCCAGTAATGGACACCCCACGTAGACATTGCTTAAAATGCAATTTCAGTAATGTTTATAACGCATAAAATATTTTGACTTAACTGCAAACCTAAACAATCAAATTTAATTTATAAATTATACTTACCAAAATGTAATAACATCACAACTTTTATAAATAGCTGCTTTTAAGATATTTTATGTGATTAATAAAATTTCAACATTTTATTTTATTTTATTTATTTTTTTATTTTTTAATGTATATGTACCTTGCATAGTTTATAATCTGGCAATCAAACCAGCCAGGAAGCAGAAAATATTGTTTATTAAGAGTACAGTCAATAAGTCAGAGAGTTCACAGGGCTTAATCCCACTCCGTTTAAATAAAAACAATTAAGTTACAGAAGCTATTAAAAATCTATTTTCTGTCTTAAATGTTTCCTTATTCACCTCTGACAAAAATGTAATATTAATTAAAGTTATAGGTAATATTCATGAAACTAGTAAATCTGCAGATCAGTGGCCTCAACCATCAGTTCTACGGTTTTATTTTGAAATTATTTAGTATTTAAAATATTCAACTCACAATATCATTTCTTTCCTATTTGTAATATTAATTATTATAAATGATATTCAGTAGTCTCTGGAAGATTAATTGTTAAAATAGTGAGACAAAACTAAACACTAATATTCCAAAACTTTAATTGAGATAAAATTGTATTTAAATAAAACAGATTGCTTTAATATTTTTTAGTTTTTTAGTTTAGTTCGGTTTGAAAAGAAGAAAAATAACAACACTTAAGAAAATTATTAACGACAATATTCATAAAAGTTAATGATGCTTTAAAAAGAAATATTTTAAAAATCTATAGCAATAATTCAACAAAGGCAAATTATGATGAATAACGCAAGTTCCTCAACATAACCAGGTAGCAATCTGTTTACATTGAGGTCACATTTATATTTTCAGGATATGAACGTGAGAAAGTAGAAAGATAATTTTTTAAAATTGCCACTATTTCAATAGATAGAATTTCTTTCATTAGTTCCTTCCCGGGATTCCTTCCAATTAGTAATAATTAACATTAGAAAAACGGAGAGGGAACGGTTCATAAAAAAAAAACGTAACTAAATGGGAAAAAAATTGTTTTCAATTTTAAAATATTTGTTTTAGTAGGTAAAAAACGTTTATTTATTTTTATTCATAGAGGAAAGCATAAACGTTAGAGATTCTAAGGACTATCGTTTCTCATTTAAATACTACCTCAAAGCATTTTTTTTTTTAATGGAAAGTTTACGGATGAAGAAAATGTAGCGAATTAAGACTGAATATTTATGTTGAATTGTTTTAAAATCTTGCTTTTCAATATCTTTCAACCCTGGCTTTTCGAAATATGGGAAGAATCAGTCGACTGAATATTCAGTATTTAGCCGAATAGTTACAATTGGGTATATATAGTTTCTCTGTGTGCCAAATATTCGGTATTCGGTCAAAATTGCTATTCGGTGCATAACCTATAATTTGAAAAAATCAGAACGTACAGTACATTAAATAAACAAATAATCTGAATAAAAATAAGAAAAAAAACACTCACCTGGGTCGTACTTCCAGAGATCCTTGAGGGGCAGATTGGCACTGCGACCTCCCATGAGATAGATAAATCCCTCTTGAGACACACACATAGCATGTTTGGATCGTGAACTAGGTGCCGGACAACCATCGGACACTTGGACATTAGACCACATCCCCCTGCAAATACAAATAAAAAGCAAAATGTAAAAACGCTTCACTGATTTATACACAAAAAATAAGAATATGATACAGTCTAAGGGTGACCTCACCTACTTTAGATTTCTCACATTTATTAATAACATCGAACAAATAAAAAAAGTTAATAATTTTTTTTTCAATTAAGCGTTTTATTTTTATCTACACTGTAAAAAAAAAATCCTTCAAATTGACAGGAAAAAACTGTCAATTTTGGGCGCCAGTGGAAAACCGTTTAATTTAAAGAAAATATCTGTAATTTTTCATTAAAATAGTTTTTTTTCTGTAAGAAATATAGATTTTCCCTGTAAAAAGCACAAAATCCACTTTTTTAATAGAAAAAAACTGTTTTTCTTTAAAACAGTTTTTTTTTTCTGTAAAAGAAATAATTTTTGTAAAAATTACAGATTATTTTAAAGTGTATTTATTTATTTATTTATTTATTTAGAAAAAGCAAAGTTATTTATGTGAAATTTTTCATATTGCAGTGAAAAATAAAATTTTGTAACTGAATCTCAAATCCAGTAACTCCAATACAAATTATACAGTATTTTTCGAATAAATGTGCGATTTTATAATCAAAATTAGCTGTAAAGAAGTTAAGCTCGGTGTTTCCGTCAAATACATTCAATTTTAATACAGTCGTTAATGTCGTTTATTCTTTCTGCCCCCTCCCCCCTTCAACGCTCTCTCCTGCTCAAAAAAATAGTTTCAGAAAACTATAAAGAGTTTTTCTATTAAAAAAATAATAAATATCTTGAAAGAAACGATGCCGTAAGGTAAAATTCACAAACATAACTTGGTGTATAAAAAATACAAAATGTTAATATTACAATTAATAACAAGAAAAATCAAGCAATCTATTTGAAAAGAATAATATTTTCAGTATTTTAGGAGCTAAATATAAAAGCATTGAGGGTAATAAATAAATAAATAAATAAATAAATAAATAAGAAAGGAAGATAGATTTTATGAAAACAAAACTAGAAACATAAAAGTAAAAGTATAACATAAAAATAGTCGGATGTACCAATCCCAAAACTTTCTTCTATCTCATACATATCATATCAATACTTCAAAATTCGTTATCACTTTGACAAAATTAAATGGCGATCTATGCTCATCATAAGGATTCTAAAAAGTTGAAATTCCGTGCATTAGTTCTTGAGATATGACTATCGCTGAAATCGTGTAAATCTAGCAAAATGCAGCATAGCAGCGCCACTTATAGGGTGATTTATACCAGAATCTAATCATCATCAACTTATGTCAATGTCTAACTGAATATGAAATTTTGGGAAATTCGTGCATTAGTTCTTGAGATAGAGCTATTGCGCAAATCATGACAAATGAAGCATAGCAGCGCCACGTGATGAGCGATTTGCACCAACAAATGTTGTGTGGGCAATATTAATCAAGGTATACTTGAATCTGAAGTTTGATAAAAAAATTCGTGCATTAGTTCTTGAGATAGAGCTATTGAGGAAATCGTTCTAAATGCAGCACATCAGAGCCACCTATTAGGCGATTTACACCAACACGTAGTCCGCATAATTTCATATCAAGGACTAACTGAATCCGAAGTTTGATGAAAACGTGTGTATTAGTTCTTGAGATAGAGCTACTGCGAAAATAGTGTAAATCCTGCAAAATGCAGCATAGTAGCGCCACCTGTCGGGCGATTTACACCTAAACGTAAACAGCACCAACTCAAATCAAGGAGTAACTTAATCTGAAGTTTTATAAAAATCCGTGTAGTAGTTCTTGAGATAGAGCCATTGCGGAAATCCTGCAAAATGCAGCATAGCAGCCGATTTACACCAAAAACTAATCAGCACCAATCTATATCAGGGCCTACCTGAATATAAATTTTTATTGAATTCCGTGCATTAGTTCTTCAGATAAGAGCGCCCACAAAATTTGTGTCACATACAGACAGACTCACAGACAGACATTTTGAAAAAAAAATTTTATTTTTTTTTTAATCTCTGATCCCTAAAACACGTAAATCCGTTAAAAACCGGAAGTCGAAAATTTTCATGAATCCAATACTTTCTTCTTGTAAAGATCGAAGAAAGTAAAAAGGGAAGTAAAATAGACCAAACATTCTTCTGTATTCTTAATAATATTCCCGTTTCTGTTTAAAAAAGATTAGTACCTTCCACATAATAAAATAATTTTATTTTCCCATACTGCTAGCACTTCTGCATCGCTAAGACTTCTGTATCATAAAAACCATAAAAATGGAGAAAGGCAAAATTCCTGCTTATGCATTTCGAGAGGGGTGGGTGAAGAAAATCCTCACATATTCTACACCACTAATTAAGTACAAAAAAAAAGTTAAAAATGTAATTTAATGTTCACTTCAGGTATTTAATACAAGGAATGATGAAAAAGAATAAGTATAAAATAAGAAAATTTATACGAAAAAAAAAATAAATGTAGTAAATTTTCGCATTTTAATGACAGAAATAATTGGAAAAGATTATTGAATGAAGTATTTCTGTTTATATATGTTCTATAAGGGTAAAGACTTTGATATATTTTCAAAAACACACAGAAAAGTAATTTTACAAAATGAGCTATAGCTTTTTGAACTCGCTTTCACTGACATAAGAAATTGTTTCTTAAAAGCGAAACAACTAGCAAGATTCTTGTTTGTTTGTTTTTTTGTTTTTTTAAATGTCAAATAGAGGGAGAACTATCAACGGAAGATTTAATAGAGAAGGGACTGAAGGGGGAAAAGAAAATCATTTTCTCCACAAGATATATAGTCCACGCAATAGAGACCGTATAGGGACTCTACCTAGCAAAATTAATGGTAGTACTGGAAATCGCTTTCTAGATGTTTTTTGGGTCGCTGAATCCGAATATGTAACTTCCCACCAAAATTTCCCCTGGCAACCCCCCCCCCCCCAAATTTTGGTAAAAATCCCCCCGAAAAAGGTTTTTATTAAAAAATCCCATTTTTTTATATTGTTTTAGGGGAAAAGTAGCTAGAAATTCAGAAAGTTAGACAAAATTTGCAACAAATTAGATATATGACATTATGACTTAGGATGAAGGGGAAGGGGGGATCTGCCTCGGAACATGCGCCGCAGTGCTGCGTGGACTAAGTTGCGCAATTCCACTTAACCACTCACACGTTTACATTAGCCTTCCCATCTTCCCTCCGAACTTTCTCTATAAGATTTACTTTAAGTTTTTTGGGTCGCTGAATCCGAATTTTTAACTTACCCCCCAAATTTCCCCCTCCCGAAACCCCCCTCCAAATAGTTGTTTTTAACTTAAATTTCTTATTGTTTTAGGGGAAAAGCATTACAAAATTCAGAAACTAGACAAAATTTGCAACAAATAGGATACATGACATTATGACGTAGAATAAACGGGGAGAGAGGGGGCTGCCTCGGAACATTCCCCGCCCGCTTTTCTCAAAAACCAAATTTTTTCAAAAAATCAATTTTTTGGAGGGTTGCCGGGTGAAATTTTGGTGGGAAGTTACAAATTCGGATTCAGCGACCCAAAAAACATAAAGTGAGTCGAAATCCAGAACTAGTATTCATTTTGCCAGATAAAATCCCCTATTGCCTGGACTTCATAATTTAGTGCACGTAGCGCCGCAGTGCATGTTCAGAGGCAGCCCTCACCCTCCCCGTTCATCCTAATTCATAATGTCATATATCCTATTTGTTGCAAATTTTGTCTAGTTTCTGAATTTTGTAATGCTTTTCCCCTAAAACAATAAGAAATTTAAGTTAAAAACAACTATTTGAGGGGGGTTTCGGGGGGGGGAATTTTTGGGGGGAAAGTTAAAAATTCGGATTCAGCTACCCAAAAATCATAAAGTAAACCTTATAAAGAAAGTTCGGAGGGGAGATGGGAGGGCGAATGCAAACGTGTGAGTGGTTAAGTGAAATTGCGCAACTTAGTTTACGCAGCACCGCACGCATGTTCCGGGGCAGATCCCCCCCCCCCTTCCCCTTCATCCTAAGTCATAATGTCATATATCTAATTTGTTGGAAATTTTGTCTACTTTTTGAATTTCTAGATACTTTTTCTCTAAAACAATAAAAAATTGATTTTTTTAATAAAAACCTTTTTGGGGGGGCTTTTTACCAAAATTTGGGGAGGTTGCCGGGGGAAAATTTGGTGGGAAGTTACAAATTCAGATTCAGCGACCCAAAAAACATCTAGAAAGCCGATTTCCAGTACTACCATTAATTTTGCTAGGTAAAATTCCCTATTGCCTGAGACTAATACTGCTCTTTAAAAAGAAGAATGTCACAACTTAGATTTAACAATTTTCAATATCAAGCTTGAAAGATTGTACGTTAATAACAGATTTCAAAGTAAATAAGTTTTACAATTCGTCAGTAGAGATTTTTTTTTTTAACGCATAACTTTTATATGGATGCTCACGCTCAGATTTTTTTTTTTTTTTTTGGGGGGGGGGAAGGGGGGGGGACAAGTTTTGATGGAGGTTTGATGTAAAATTTATCAGGATAAAAAAAATAGTATGTTTGTTTATCTGTCTTACCCTCATATAATGCTGCTGGAATATCTGGATCTCGATTTAGAAAGGGTGAGGCATTCTCACAAAATTTTAACTTTCAGGAATAAAAATCTGGTGAAATTAAACTTAATAAAATAACATTTTAAACTTATAAACAAATGCTTTAATGATTCAAAATAAAGAAAAAATGGTCAGCAGCGACGATTTTTAATAATATTTTATTTAACTGAGGATTAAAGTTGCGTGTTTAATTTTCCTTACCGTCCCCTTGACATCTCTCTAACTTTTTATTTTCTTCTAAATTTTTACTTATAATACATTTGCATAGTACCCATAGAACATTGAAATAAGAAATAATCACAATGTAGTATTTTTAGTACAACATTTTGGTGTAACATTGTCTTAATGGTTAAAATTTAGCAGTTTATATTAGTTTATGCTGAATTATTTTACTTTTTTTATTATTTACCTGTAACACACACGTTCCAGACATGCTAATTTATTATATATACATACCAGGGTTTAAAAAAAAAAAAAATTAAAAAAAAATTATTTAAAATCTTTTACTAAGAATTTCACGGTTGCAAACAGAAATATAAGTGTAAGGACGTTAAGAATACCACGACGGTAAGGACTGTAGCAAGTAGTAATTACAACTATAAATATTTAGAACATTGTTTCTCCAACTGTTGGTCACGAACAGATAACGAGAGGCTGCAGTTAAACGGAAAAAATGAAATGTTTATGTACAAGAAATATCTGTTATTAAATAATAATAATCAAATATTACATAATTGGTATTGATGCCAATGTAGTATGATAAGTAAACGTAAATGTGTGTTAATACATGGCTGCATTAATTTATCGCTTGAAAGCTTTACTACATGTGGATTTACATTTGAAACACACAGAAGTAAATTATTTTCAACTAATTTAGTTTTTGATACTGCTATTGACGAAAATGGTTTCCAGACAGGTAAGAAATAAACATACAGGATCGTTGTTTTGAAAGAATCCGTTATTAAGATTTCATTAAATCAGTATAATAAAACAGGCTATTTACTTTTTTATGAATGCTTAGAGGGTCTCAATACTTAAAAGTTTTAAAAACGATGATTTATAACAAAATACATGTGAGCCATTCTCCGATAGTTTTAATTTTCACCAATAAGAAACAAGTTGAACACATAAAAAAGGAAAATAACACTTTTAAACTTCAGGCATGAGAGTGGGTAAAGAACAAAAAGTCTGAAAATACGCGTAAGCTAAAATTTGATAAAAAACTAAAAGACCACGCGAAATCATATTTTGCACAAAACAGGCAAAAAACACAAATTTTTCAAAGGACTCGAAAAAAATGTGGATTTCATTAAATGGTCGCTGGAAAAACGCGAATTTCGTCAAAGAAGCGGGAGAAGCACGAATTTCGTCAAAAGATCGCGGAAAAAAGCGAATTTCGTCAAAAGATCGCCAAAAAACGCGAATTTCGTCAAAAGATCGCCAAAAAAACGCGAAATTCGTCAAAAGATCGTGAAGAAAAAAAAGAATTTCGGCAAAGGATCGCGGAAAAACGCAAATTTCGTGAAAGAGCCGCTGAAAAAACACGAATTCAGTAAAAAGACAGAGGAAAAAACGTGAATCGTCAAAAGGATGAAAAAAAAAGCGAATTTCGTCAAAGGATCGCGAAACAAACGCGAATTTCGTCAAAAGATCGCGTTAAAAAGCGAATTTCGTCAAAAGATCGCGGAAAAAATGCGAATTACGTCAAAGGATCGCGGAAAAACGCGAATTTCGTCAAAGGAAAGCGGAAAAAACGCGATTTTCGTCAAAAGATCGAGGAAAAAACGCGAATTCCGTCAAAAGATCGAGGAAAGTACATGAATTCTGTCAAAAGATCGCGAAAAAAACGCGAAATTCGTCAAAGAATCGCGGAGAAAATGCGATGCAATGCTGGCGCGATATGTCTCGTTTGGCGCATTTTTCCGCTGCCAGAAAGAAAAAAACGGCAAAATTCTTTTTTTTTTTTTTACAGACAAAAATCAAAAATTTTCTCAAAAATTTACGAAAAGTCGGAAATTCCGATAAAAGTCGGTAGAATCTCATCCCTGAAACTTTCATGTTCTGGTAGCTATAAATAGAAAATGTTCCTAGTCAGCATTAATAATACTGTACTGTACTATCCCAGTAAAACCCTTGTCGTTGCCATCCATTTAATAGCGAACTAGAACGGGTGTTGTAAAGACAGGGCGGTAAGGAAAATTACCACCTATTTTCCGGCAAATCATGTTAAAACTAAGTGATAGCCACAATATTCATTGATTTTTAGCAACAATTATTTATATTGAATTAATTTTTTTTTTTTTTTTTTTTTTTTTTTTTTTTTTTTTTTTTTTTTTTTTATTATTTACCTCGAAAAGTGGAAGAATAAACTTTGGGGACGGTAAGACTACCAATAAAGCCACAATGCTTGAAATTGATATTTAAATGCTGATTTAAATTCTGCAGTAAATTTCCTGTCAAAGAATTAGTCATTTTTTCTCTAGCATACTTCTGCAGGAGAAAAAAGTTTTAAAAAATTCTGTGGCTGTATCTGGAGTGTTTTTCTGTATACATTTTTCAAGAGGGACGGTAAGGAATCTAAAATCCAGGAGCAGAGTTAAAAAAAAAAATGACAACAACCGTAAAAATGTGTGCAGGTTAATTTTTTGCTACATATTTGTATAAAACAATAGTCCCAGTTTCGGAAAAAAATTACATCGAATTACTTTTATTGCAACAATTTTATACAGACAGCTGCAAATTTAAAAATCAGCATCAGGGACACGGGATGGTAAGGAATTTCATGGTATATTTGGACCCCCAACGTCGTCCAAAACTTATTTATCTCGTTAACATTGTTATACAGTCATGCAATGGAATGTTTTCCAATATAAGAACCCAAGAATATATACTAAAATAAAAATCATTATTCAGGGACTTAAAAGTCGAAATTATGTGAGAATGCCTCGGGTGCCTTCTACAGAGGGGGGAGGGCAACCATATCGCTTAAATTTGTTCTGAAATCCAAACTCACTACTTTCACACACATTCACGAAACCATTTTAATTCGTAACAGTTTGCATGTATTGTTTTTCAGATACTACGGAATTGAATAGCGTTTTCCTATAAATGCAAAGTATTTTCCAAAAACTATTGTCAATGACATTTTAAGCCGATATCCGCAGTACGACAGTGGGGGAAAAGATCGTCATAATGTAACAAGATATTATAAGAAAAAAATCCGTTATCCCAGATTTATCCACTTTTCAACTAAATTCTGACAGTGCCTTATTTATACTATAATAACAATTTATTCATGATTGTATAAATTACACTATACAACAGTGGTTTTGTCCTAGAGCTAAAATTAGTTGATTCTAGATCAGTTTTTGGCGCTGATTCCGAATATGCTTTCCGTTTATCTCTAGGTAGTCCAGGTTTTGAGAAATTTGCATATTTAAATTTATGCAAATTTAAGCTTTTTTGTGCTATTTTATGCAAATTTTAGATACAATATATGTCACATCTAATTGCGTTTTCTAGATAATGACTACTGGGCTATTTGCTTCAGATAAATGTCACGATTTGCATATTCTTAACATTTATTTATCAGTTGTTAAGCCTAATTTGCATATTTTTCAATGGTGTAATGTTTACATCACTATCAGGGCCGGACGAACGCTCCGTCAGTCCGTGCCCCGGCACGGAGTAAAAAAATCGAGGGGCGCAAAATTGCCAAAACAAAAACAGAAAAAAAGCAGTCTTCTGAAGACTGCTCTATAGATGCAGTGCCTGATCATGTTGAGCAACAAGAAGACTAAGAGGATGAAGCAAAAGAGGTAGAAAATGCATTGAACTTGCAGATGGAGACAGAGGAAGATAGTCCTGCCGGTTTGGTTTTGAGTACTGATCCAGGACTATTGCCTGAATGTATTTCTAATTCAGAAAGAATTTGTCTTTCGAAAGCAGATCCAGCACCCCCAATGTACAACTTTCATTCCCCTACTGATACCAGCGGACGTAGGTTCACCTCAAACAACTATGCAACAGATCTCAGCAACAGGCAGAATATGCACAAGAATTGGTCGGTGTATTCTGTAGTCAAAGACTCAGTTTTCTGCTTCTACTGCAAAATGTTTGCAACGGCTTTAGCAAAAGATGGCTATACAGATTGGCGGCAACAAACTTTCGAAAATCATGAAGCTACATTTTGAAGCCCAAAAGTCCTGGTTTAAATTGAGTATTCGTTTAAAAACTTTGCAAACGATAGATATTTCTCAAAGATTTTGGGATGCAGAAGCCCAGTATTCGAACGTCGTTTTTCAACGGGTGAAATCGTCAAACTTTTAAGAGAACGCTGCTTGCATTTAGATGTAACAACGAAAATTTGTGTGAACATGATAATGGAATCTTTTAAAGCTACTCCAACTATTAGCTGAATTTGATCCTGTCATGGAAGAGCATTTAAGGAGGATTTTGAACAAACATAAAATAACCACATCGATGAGTAAAAGCATTCAAAATGAAGTCGTCTAATTAAACATAATGTCAAAAGGCACATATTAGATGAAGTGAAACGATAAAAATATCTCTCAGTTATATTAGATTGCACACCTGACTTCAGTAAAACAGAACAAATGACCTTCGTCATATAAGGTATGTGTAGATTGAACAAGAATACATTAAAATTCGCAAATATGTTTTGGGCTTTCTTCCGTCTAACAGATCAACAAGCCAACAACTTGTAGATGTCTTACTTCGAGAGCTAGAAAACCTGGGATTGTATGGATGATATGGACAAATCATTATTAGAAGAAGCCAACTTCTTTAATATTGCCCAAAAATTGTATTTTCTTCAACGCCTTTCAGATAGGCCACATCTTTTGAAGCACATTGAATGATTAACCTATAAACCTCCCAGTGACACGAGGTGAGGAATTCGAATTAATGCTATAAAGCCACTGAGGTATCAAATCGGTCAAATATATGATGCATTGCTTAGAATTTACGAGGCTAGAGATATAGATAGTACTATAAGAGATGAAGCACATGGGTTACTTACGCAAATAAACCGATTCAAATTTATTTGTTTTGTCGTGATAGGGTATGAGGTTTTAAATCATGTCTATCCCATTAGTAAACTCATGCAGGGGAAAAATTACAACAATACATTGCCAATAAAACTTTTGGAAAGTTTCAATCGTTTTTTTAAGAATTTGAGATCGGACAATCCTTTTTAATGCCATCCTTGTCGATGCTGGCGGAACGGTATCCAAAATAGATGCACATAAAAATTCTGAATCAATACGGAGACAGAGTTCGTCGGTGGAAAAGATGATGGTGATCTATGATTGTGAAAATCAGGATGAACCGATAATCGATGCACAGAAAACAAAAACAAAATTGAATTATTTTACGACCTTATTGACACTGCAATCAATTCTTTTGAACAAAGATTTTCTCGGCTGCGACATCACAACAGTTTCTTCTGTTTTTTATACCATATATAAGAACTAAAAAGATGGTTCTTCTTCTGAAATTTTGACCAATTGCAAAGATTTGGAAACCATTTTAACAGATGGGGAATCATCGGATATCCTAAACAGCCTGGAACTTTGTGATGAAATATAAGTGGTCTGTTCTCTATCAAAGAAAAAGATTTACCACCTATTGAAGCTTTCAAATTGATAACAAAAACGAATTTTGCTTTAAGAATTTTACTAACTTTTCCAACAACTGTTGCATCCGGGGAGCGAACTTAGTTTTTCCAAAATAAAAATAATCAAGAACTATTTGCGAAAAAGATAATCTCAAACAAGATTGTCAGACTTCTCTGTTTTAGGAATAGAGTATAAACACAGTAACAATTTAGATGTTTCTGAATTAATTAAAGATTTCTCTAAACTAAAAGTTCTAAAAAAAAATCTTAATTTTACTCCTGTTAACTATATTTTTAAATGAATTTTAAGCAAAAGTTATAAGTATTTGCGCCAATTATTGAGTGAGAATTACTTTTTTTTGGTCACTTGCTAAAAAGTGTAAAAAAGACCATATACTTTTTTATGTTTATTATGTAGGGCGCAATTTTTTACTTTTGCACGGAGTGGTTTAAAGGCTAAATCCGGCCCTGTCACTGTCACTATCAACTTTAAAATAGTGTCCACAGAATTGACGTAATGTTTTTCTAGACTAGATTTTTATGCTGATTTCAAATCTGCAGTCTGTTTTCTTATGTCATGTCTAGTTTTTGAGTAAGATGAATTTCTACTTTTGCACGGCATTAACACAGGTTTGATATCAGATGCTTTTTAGGGGTGTGTAATTCATTGACAAGAAGGTGAACAGTGTCAGATTCATATCAGAGACATAAACAAAAATTTATATAATCGAAAAAAAAAATAATAAGTAGTAGAATCTATCCTAACTAGTTGAAGTTTATCATATAAAGTGTCATAAAAAGCTATTTCTGGCTTTTTTGACCAAAAACTAAAATTTCCTTTTTTCAAAAACTAGACGTGATAGAAGAAAACATATACAAGATTTGAAATTAGCTCAAAAAACTGGTTTAGAAACATATTAACGTACTCGTATGCGGCAGAAATATTTGAACGTCAAGAAACATTATTAGAAAAACATGAAAAATATGCTAATTAGGTACAATATTTCACAGTCACATGTCAGTATAATCTCAGAAACAACGTTTTTATGAAGTAAATTAGGTAGTAATCATAACATAAAACAAAAAACCCTGTCTGATATTGCTTTATACCTTAAATTTGCACATAATTGTATAAAATTTACTAAATTTGCATAAATTGAAATATGCAAATATCTCTCAAACTTGACTTGTTGGAGTAAATCTAAAACTAGATTCGGAATCAGCACAAAAAACCGCATAAAAACAACTAATTTCTGTTTTAGGACAGAGCAAAAGTTCAAATTTGTTGACCAGTGTTATTTTATTAAACGTAAAAACCTCTTTCCAAACAAAGTACTTAGAACAAAACTTGTATCAAGCCTATCGCTTACCTGAATCTCATATGAAACTTCTAATTTCAATAATAATAATTTAAAAAAATAAAAACTGTAATTTAAAGTCTGTTTTCGGCTAACTTTTATTTTGAATGACATCTCTTAACCAATCAAACCTCCGACATGGTTAAAACACGATATTTTGTTTTTAAACGAAAACTTTATAATTATTACCCCCCACCCCTTTCATTTGTCTATGTCAGATTTTGTACTCGAGGTATTTTGTCCTAGTGATAATTTATCCCTGCGGGATTTCGTCCGCGCGATTTGTCCGGCGAGATTTTGTCCGCAAGATTTTGCACCATTATCCTCTTTTTTAGGGTTTCGTTCATCTCACGAAACCCTTATAGTCTCGCTTCTCTGTCTCTGTCCATCCGTCACAAGCTCGCACTCGAAAACTACTTAAGTTACAGACTCGATTTTTTTTTTTTTTTTTTTTTTTTTTTTTTTTTTTTTTTTTTTTTTAGATAGAGCTAAATACTCTTTGTCCTTCCCAAAATCATAAAATTTTGAAAATTCTTATATCATTAGGGATTTTATGAATTCGACCATTTCTGCGAAATTACATAATCTTAATTTCAACTGATTCATTCGTAGAAATTATAGCCCAGTTGGTAAAGCCAATGGGTTCGTATGCTGAAGATTGAGAGTTCAAATCCCGCTTATTTAAGTTGAAATTTTTCAAACTTAAATTTGTATTTGTTTTGCGGAATTCCCTTTTAAATGTAAATATGCGAAGTATTATGTGATCCCCCCCACCCCCCCAAAGAAAAAAAAATAATAAACGTTTTAAAAACGGAACTTTTTTAACTTAACGGAAATTTTTTAACTTAAATTTGTAATTATTTTAGCGGAATTTCTTTTTTAAAAATAAATTTGCGAAGTATTGTATGTCTCTCCCCCATCCCCAAAGAAAAAAAAATTAAGAAATGAAAAAACCTAAATAATAAAAAAATTAAACTTTTAAAAACTGATTAATGTCAGAGCAAGAATATTAAATTCCAATGATTTTTTTTTTGTTTGGTGCTGCCATCTACTGGCAATTTTTTGAAATAATACACTTCTTATGGACAATTTTTTTTCAAGTTATCTATATGCATTATTGAGGAATTAAAAGGCTAAATTTAAAAAAAATTCTTTTTATTTCGAATTTTAATATATGTTAACGTTCTTTTTTGGCGCCATCAAGTGTTTTCGAAAAGTGAAAGAATTAATATGGATTTTTACTGAATTATTTCAGAATTTTAAATATGTTTTAATCACTTTTTTGTTTTTTAAAAATATTATTTTTATTTATACCTCCGCTAAATTTTAGAAATTGGTGAATTTAAAAATATTCGGATTTTTTAATTTTATTTATATAATTTTACTTGAATATTTTTAATTTGATTAAAATATTTTTTTTATTATTATTTTAAAATTAAATGTAATGGTGCTGCTGTTTATGTAGGATTTTAATATTTATAAATTAACGATTTTGATTTATTAATATAAGGATAAAGTATTTTAAAAAGCATATTAAATGAAACCCTCTGTGCGATCTGATATCACACTTACCCACTTATTTATATCATATGTGATCACTTACTGTCTCGGGGAAATGATTCTAATGATAGCAACAAAGTAATATACATTTTTTTTTTTTTTTTTACTTTACTTCAGAAATAATTTAAACTTCTGACAGAAACAATTTCTCTTTCGAATAAAACTTATTGTATTTTTTTCAATTCCCCAAATCCTTCTGTAATCTACCTACCTGCAAGTTCAAATGCCTATAGGACACGCTTCACCTCTTTATATAAATATTTCTCTTTACGATATACATTTTTAGAAAACTGGGACAGATATAATAGCAGTAACAAAAACAAACGGAAGAATACAGAAATAATTGAAACAAACCTAATAAAAGCACTAAAATCTAATAACTGCTAAGATAAATATCAATCAGAAAAGAACCTGCCGCTCTGTAAAGCCACGATTTAGTGAAGGATTTACTGGGTGGTACTCTGGGATAAATGCCAGAAGCCATGAAAAACAATAAATCTTTTGTGTCTAGGAGTTAGGAACCTCCTTTGGTTATTAAAGCATGTTAAGCACGTTTCTTTCTCTTATTAGAAACATCTTTACAACACACTTAAAAGGATAAAAGAGAATATTTTCCATGGAATTCTTTTTTTCGAAAGAGAACAATTCCATATTTTCATACAGCTGTAGAAAATCAAAAAATAGATTTTCACAGTACCTAAGCAACAATTTAATTAATTTTGCAGCAATAGGAAATTAATTTTTTTTAAAATGTTTTTAATACAGTAATAATAACTTTTTTTTTTAATTTTTCAAATTTTCGTAAAGCAATTTAACAAATTACAACGACCATTTGGAAAATGATTTTTTCAAAGACTAAAATTTAAGACATAAAAAATCGCACGGAGTTGATCATACATTACGCACGCCATGAATTAAACATTAATAGTGTTATTACACGTAAAAGTTGAAAGCGACAAAAATCGCCTGCGACTCGTCAGATTTCCTGAAACTTACGTATTATCCAAGCATTTCATTGGCTGTTCGGGAAAAGGCTTTTCCATCCTCAGATTTCCAAAAAATCTGACGATTAATTTTAAATGAAATTTCATTCTTAAACTTCTAAACATCCCACAATATTACTTTTTACACCGTCGTATAGAGAAAAAAAATGTACTTTTAAATGCAATTTGTTTGAAAGCTGTATCTCAATTTGTTTCTGAGTTGTTATTATTTTTATTTTTTTTATTTATTTATTTTTATTTTTGTAGTTTTTATTACTTTTTTGTCATAGTGGCAACAGAAGTATCCATCTCTGTTGAAAGTAAAGGGAAATACTGATTACTGTATAGACCAATCAGAAAACGGATAAAATGCGGATTCAACCAATAAAACGCCTCACATATGTTTTTGATTTCCTACACTGACAGAGAACAATAACCATTTTTCCAAATGGTTAAAAAAAAAAATAAACTCTTGGGTCATTCTCACGAAAAGGTACAAAATAGCAAGGAAAAAAAAATCTATTTTATAAAACTATGTAAAAAATCTTTAAAATTGCACGGATGGTTTCGTTTAAGCTTAATGAAACCTTATATTATATTAATTATATTTAATTAACCTTATATTAGAGGTTAAGTTTTCTTTTTATTTTAACAAGTATTTGATTTTTAAAAATTCTGATATGTTCACGCAGGCCATGGTAAGGGAACGCACATTTGCAAAATTTAAATGAAGACATAATTGAGTAATTAATGGGCGTAGTTGGTAATATTTATTTTTTATAATTAAAACTGTTGAGGGTCATTCACACAGAAAAGGCAAAATTGGCTAAAAAAATTGTTTTAAACTTTTGAATTTAGAGAATGTAATTTTCTTAATAATGCGCATCGAAATTTTAATACTTGTTTAATTTTTTCTTTGTATTTGAGACCTACTTATACTGCACACAATGTTTGATAAATGACCGATAAACTAGACTATCAGTAACAAGTAGGAAATTGCACGTCAAACGCGGCAAATGAGGTGCGTTCGTACTATAACTAGTTTTATAAATATTGTTTGCACTGCATATTGTACTGAATGTATATTTTAGTGCACTTTATAAGTGCATATCAATTTCATTCTTTTCGAAAAGCTGTAACATCATTAAAATGCACTTGAAATATTTTTTTTCCCATTGGCCGTCATGTAACGGAAAATTTTGGCTGTCCCTGTAATTAAACTATACATCCGATTTTCATAAAATTTGAAATGACTCGACAAAATTATGCAACAATTAGGGGAGATGGGGGCACATGTGAACATCGCAATTTTTCGATAGTTATTATAAGTTTTTTTATTTGAAAAAAATTACTAAAGATGATAGCACATGTAGACATATGGTAAAAATTTTTTGAAGCTCTATGACATTTTGTTTGTCCTCTGTAGCCAAAACTCTGTTTTTAGATCTCAAAAGTAAAATCTTTGTTCCGTGTTCATAAGCGAATAACTTTATTTTTAGGTAGATTTCGTAAGAAATACTACCTATTGCAGTCGTTACCATGGTGCGACTTTCGAAAAATTCCTTCATAACTTTTCATTATAGGACCCCAGGAACCCAAAACCACCACCACCTAAAAAGTTTATATATATATATATATATATATATATGTATGTATGTATGTACTAAATTTTGTCCGCACGATAAAAGTCGCAATTATGCACGGATTGTCCTCAAACTCGCCAACAACTTTGATATGGCTAATATCTCGGCGGGGATTGAAAATGGGCGAAATCGGCCCAAGAGGGTGGAAATGGGAGGGTTCAAAATTTTGAATACTGTCTTAACATGATTCTGATAAAACCAGCTCTTACACAACAATGGCAGGAAAAAAATAAAAGTTTTTCGTTATAGCAGTTGCCAACAATTAAAAAAAAAAAAACAATAAAATTCTCACCACAACAATTACTTTTCTTTTGCAAAATTTTCACGTGTAAAATTAAATAGTTTGACAAATTGAAAACAAATTGAATATTACGTCATAAGTTTTCTAGAGCAAGACTCCAGCATGAAAACTCAAAGTAAATAGTTTGACGAATTAAAAAAATATGTATTTTGCGTCATATTGGAAATATAATGGACCTCAGCAGGTGAATATGTAACGCCATGTAAGTTTGAAGAAACGTATTAAAACATGATAAAAACCCGACTATGGAAATATTAACCTATTTTAACACTTTAAGGTTCTCTGAATTTTTTGTAGCCATTTTTTAAACCTATTCCATATACATGTGTGTGTGTGTATTCGTGTATATTATAATTTTCACAAAAAGTTTAGCTCCCTACAGCTCACTCTTTGTGAAGAAACTGGGTTTTATCTCTAATCTTGATTTAAGTTTTATTGGAGAATTTAGTACTTAACATCGAAATCTACCTCCGCCTGTAGGCCCGAGCCGTCAGGGATTTTTTTTTATTCATTTATTTGAGTTTGAGTGTTTCAACATATACTATGAATACTAATAAACATTTTTGATACAGTTCTTTTTCTTCTAAAATTGAGAAATGTTAATGATTTATCAATTTAACAAAAGCAGCAATGTGGGGCACTTGTGAACAGGCTAGTTGGGGCAGATATGAACAGTTCATAAGTGCCCCAATAATCATTCTGCGATTCTGTTTCTTTCAGTTAACTTAATGAGAAATAATGTAAGTTCCATTATCTACAATTTTCCTGAAATAGGAGATATTTTCCTCACACAAAGTTTATTTTGTATTGAAACTTCCACAAATACATCTTTCAGAAAATACATAAAGAGCAACAAGCTCGTTTACTTTCAATTGTACTTTAAATAAATTTAATGTTTTCTAAAATACAATAAGTGTTATATATTATTTTACTAAACTGTTCACAACAATATTTTTTATGCATTGTTAATACAAAAGTATTACCTTGAACAACTTTGCAAATTTTTCTGTTACATTTGTTCTAACCTTGCAATGATGGCTTACTTCCATCTCTAAAACAGTTATGTATATGATGCTTTGAATGGAGATATCCATTCAAAATACCATATCCATAAATACAAGTAATATTTTGAAAAAGTAAAATTTTTAAAATGATAACTACCGTAAAATCCCGATTGTACCCCCCCCCCTCTTTCAAAAGTAAAAGAAGTTGGGGGGGGGGGGTTATAGTCGAGATTTTTTTAATTATTAAAAAACACTTCTTTATCTATAATTTACAAGTAAATAAGGCAAATACAGGAGTGAGAATCTTTCGTATTTCGGCAGATTTCCGATAAATAGTATGTAAATGTCCCCTTCCTAAAATTTACCCCAAACAAAAACCCTCAAGCAAAATTTAAAAGTTTTAATTTCTTTTTTAAAATTGCTTCTTTATTTTTTTATTTTATTGCAACAATATTTAATGAATCATCCAAGTCTCTCCCCTCCAAATCTACTTATTTTCATTCTATAATCTTTTGCTTAAACGTATCACCCAGAAACTAGAGAAATATATTTATATTTTTTTCTTTATGGTGAATTTAAAAGGTAATATAACTAATGATTACGATGACAAATGAATAACAGAATAAAAAGCATGTTAAAGGATATTTTTCCTTGTGTTCACATGTGCCCCACGGGTGTTCACAACTACCCCGCTAATGGGGCACATGTGAACAATTTTTTGAATTTATAAAACTATTTAAAAATGTAAGAAAAACTATACAGGTGATTTTTAAAAAAATACCATGTGTAAAAGAAAGTTCTGTTTACTATATTAAGTAGTTTTTGTTTATAGAAATTAATCCAGTTATGAGAAAAAGCTATATTTATGCGAACTGTTCACATGTGCCCCATCTCCCCTATATATATTAAATTTCAAACAATTCGGTCGGGTAGTTTTTGCGTTGCTATATGCGGACGGACAGACATACAGAAAAACAGAACGACGACTATAGGTGCGACGTATTTATATAATTACGAACGCACCTAAAAATGAATCTGACTGCCAAAGTCCACGGAGGAGACAAAAATTAAGTTTTCAATTTTTTACTACTTTGGTTTTCAGGTTGCTAAAACAGTGGATTTATTTTTATTAAATGCAATGTAAAGGCAGGTCGCACACTCCGAGACGACAGAAGAAAAATAAAAAGCGACATAGGAGAAAAAACCGGTCGAAACAAAGATGGAAGCTGTTTCAAACCTTTTTTTAATCACTTTTTCCCTGATATCGACGAACATGAAGCATCTGTCGCCTTAGTGTTTGGCCTGCCTAAAATTTGTATTATGATTGAGGGGCTCAGAACCATAATAGACGAAGTCTATTTTGAAAAGTCCTTCCGGCCAGTGCCGGGAGGAAGAGGTAGCTTTCAAATTACTTATTTTCAAAAAAGCCAACTTATATTATTCAAACACACGAAGCTCAATTAAGTGGAAACCGAATGTAGGAGATTCAATACTAATTTTTATCAATACTAAATCATTATGAATGAGAATTTCGCGAAATTAGTCAGCTTTATCCAAGCTGCTTTTATTTAAAGTAACTTATATTTGGCTTCAAAATTCGGCGATTTCTTAAAGTGCCTGCCATTTTAAGACAACATGGTGGATGAGGCTAACCAGTGAACTTGGTCGAGACCTTAGTAATTGCTGTGCACATGCTCACTCACATCGGAATCGGTTGATATATACGAGTGCTGTCGCAGGCAAAAAATCAGATTTTTCAAAATGTCACCCACGTTAGAAATTGAAACTGCTATATCTGAGCCATTTTTTAAGATAAAGACTAACAAAAAATGATCCTGAATCCTTATATCAAGGTCAAATACTTAAGAAAGAAACCTTTTTCAATTTCTAATTTTTTTGCACCTCACTTTAAATATATATATTATTTAATTTAATGGCCGCCATTTTGAAACAAGATGGCTGATGAAGCTGGCCAGCGAACTTGGACGAGATATTGATGTATACTATCCACATGCCTTCTTCCATCGAAATAGGCGAATACGTGTGGTATCGCGAGACAAATACAAGATCGTTTCAAAGTGTTAGCCATGATAGAAATTCAAAGTGCTATAATTCAACCACTTTTTAAGATATAAACAAAAGAACAAATTTTCTGAAACAAAAACTGCTCCAGAATCTTTGTATCAAGGCCAAACACATAAAAAAAATCTTTTTCATTTTCCAATTTTTTAATACCTCATTTTAAATTTTAAATTACATTTTTTTTTTAAATGGCAACCCTTTTGAAACAAGATGGCGAATGAAGCTGGCCATTTTGGCTCGAACTCTGTCGAGACATTGGTATGTACTATGTACAGATCAAGTTACATTCAAATCGGTTCATAAATACGCCTACTATCGCGTGACAAAAATCAGGTCGTTTTAAAATGTCAGCCACAATAGAAATTCAACTCAGCCATTTTTTTAGATATAGACGAAACAAAACTTGTTCCGGAATCTTTGTATTAAGGTCAAACACATACGAAAAAACTCTTTTTCATTTTCCAATTTTTTGGTATCTCATTTTAAATTTAATTTTTTTTTTAATTTTTTTAAATGGCCGCCATTTTGAAACAAGATGGCGGATGAAGCTGGCCAACGAACTCGGTTGAGTTATTTGTATGTACTATGTGTACACACCAAGGTACATCCAAATCGGTTCATAAATATGTCTGTTATCACGTTGCAAAAATCAGGGCGTTTCAAAATGTCAGTCATACTAGAAATTCAAAATGCTATAACTCAGCCATTTTTTAAGATATAGACAAAACAAAAACTGCTCCCGAATCTTTTTATCGAGGTCAAACACATAAGAAAAAAATATTTTTTCAATTTTCAATTTTTTGGTACCACATTTCAAATTTAAATTTTTCTTAAAATTTTAAATGGCCGCCATTTTTAAACAAAATGGCGGATGAAGCTGGCCAACGAACTCGGTCGAGACATTGGTCTGTACTATGTATAAACGAAGTTACATCCAAATCGGTTCATAAATACGCCTTTTATCGCGTGACAAATTTCAAGACGTTTCAAAATGTCAGTTTCGCTAGAAATTCAAAATGCTATAACTCAGCCATTTTTTAAGATATAGACGAAACAAAAACTGCTACGGAGTCTTTGTATAAAGGTCAAATACATAAGAAAAAAATATTTTTCCATTTTCAATTTTTTGGTACCACATTTCAAATTTTAAATTTTTTTTAAATTTTTAAATGGACGCCATTTTGAAACAAAATGGCGGATGAAGCTGGCCAACGAACTCGGTCGAGACATTGGTATGTACTATGTACACACCGAATTACATCCAAATCGGTTCATAAATACGAGAGTTACAGTGTGACATAGGTCAGATATATATATATCAATTTTGAACGGAGGGTGGTTTCGGGGTCTGGGTCGATGAAAATATACCAAAATTTTTTGAAATCGCTTTCCTCCGAACGGCTGCAATAGATAGCTTTTTGTAAAGAAAGTTACCTAAAAAAAGTGAAATAGTCCATTTAGAAGGTGTATAAAATCTGTTTTATCCACTCCCACAGTATACCAAGTCTGTAAACAGATGCTATATATGTGAAAATAGAGAATAACAGATGCTATATATGTGAAAATAGGGAAAAACAGACTTGGTTCACCGTGGGAGTGGATAAAACAGATTTTATACACCTTCTAAATAGACTATCTCTCTCTCTCTCTCTCTCTCTCTCTTTTTTTTTTTTCAAAATGGACTTGGTCTACTATGGTTGTGAACCCCTTAATTATAGCTTGGCTTTTCCTTACCTTATTTATGATGACCACGGAGTATACATTGAGAACCTTGCCAAACCCAAAATAACTAATAAATTGGAAAAGATTCAATAATTTTACAACAGAACAAAATCGAAAAAACAAAAACACTTTTTTTAGGTAGCTTTCATTACAAAAAGCTACCTATTGCAGCAGTTCGGAGGAAAGCGATTTCAAAAAATTTTGGTATATTTTCATCGATCATGACCCCCAGACCCCGAAACCACCCTCCGTTCAAAATTGATATATTATATATATATATATATATATATATATATATCTGACCTATGTCACACTGTAAATCTCGTAATTATGAACCGATTTCGATGTAATTCGGTGTGTACATAGTACATACCAATGTCTCGACCGAGTTCGTTGGCCAGGTTCATCCGCCGTTTTGTTTCAAAATGGCGGCCAGTTAAAATTTAAAAAAAAAATTAAAATTTGAAATGTGGTACCAAAAAAGTAAAAATGGAAAAATATTTTTTTCTTATGTATTTGACCTTTATACAAAGATTCCGGAGCAGTTTTTGTTTCTTCTATATCTTAAAAAATGGCTGAGTTATAGCATTTTGAATTTCTAGCGTGGCTGACATTTTGAAACGTCCTGAATTTTGTCACGCGATAAAAGGCGTATTTATAAACCGATTTCGATGTAATTCGGTGTGTACATAGAACATACCAATGTCTCGACCAAGTTCGTTGGCCAGCTTCATCCGCCATTTTGTTTCAAAATGGCGGCCATTTAAATTTTTAAAAAAAAATTAAAATTTGAAATGTGGTACCAAAAAATTAAAAATGGAAAAATATTTTTTTCTTATGTATTTGACCTTTATACAAAGATTTCGGAGCAGTTTTTGTTTCGTCTATATCTTTAAAAATGGCTGAGTTGCAGCATATTAGGTAGCTTTCATTACAAAAAGCTACCTATTGCAGCCGTTCGGAGGAAAGCGATTTCAAAAAATTTTGGTATATTTTCATCGATCATGACCCCCAGACCCCGAAACCACCCTCCGTTAAAAATTGATATATATATATATATATATATATATATATATATATATATATGTATATGTATATATATATATATATCTGACCTATGTCACACTGTAACTCTCGTAATTATGAACCGATTTCGATGAAATTCGGTGTGTACATAGTACATACAAATGTCTCGACCGAGTTCGTTGGCCAGCTTCATCCGCCGTTTTGTTTCAAAATGGCGGCCATTTAAAATTTTACTTGTGGTACCAAAAAATTAAAAATGGAAAAATATTTTTTTCTTATGTATTTGACCTTTATACAAAGATTCCGGAGCAGTTTTTGTTTCGTCTATATCTTAAAAAATGGCTGAGTTATAGCGTTTTGAATTTCTAGCGTGGCTGACATTTTGAAACGTCCTGAATTTTGTCACGCGATAAAAGGCGTATTTATGATCCGATTTCGATGTAATTCGGTGTGTACATAGTACATACCAATGTCTCGACCGAGTTCGTTGGCCACCTTCATCCGCCATTTTGTTTCAAATGGCGGCCATTTAAAAATTTTAAAAAAATTTAGAATTTGGTACCAAAAAATTGAAAATGGAAAAATATTTTTTTCTTATGTATTTGACCTTTATACAACGATTTCGAAGCAGTTTTTGTTTCGTCTATATCTTAAAATTGGCTGAGTTGCAGCATTTTACGTAGCTTTCATTACAAAAAGCTACCTATTGCAGCCGTTCGGAGGAAAGCGATTTCAAAAAAATTTGGTATATTTTCATCGATCATGACTCCCAGACCCCGAAACCACCCTCCGTTCAAAATTGATATATATATCTGACCTATGTCACACTGTAACTCTAGTAATTATGAACCGATTTCGATGTAATTCGGTGTGTACTAGGACTGGGCGATGTAGAAATTTCTTAAATCGATTTATCATCCATCTAACATCGCGATTTAGTGCTAAATCACGATTTAACACCGATTTTACATTTTAGAATCTGGAAGCCTATTTTTTAAATTTTAGTAACAAAATACGGTTTTTATGTGCTCCGCCCCCCCCCCCCCACCCCTGTATTTATAGTATACTTAGCTTAATTTTGAAAAGAGGTTTTTACACATAAAAAAACTTTGAATGTCCCATAACTTTTTTTTTTTTCCATTTTAAAAATTAGTGACCTATTGTAATACATTTTATAAACTCATTCTGTAAGAAGTAATATAAAAGAAGGTTTTTTTTTTTTTTTTTTTTTTTTTTTTTTTTTTTAATGTCTGACTTGTTATGCCTGCTACAATCTAAATTCCTTAAGGGCGGGGGGGAACTTCCCCTAGCCCACCCAAATAGCACTTCATTGTTTACAGCCTACCTATACACTTTTTTTTTTTTTACAGACACAGATTTAAAAAGTTATTGAGGTAAAACAGAAGAATATTAAAAGAATTCAATGATGAATTTAACTATTCATTTACCATGATGAGAAAAGTAGTAAAAAAAAGGGGGGGGGGAGAAGATATGAGAAATAAGGTGCAATTTTATATCTTTTTAACTTTTAGATCATAATAAGATTTGTTTAACATAAATGCTGACATTTATATAGCGGATGGAGAAGGATTGAAAGTGTCCGCCTTGGAGCACATTACTGAAACTGCTGATTTTATTTGCGGCCGTTGTCATCCTTTAAGATTAGTAATAAAATATAATTTTAAAATATATCTCTTTTTAATGATAACAAAATGTCAAAAGAGCAGAAAATTGCAGATCTGCAGAAAAATCTAATGGATGCCTCCTCCAGCCCTCCCTCATTCTGCTGTAAAAATAAAGTTACTTGACTCATTACAAAACTTTATTAAAGTATTTTTAATTAATTGCAAAATAATAATAAATTAAAACTAAAATATTCCCATAATACCTAAACATACGAAAATTAATTTTTCATGAAAATAATGCATAAAAATATAAACTGAAAATGGATGAATTTGGACATAAATAGTGAATCAATTTCAGCAAGATACTCAATCCACGTGACTGGCGTTGAAATCGGATGTCAAACCTGATGTATGACTATTTTAAAATTATTTAAATAATTACAGAATAATAGAAAATGAAGAATATGTATTAAAATATTACCCAAACATAAAAATGAATGTTTCATTAAAAGAATGCATAAAAATAAAAACTGAAATTCGATGAATTTGGATTTTAAATATGAAACTTTATTTTTTTTTCCAACCATAAAAATACTCAATCAATTTCAGGGGGAAAATATTATTAGTAAAAGAAAAATATTTCATGTAGATCACGGCCAAATAGTGATACACAAAACAATGCATGACTATACTTTAAAATAATTTCATTAATTACAAAATAATAGAAAATAAAAAATAAATGTTAAAATATTACTAAAACATGTAAAAAATGAATTTTTCATCATAAAAATGCATAAAAGTATAAACTTCAAGTTGATGAGTTTGGATTTTAAATATAAAACTTTATTATTATTATTTTTAATCATATAAATGCTGAATGAATTTCAGGAAAACAATCTTTTGAAACAATGTAGGATACTACTTTAAAACATTTTAATTAATTACAGAATATTGGAAAATAAAAAATACATATTGCAATATCACTCAAATATGTGAAAACTTAATTTATCATCAAAAGATTGCATTAGCATATAAATTGAAAATTCGATGAATTTGGATTTTAAGATCTAAACATTACTTTTTCCTTTCAACTTTCCACTATATAAGTTCTTAATTTCTGAAAATACACATTCCAATCTCGTGAACTCTGAATCTTGTTTACAAAATAAATAAATAAATATCAATTCTTACTTAATCATCCTTTTCTTAAATCGCCTTTCTCTTAAATCGGAGAGGATTGAGGCTCGATGTTTTTTTTTAAATCGGATCCTGCTAAATCGATTTAACACCAGCTTGCCTTGTTTTCCTTAAATCGTCTTTTTCTTAAATCGGAGAGCATTGAGGCTTGCGATGTTAGCTTAAATCGGATCCTCCTAAATCGATTTAACACCAGCTTGCCATGTAAGTGGTAGATACATCAAAGTAGATAAATCGGTTTTCCGATGTTAGCTCTGAATCCGTATTTTGTTTTAAATCGATTTAAGACAATGGCTAAATCGCGATTTAAGATAATGGCTAAATCGCGATTTAAGATAATGGCTAAATCGCGATTTAAGACATTAGCTAAATCGCAATTTCCGATTTTAGCTTAAATCGATTTAAGACCAATGGTTAAATCGGATTTCCGATGTAAGCTTTAAATCGATTTAAGAGTTAAATCGATTTAAGGCCCAGCCCTAGTGTGTACATAGTACATACCAATGTCGCGACCGAGCTCGTTGGCTAGCTTCATCCGCCGTTTTGTTTCAAAATGGCGGCCATTTAAAATTTTTTAAAAAATTTAAAATTTGAAATGTGGTACCAAAAAATTAAAAATGGAAAAATATTTTTTTCTTATGTATTTGACCTTTATACAAAGATTCTGGAGCAGTTTTTGTTTCTTCTATATCTTAAAAAATGGCTGAGTTATAGCATTTTGAATTTCTAGCATGGTTGACATTTTGAAACGTCCTGAATTTTGTCACGCGATAAAAGGCGTTGTGAAGAATCCAATGGGATTCACAAAAAAGGTCCCATATATTTTCAAATGAGAACTCTAGATAGAAAAAGCAATGTATAAGCATAACAGCTCAAAATATTTCTAAGTCTCAAGGTTCTGCCGGAAATGATAAAAAGAATCAATCCATCTAAACCAATCTTAAAGGTTGACGGAAAAGTAGAACGGCATGAAAAAAATAGGAGTTATGGAATTCCTTTTAAGTAGCAACTTTGCCGATATTTTCCCAGGACAATTTAAAAATGAAACTAGATGCAAAATTTTCTCACGCTAGCAGAGAGGGTCTCTCTTGACCAATGATATCGAAGTTTGTTAGTGATATCATTCAACCTAGGCTCTGAGTGGGCCGACAGATAGCCTTTGTTTTAGGAAGGTGAATTTGAACGAACAGAGAAAAGGGGGAGAGGCGTTTTTGAATCCCAAGGAGAGAGCTGCTCTCTGAGTTGGGAGTTGAGTTTTCGGATAGATCCGAAGGGATAGAGGAACCTGCCGTTTCGGGCTGGGTAAGATTTCTCCAGTGGAAACCGTGAGATATTGTGTAGTTGACAACGGACTGGTATACGCCAGAAAACAGAGGCAGCTGTTTCTTACCAGACTATCGTGACAAGATTTTGGATTTGTATCGAGAAAGAAGCTAATAGAATTTTAAGGTTAATCTTATACACTGAACATTAAGTCTTTAATGAACATTGTCATCAGCTGAAAGTACCCAAAAATATAATGTAGTTGTAATCACAAGTATTTAATCAAGAAATATTCATTTATCTTATGCATTTAAATATATTGTTTGATTTAATTATTACTTGGGCCTCCGCTTGACTGAAGTTCCACGCTACCACTTCCACATGTTAGTCGAAGGTTTTACAACTTGGTGGCAGAAGGTGGTATGCACAGCAAGGACTCTGAACATTAAAAGACTAGCTTAAGAGAAAGAGCTCCAGACGCAAGACCGTGTGTAGAAAAAAGCGACACCAGCATCGTGACGGACAGTTCCTCTAAGAAAGAGCTCCAGATGCAAGACCGTATGCATAGGAAAACGACACCGGTATAGTGCCGGACAGTTCCCCTAAGAAAGTGCTCCAGACGCAAGACTGTGCGTAGAGAAAAGTGACACCAGTATCGTGCCGGACAGTTCCCCAAAAAGGTGCTTTAGACGACATCCAGATGCAAGACTGTGTGCAGTGAAAGGAGACTACAGTGCAGTGCAGTGCCGTGCAGTACAGTTCCCGAGAGAAAATGCCCCAGCAAAACAAAAGGTAAGCTCATTATTTTGAGTGGCTCTTAATTTATTAATTAATTGAAATGTTGATAAGAAATTAATATTTTAAAGGAAAACTTTTGTTTTGAGGTAAATGAAAATTTTAAAATTGAAAAATTGGTTAGTTAAAATAAGAAAATTATTAACTTATTAATTAATTATAGTACAAGGGAGCTGATACCCTTTTGTCATTGGTTTTAAATTTTGAATTTTTTTTTAAAATTAAGAATACAGAAAACTAGAATCAAACTAGATTCTTAAAGAAAAAAAAAAAAAAAAGAAATTAGATGTCATGTAAGAAAAGTACCATTGTGAGGAAAGTTTGCTTGAAAAATATTTTAGAATCAATTTGGATTATTTAATGATTGATTTTCCTAAATATATACTTATATTCAAAATAGAAAAAGCATATGAAAAGGTTGAAAGGAGTGTTCAATTCTGAGTAAAATAGGGAAAATTGTTTACCTATAGCATTTGGAAATATTTTTTTTTATGTTCTATATTTTGTGTGTGTAGGGAATGTAAAAAGTGGAAAAATTATACTTTCTTTTCGAAACTAGCACTAAAACGTAGAATGTCTGAAATTTATTATAGTATTGCTAATTTATTTATGTATATTGTGAATACGTTTGAAAACATTTTATAACGGTAGATAAGGTTAGAATATTCTCGGTGAAGTGTCAAATTCACATCTTCTGAGGTAGTTGAAAAAAAAAATATATATATAAATAAATATATGAAGAGCGAAATCGTTAGGTTATCTTTGTAGTATCGGTAGGAATATAAAATCGATAGATAATGGCGAAAATAACGGCATTGAAATATTGCCGAAAGGCTGATCTGCAAAATTTAGCAGAGGTATTAGGAGTTCAGATAGAAGAAAGTGACATAATCGCGACGATTATCCAAAAGATAGAGGGCGCGGACGATTATGATGCCGACTTTGCATTAACGCAAGTGGGATATATAGTGAAAGATAGGGAAGATCTACTTCTTTTAGAAAGAGAGAAAAAAGAAAAAGAAGAGAAAGAAAAAGAGAGAAATTTTCAATTAGAGCAATTAAAATTAACGCAAAATACAGGGAGGCGTAACTCGATTTCCAGTAACGGATCGGAAAGACCTAAATTAGCGCTAAAAACTATAATGCATCGTTTTGATCCAGAGCGTTCGGACATAACTCTATTTTTAAACTTGTTTGAACGACAGGCATTAAGGTCTGGGATAGAAAATGAGGATCTGGTCACGCATTTATTAGCTTTGTTGCCAGTACAAATAGCTGAATTGATCTTGCGCGAACCGACAGACCGAGTTGACAACTTTCAGCATGTGAAGTCAATCCTGTTAGCTCGTTTTAGATTGAGTGGCGAGGCTTATAGACAAAAATTAGATAAGCATTTGCGAGACCAGAATAGCCCGTGGAAAGACCTCATTTTTGAACTAAATAGCTTTCTAGAAGGGTGGTTAAATGATCTTGAGGTTACTAATTTTAAAGAGTTAAAAGATTTGCTAATCACCGAACAGATTAAGAGGCGTGCTCCAGCAGAATTAAGGGAGCACTTTATAGATTCGTGGGCCAAATATAAAGATCCAGGAACACTAGCTAAGGATCTGGATGAATACGAAACTATAAAAGGGGCGTCAAAAAAATCGTGGAACAAAAAGCTAAAATTCGAAGAAAATTCGCGGGATGAGAAAATGGAAAATGAAGACGAAACGAGAGGGGGGCATTCCGAAACCAGAACTAACTGGAGAGAACGAAATATAGAGAAAGAAAGGGAAAAAATCTTTGAGCGCAAAAGGGCTATTAGGTGTTTCATTTGCTCGAGCCCAAACCATTTGAAGGTTAATTGTCCCGAAAACAAAAGAAATGGAGATCAAATTACCAGCGTTCATCATATTAGCGGAAGTACAAATTTTGAAGAAAGTTTTAAGCCTTATCTAAGCCGCGCGCTAATCAACGGAAGGGAATGCACAACATTAAGAGACAGTGGAAGTCAATATGATGTAATTTCGAGGAGATTTATTAAACGCAACCAATTAGACGGTGGCACCATTCGAGTTAGACAGCCGTTAATGAACAATACTCGTCGCTTACCGACCGCCGAAGTTGTTTTAAAAATTGAAGGACTCGGGAGACTAAAAACAAAAGCTATCGTGACGGACAGAAAGACGAATTTGTCTTACTATATTTTGGGTAACAAAACTCAAAAATTAATTGATGATATTAAAAGGAAAAAAATGCAGATTTCAGATGCAGTGGTCATCCATAACATAGCGAAAGCGAAAAACGAAAACGGGAATCCATCCCGAAGGGAAGAGAATAAGATAAGAGAGGACTACTCAAAATTGACGAGCGTGAACTTGGGAGAAAGGAAGGAAATGGGAGGTACCCGGTCAAAAACGAGATATGAGAATTGGGAGGGAAGGAAGGATAATACTGTATCACCCACGAAAAAGGAAGATCAGGTTTTAGGATCGAATAAAAGAAAAAAGAAAGATGTCAAAGGGGATCATGAGATGGGTTGCCCCATACGAGAAGTCAAACTGAAAAAGGGGTTAGAAAAATCGCATCATGAGTGTGAGGATTTAACACAAGCAAATAGGGCGTGTCAAAGTATAGATAGATCGGATAATCAAAGGGATACGTCGGTGAAAATAACACTGAGAAGGAACAAAAGAGAATTTTGGTTTAGAAGTAACGAGAACAAAAAGTATCTCAGGTCAGAAAATCTAGTAAAGGATTTGGACGGGAATAAAGAGCGCGAAAGTGTTACGAGACGGATTAGTCGGAGGACGGGCGACTCTAAAATGTCCCCGGCTTATTGTGTGGCGAGCGCCACAGGTAGACACGAAAAGTTGCAAAATTATCGTGGAAATAGACAAAAACCACAAGAAAAAAACGCGGAGAAAATAAATAGGTTGACAAGCGAAGATTCACGTCCGAGACACTATCCTAAATATAGAAATAAGCCTTCACATGACAGGCTCTAGCAGTTAGAAATTTAGCGCCGGATCAAGTGAGTCGAATTCGATTTAACTAAGTGTACATAAGTGAGTCGAATTCGATTTAACTAGGTGTACATATTAAATTTATCTTATTTTGTGTAAATGTCATAGTGTAAAATTTTAAATGTGTTTTGTCTTTTAAAAGTGAAATTTCATAATCAAAGGTACTCAGCATTAGTAAGTTAAATGTAAATTGTATGAAAAGTTTTTTGTGAAAAAGGTGAGTGAGATATATAAAGGAGGGCCACTCTAATATATGAGCTAACCTTTTCTTTGCAGATATTACGTCTTGCAGCCGAAATATCATTTAAAGGCGGGGGGTATTGTGAAGAATCCAATGGGATTCACAAAAAAGGTCCCATATATTTTCAAATGAGAACTCTAGATAGAAAAAGCAATGTATAAGCATAACAGCTCAAAATATTTTTAAGTCTCAAGGTTCTGCCGGAAATGATAAAAAGAATCAATCCATCTAAACCAATCTTAAAGGTTGACGGAAAAGTAGAACGGCATGAAAAAAATAGGAGTTATGGAATTCCTTTTAAGTAGCAACTTTGCCGATATTTTCCCAGGACAATTTAAAAATGAAACTAGATGCAAAATTTTCTCACGCTAGCAGAGAGGGTCTCTCTTGACCAATGATATCGAAGTTTGTTAGTGATATCATTCAACCTAGGCTCTGAGTGGGCCGACAGATAGCCTTTGTTTTAGGAAGGTGAATTTGAACGAACAGAGAAAAGGGGGAGAGGCGTTTTTGAATCCCAAGGAGAGAGCTGCTCTCTGAGTTGGGAGTTGAGTTTTCGGATAGATCCGAAGGGATAGAGGAACCTGCCGTTTCGGGCTGGGTAAGATTTCTCCAGTGGAAACCGTGAGATATTGTGTAGTTGACAACGGACTGGTATACGCCAGAAAACAGAGGCAGCTGTTTCTTACCAGACTATCGTGACAAGATTTTGGATTTGTATCGAGAAAGAAGCTAATAGAATTTTAAGGTTAATCTTATACACTGAACATTAAGTCTTTAATGAACATTGTCATCAGCTGAAAGTACCCAAAAATATAATGTAGTTGTAATCACAAGTATTTAATCAAGAAATATTCATTTATCTTATGCATTTAAATAAATTGTTTGATTTAATTATTACTTGGGCCTCCGCTTGACTGAAGTTCCACGCTACCACTTCCACATGTTAGTCGAAGGTTTTACAGCGTATTTATAAACCGATTTCGATGTAATTCGGTGTGTACATAGTACATACCAATGTCTCGACCGAGTTCGTTGGCCAGCTTCATCCGCCATTTTGTTTCAAATGGCGGCCATTTAAAAATTTTAAAAAAAATTAAAATTTGAAATGTGGTACCAAAAAATTGAAAATGGAAAAATATTTTTTTCTTATGTATTTGACCTTTATACAAAGATTTCGGAGCAGTTTTTGTTTCGTCTATATCTTAAAAAATGGCTGAGTTGCAGCATATTAGGTAGCTTTCATTACAAAAAGCTACCTATTGCAGCCGTTCGGAGGAAAGCGATTTCAAAAAATTTTAGTATATTTTCATCGATCATGACCCCCAGACCCCGAAACCACCCTCCGTTAAAAATTGATATATATATATATAACCACTAATTAAACATAACCTTCCACCGTCAATTATTATGAATTAAAGCTGTAAGTATTAAAAAAAAAAAAAAAAAAAAAAAAAAAAAAATTAATATAAGAATTATTATGGAAGAAAAAGAAAAAAGTGGACACCGACAAAAATTGAAAAGCTTATATATTGAATTACGTTATCAAGGGCACAGAATTCAATGATATAAGCAAAATGGTTGTTTTCTGTGGGAAAAATAAGCTAAAGCTAAAAGTTATTTTCCCCTGTGCCCAAACAACCATAAAATCAAGTGAATTGATTAAAAATGAAAGCAGAATAGAAACAAATAATATGAAATGGAAGAATCAATAAAACGTATTTAAATATATATAGGATATAAAATATAAATAATAATATATATATATATATATATATATATGACCTATGTCACACTGTAACTCTCGTAATTATGAACCGATTTCGATGTAATTCGGTGTGTACATAGTACATACAAATGTCTCGACCGAGTTCGTTGGCCAGCTTCATCAGCCGTTTTGTTTCAAAATGGAGGCCATTTAAAATTTTTAAAAAAATTTAAAATTTTAAATATGGTACTAAAAAATTAAAAATGGAAAAATATTTTTTTTCCTTTGTATTTGACCTTTATACAAAGATTCCGGAGCAGTTTTTGTTTCGACTATATCTTAAAAAATGGCTGAGTTATAGCCTTTTGAATTTCTAGCGTGGCTGACATTTTGAAACGTCCTGAATTTTGTCACGCGATAAAAGGCGTATTTATGAACCGATTTCGATGAAATTCGGTGTGTACATAGTACATACCAATGTCTCGACCGAGTTCGTTGGCCACCTTCATCCGCCATTTTGTTTCAAAATGGCGGCCATTTAAAATTTATAAAAAAATTTAAAATTTGAAATGTGGTACCAAAAAATTGAAAATGGAAAATATTTTTTTCTTATGTATTTGACCTTTATACAAAGATTTCGGAGCAGTTTTTGTTTCGTCTATATCTTAAAAAATGGCTGAGTTGCAGCATTTTGAATTTCTAGCGTGACTGACATTTTGAAACGTCCTGAATTTTGTCACGCGATAAAAGGCGTATTTATGAACCGATTTGGATGTAACTTAGTTTATACATAGTACATACCAATGTCTCGACCGGGTTCGTTGGCCAGCTTCATCCGCCATCTTGTTTAAAAATGGCGGCCATTTAAATTTTTAAGAAAAATTTAAATTTGAAACGTGGTACCAAAAAATTGAAAATTGAAAAATTTTTTTCTTCTTATGTACGTTTGACCTTGATAAAAAGATTCGAGAGCAGTTTTTGTTTCGTCTATATCTTAAGAAATGGCTGAGTTATAGCATTTTGAATTTCTAGCGTGGCTGACATTTTGAAACGTCCTGATTTTTGTCACGTAATAACAGGCGTATTTATGAACCGATTTTGATGTACCTTGGTATGTACATAGTACATACAAATATCTCGACCGGGTTCGTTGGCCAGCTTCATCCGCCATCTTGTTTCAAAATGGCGGCCATTTAAAAAAAATTAAAAAATTAAAATGAGATACCAAAAAATTGGAAAATGAAAAAGATATTTTTCGTATGTGTTTGACCTTAATACAAAGATTCCAGAACAGTTTTTGTTTCGTCTATATCTAAAAAAATGGCTGAGTAATAGCATTTTGAATTGCTATTGTGGCTAACATTTTAAAACGACCTGATTTTTGTCATGCGATAACAGGCGTATTTATGAACCGATTTGGATGTAACTTGGTCTGTACATAGTACATACTAATGTCTCGACCAAGTTCGTTGGCCAGCTTCATTCGCTATCTTGTTTCAAAAGGGTTGCCATTTAAAGAAATTAAATTTAAAATTTAAAACGAGGTATTAAAAAATTGGAAAATGAAAAAGATTTTTTTTTATGTGTTTGGCCTTGATACAAAGATTCCGGAGCAGTTTTTGTTTCTGAAAATTTGTTCTTTTGTTTATATCTTAAAAAATGATTGAATTATAGCACTTTAAATTTCGAGCATGGCTAACATTTTGAAACGATCTTGTATTTGTCACACGATAACACACGTATTCGCCTATTTCGATGTAAGAAGGCATGTGGATAGTATACATCAATACCTCGACCAAGTTCGCTGGCCAGATTCATCAGCCATCTTGTTTCAAAATGGCGGCCATTAAATTAAAAATATATATATATTTAAAGTGAGGTGCAAAAAAATTAGAAATTGAAAAAGGTTTCTTTCTTAAGTATTTGACCTTGATATAAGGATTCAGGAGCATTTTTTGTTTGTCTTTACCTTAAAAAATGGCTCAGATATAGCAGTTTCAATTTCTATTGTGGGTGACATTTTGAAAAATCTGATTTTTTGCATGCGACAGAACTCGTATACATCAACCGATTCCGACGTGAGTGAGCATGTGAACAGCAATTACTAAGGTCTCGACCAAGTTCACTGGTTAGCCTCATCTACCATGTTGTCTTAAAATGGTAGGCACTTTAAGAAATCGCCGAATTTGGCAGCCAAATATGAGTTACTTTAAAGAAAAGCAGCTTGGATAAAGCTGACTAATTTCGCGAAATTCTCATTCATTATATTGATAAAAATTAGTATTGAATCTCCTATATTCAGTTTCCACTATATTGAGCTTCGTGTGTTTGAATGATATAAGTTGGCTTTTTTAAAATAAGGAATATGAAAGCTACCTCTTCCTCCCGGCACTGGCCGGAAGGACTTTTTTCTGTCAAACTGTCTAATGATGATTTGATATGTACTGGCATCTATGGTGCTTTGTGTGTGTGTGTGTGTGTGTGTCCACGGAGGAAGACTATTTTGGCCTGGGACAAAGTTTATAAATTAAATCCTTAGTAAAAATAAAACCATTGGAAAAAAATATATTGAGTTAGAATTTAACAAAAGACTTTTAATTAGTTACTATATAATAATAATAATAATAATAATAATAAATTAATAAATAAATAAATAAATTGTTTAAACGTCAGTGAAATGGAAGTTGAGTTTTGGATGTAGGGAAATCGACGGAGGAGACTTCCGACTTATCTATATTATAAAGGACAAACGTGCCTCTGTGTAACGCTGACGTCATTTTAACGGTGACAATAGCAGACGATTAAATTTAACTTTTATTGCAATTTTTCAAACTTCTAAATACCGCACATTTTCAATTTTTACACCGTCGAATAGGGAAAAAATATGTACTTTCAAATGCAATTTGTTTGAAAACTATATCGTAATTTGTTTGAAAAACTGTATCGCAATTTACTCAATTTTTATTGATTTTAAAATAATTTTCACGCTTTTTCAAATCTATCTTCCTCGCGTGCAGACGATTTCGAAAGAAAACTCCATTTGCACTTAAATTAATATAAATAGCTCAGCATTTGTTTCCAGCTTATATTCCATAAAGAAAGTAAAACATTCCTCAATCAGTAAATAAAGTAATAAAATATAAATAAAACACAAATTTAAGACATGTAATCGAATTTAACGTTTAAACCAACTGAAATGAACAGAGTTAAAAAAGGCTGATTGTAAATAACGATTTTTGGACGATTTCTCAGGCTGTTAACTCCTGACGCGCGGCTAATATGAAAATATCGCTTTTAATACGTTACAAAACTTTATTTGAACGCATTATTACTATTTTTCATCTGAACATAATTTTTAGTATTGTTCGTGGGCATTCTAAAAATGTGTATATATTACATCTAAAAAATCTAGTAGAATTGTTAAAAATAAATAAATAAATAAATAAATAGGGGTGGGGAGACTCGTGCAAGGATTTCTCGCCGCAATCTTTGAGATTATTTGATGATGAATTTTTATCCATTAACTTTTTATTAATTGCATTTAAAAAAAAATCAAACAACGTGTTTTAATGAAATATAAGTATATTAGGTCAAAAAACCGCTTGCAGAAACTTTCGAAAAATACCTCATTCATCCCTGTGTCTTTAGTATGTGCCGAGAAAAGAGGATGTTAACATCAGAAAAATCATATATGATGGTTTTCACCTATATTCTGTAACCCGGGAGGCCCGGGTTTATCCTTTTGTATTTATTAAAAGATTTAAGCTAGTTATTAAAATTATTTTGTCAAAAATGTATTTAACAGCTTGTTTAAAACTTAAATATACATATGAATATAAATATTATGAAATTTTCTACATTCCCTAATATTCATCCCTTCGGGACCGTAAAATGCGTCTTTTCATCCGAGTGACCCTCTTCAATTTTTAAATGAGTCAAAAGTATTTATTTTCGAGGGCAAATAAATCATTTACAACAGTAGTTACATACTACGTGGTCCCACGTTGGAAAAGAAATTAATAAGATTATAGAAATAGCTGATAGATTTTGATAGAGTAACCCCCAAAGAACAAAGCTGTGTAAGTTCAAAATTTGTACCAATTATTTATAGTCATATTAAATTAGGGATGCACCGAATATTCGGTATCTATTCTATATTCGGTCATGCTACCAAATATTCGGTTGGGCCGAATATCAAACTATTCGGTATGCCGAATACTTAAAAAAACTTTAAAAAAATATTTTTAAAAACCTTAAAAGATCTATTTTTAACTGTCAATTAATAAAACTATTTAGAATAACTTGAAATAGAATTAATTATATTTAAATAAGACAGGGTTCCTACTAGAGGTCTACACTGGCCCGGGCTTGGCCCGAGGCCCGTACCCGGCCCGGCGGAGTGAAGGCGAATTTTCAAACGGCCGGGCCGGGCCGGCGAAAAGATTGAACGGGCCTGCAGGGCCGGGCCGATAAAAAAATTAATCGGGCCTATCGGCCCGATATAAGAATTCAAGCGAAGCAGATAAAATACGAGCCATTTTCAATGAATACGATTTTTACGAGACGTATAAACGTGCGTCACGAGCCGATGCGAGTTTAACAACATCAATACAGAAATGTAACATGTCCGTCGAAGAGATCGGCATCGTACAGTTACAAGATGTCTGATTCCGAGTTTAATTTTTTTCAGCAGACTCGTGCTGGGACGGAACTGGTCTTAATCGATCTCAGGATGTGTAGGACAGTCATTATGTTTTGTAGTATTAGTAGTGATAATGAACTTCTCTTAAAAGTATCTTTGGAAATATACCTTAAGGTGGTTCTCATATTCACTGCTCAACAATGTGAAACTTTTAGACACATTTTCTGACTCATTTTTAACTATAAAGGCATAAAATTGACAGGCCGGACTATTGAAGGCATTTGGAAACGAATAGCTTTTCCATATTTGATAAATTACTTACAGAGATAACAGAGATTCTTGTCACGTGACTGTACGTTCTTCTCCTTTCCTGTGCTATCGCTTCCGGAAATTCGATTCAAAACGCTAACTTTGGCAGTATTTTCAGAAAGATATATTGCTTTTAACTATGAAAAAAAATCCGACATTTAGATAGCTTCTGAATAAGAATACCTGCCAATCCTACGCGTTTCCGAAAAGAAATAAATTCAATAATGTGTCGAAATGCAGCTCCTTCGAATTTGGGAAAAGCCTTAAAAATGAGAAAAATATTTTCACAAATCTATTTTTTATTATACAGCTTCAAAAGTTATCATGTTTTTAATCTTTTATTCTGAAATACATTAATCTTTTAATGAATCGTTATTTGAATTTTGAAATGTCTGTAGACACGATTAATAAAACACTGTAAGTAATCGTTAATGTTTACTATTGTGTGTTTTCTGCTTTGCGAACATCATAGTAATCTAAAATATACTGTAAAATGTTCCCATAAATATGTATGTAGTATTCATTAAAAGAATCTTAATTGTATGTTGAGAAAAAACGGATTTTTTTGTAGAAATTGTGTCAGGCCGGGCCTGTTTTCAGTGATTTTTGTACGGGCCGGGCCGAGCCGAGAACTGTAAAAATGCAAACGGGCCGGGCCGGGCTCGGGCCGAACTTTCAATTTTACACCGGGCCGGTCCAAGATAGCTTTCGTTTGGGCCGGGACCGGGCCTGGAAATTCCGGCCCGTGCAGACCTCTACAATTCTGGTAAAAAAAATCCCTGACTTTTCCAGGTTTTCCCTGACTTATTCAAAAAATTTCCCTGACCTTTCTCAGCAAAAATTCGGCTTATATATTATTTTAAAACCCTTCACAATGGACTTATTCCAAATATGCTAGAAAAAAGTATGTGCTGTATGAATTTCTGATTTTTTTTTAATCTTTTTTTCATATATCTATATATAGTTTGCATACATTTTATATAAAAATTTTAGATTGGATGAGTAATTAATTCAAAATTTCTTCATTTACGACGGTAATAGAAATTCTGATGGAAGTAGTATATCAAAAATTCCCTGACCTTTTCAAATATTTAAAAAATTCCGACATTTCCCTGACTTTTTGCCTAAATTTTCGAATTCCCTGACTTTTCCCTGTTTTCCCTGACTGTAGGAACCCTGTAAGAGAGAATGCTGTTACATTTTTCATTTGCTATTTGAAAAATATAACCAAAGAAAATTAACCAATAATGACGATTTTAGTCTTTTCCTGACAAATAAACAGTGCATGACTGTAAAAAATTTTCTTCCTCCAAAATTTCACTTTGATTTTAAAATATTTGTTTTAGAATATACTAAGAAAATTTCATTCGGTTTAATTCAGATAGGAATCCATGAAATTTAAAATTTTATCAATTAAAGAAATTTTAAAACTTCTCTTCTTAAAAAACAATTCAAACAAAAGCATAGATTTTTTTTTTTTTTTTGTAAAAATTACTTGCAAAAAGATCTTGTTTATGTGTGTTAAATATCATGTAAAATTGTTTTAAAATTTAATTTTTTACTACTTTCAAACTCTGAAATTTAAAAGTATTCGGCATTCGGCCGAATAGTTACTATTCGACTGGCCGAATATTCGGTATTCGGCTTGCTAGTCACTATTCGGCTAGCCGAATATTCGGTACTCGGTTTACCTGTTAACTGAATATTCGGTATTCGGCCAAAATCACTATTCGGTGCATCCCTATATTCAATACAGCTATTATTTCCATAATAACTGCATTCAATATTAAATTGTTAACTTTGGTTAAAATTTATAATTAGTATTCTATTAGTAATTCATTATTATGCTGGACACATGGATATGGCTCAAAAATGCAAGTGCGGCCCTCGCTTCCTAACCAGATTTTGGCTCTTACAGATATTTCAGTGACTACCACTGATTTAGACAAAAATGCTAAAGTATGCTATTGGATTTTTAAAAAGCACTTTTAATTACATTGGTCAACAAAATTGAACTTTTGCTCTGCCACAAAACCGAAATTAGTTGTTTCTTATTCAATTTTTTTTTTTTTTTTTCTGATTCCGAATTTTGTTTTAGATTTTCTCCAGTAAGTCTAGTTTTTGAAATATTTGCATGTTTCGTTTTATGCAACTTTTGCAATTTTTGTGCAATTATATGCAAATTTAAGACATTATCAGACTGGCTTTTTTTGTCTTATGTTATTATTACTGTCTAGTTTGTTTTTTAAAAATGCTGTTTCTGATATTATACTGATATGTGATGACCGTGAAATATTGTGCCTAATTTGCATATTTTTCTTATAACGTTTCTTGACGTACAAATATTCTTTTAGCGTGAATACGCTAATATGTTTCTGAACCAGTTTCTTGCGCTGATTACAAATCTGGTATCCGTTTTCTTCTATCACGACTAGTTTTAAGGGGAAAAAGGTGAAATTTTATTTTTTGGTCAAAAAAGACAGAAAATGATTTTTATGCTACTTTGTGATGTACTTCAGCTTGTTAGGATATATTCTACGACTTTTTTTAATTGATTTTCGATTATACCCATTATTTATTATGTCCCTGATAGGAATCTGACCCTTTTGACAACGAGGGTATACACCCCTTTTATATCAAATTTGTGTTAATGCCATACAAAAGTAGAAATTCACTTTACTCAAAAACAACACGTGATATAAGGAAACGAATTACAGATTTGAAATCAGCATAAAAATCTACTCTAAAAAACATTGTCAATTCTGTGGCAAATACTTTAAAGTTGAAAATAATGTAAACATTACACCATTGAAAAATATGCAAATTAGGCTTAATAACTGACAGATATGTGTTAAGAATATGCATATTGCGACATTTATCTGAAGCAAATTAATAGTTCAATCGCGATCATCTAGAAAAGATAATTTAATCTGACATTTATAGTACCTAAAATTTGCATAAAAAGGCACAAAACAGCTTGAATTTGCATAAACTTAAACATGCAAATTTCTCAGTAACTGGACCACCTAGAGAAAAACGGAAAGCATATTAGGAATCAGCGCAAGAAACTGATCTAGAATCAACTAATTTAAGTTCTGCAGCAGAACCATTGTTGTCCAGTGTTACTATTTTTTTTTTTTTCAATTTTTGAAGTACGGTTGGCAATTTCACACTAAAGCAAATGTCTAAAATTTAACAATGTTAGGGCTTTTCTTTTCCGGTAAGCGCGAACAAGCCCATAAAGTGCACCGTAGTACATTTCAAAAGTTTGAATTATACAGAGTATTTCATAAAGGACGCCCAAAATTTAATACTCACTAATTTATTGATTATAATAAATATAAGCATGAAATTAGTTATATGTTTATCAGGTAGAGTATAATTTTTATATACATAGTAATTATAAAACTAATTAAAAAATCAGTCAATAAATTGTGCAGTGTTGTCTCAAACTGTAAAAATGCTGAAATTTTGAAATAGAAGCCCTTTTTCATTTTTTTAATAGCTAAATGGAATAAAGAGTAAAGTCAGAGATTTTTGATGCAATTTTACTCATAAGTTTGAAAAATCCTACAAACCTGAAACAACACAGTGCCATCTATCGACGAAAATCTGAACTATTTTTTTCTTGTTACTGTGTGTAGGATTTATGATACACATGAAAAACACGTCACTTATTTCCTCTTCAGATTTATTATAGTGGATTCAGTAGTGGTAGTTCAGATTTATTATATATTTATTTATTTATTATGAATGGACTGTTGAATTTTAAAGTTAGAGAATTGATTATGACATATGCTATATGTTGACTGCTCAGATATATTTTTCAAAACCCTCATATTCGAACTTATTATTGTTTCTTAGCAACCATATTACATGCTCGTACCAAATGACACCTAAATAACAACAAAAGTTAGAATTTCTTGAGGAAAATGATAAGTAACGTTCTTCTCCGAAAAACCTTACTGAAAAAACGACGCACACGTTTTTGCTTTATACAGGCTGGGTGATCGAAAAGTCACGCAACAGGTGTAAAAACATTTTATTTAAAAAATGCATATATGATTCAAATACAAACATAAGCCAAATTGAAATAAAGGTTATTTTGAGAAGCAAAGTTTAAAGGGTGGAAAAAAAAACAAAGAAAAACAACGAAAAAAAAAACCTTACATTATCACAAAAGATGTTTCAAATGTGATACATGCACGATGCATTTTATTTTACCACATTTGAGGCCGCTCTTCTCAATGTTCGAACACTTATTTGTTGAATCTCATGTTCAATATTTGCTTCCAGGTAACCGATAGAATGCAGAGTACATTGTTCGAATGAACACTTGTCTTCAGGTGATTCCACCCCATAGGAAAAAAAAAAAAAAAAAATCAGGGAACGATAAGAAATCAGGCGTTCATCACCATGTTACCAAACAGTAACTGATTGTTTTTTTCAGATCAGGGATATTTGGATATGACTCTTTAAACGTTTCAATAACTTTCATGAAAAATGTTTCTTCTAAATAAAATTCTTTGTGCTTGGGTTGGGAATATTTCGCCTCCATCTTGCAGTCTTGTATCAAACAAACGATTCTTATAACAGTATAAACCGCAAGTGAAATATCTACTGCTATATAATTTTCAACAGTATAGTGTTGCCAGGTGTCAAACACATAATCCTAATCATTATCTATTTTGGATTTCGTCCCATTTTTAAAGTTTGGATTGAGCGACTGACATATCACATTCTGTAAAATAGATAGGAAAATTTACTAAATTCTATTACTTGGAGATTAAATTAATAGACATAAAATTCGAATCTAATTAAACTTCTCATACAATGAACATTATTTTGCCACTGTGTTAGAAAGTAATTAATTTTGAAAAGACTTATTTTTTTTTTTCAGTTTAATTTTGAAAATAGCATTATGAAGAACAGAAAGTCAAGTCCAATTAATTATAACTATCCTGAACAGCTCGAAAACAAATTGCAATAACTTTCAACAATGTTACGGCTGTGAAATAAATATAACGGTTTTAATCTACTAAAGTACGTTCAAAGCATGTAAATGCTTGAATGCTACAGCTTTTCATTCAACGATGCAGAATTAATAAATTACGGCATGGGGTAAAATTATCTTTCACGAAGAAATTTCGTGTACTGTCAAAGAGAAAAATGGAAAATAAAAATAGAATAACTGGCTAATTTTCCCGAATTAATTAATTCATTAAATGTAATAGATGTAGAACATCCGGACATGCATACGGAAACGGATGAATGCACAACCTTCTTTTCGTGGAATAAAAGATTCCTTGATATAAATAAATAAAAAAAATTACACCGAAGCAAAAAATTAGCTGAATTAAAAATTATGATGGGTTGATAAAAATTTAAAGACATTTTTGATACATTGAAAAATTTAAGAATTTGCTTGATTCAGCAACTTCATTAACTGATTAAATTTCACAAAGTTTAATCCTTTATGTACCAAATTATGAATCGAGAGATTGCTACATTTTCCTCAATGCCTAAAAATATATTAGAAAATTTACATAATAATATGAAATTTGGATGCGTTTTTCCATTACAACTGATTTAATAAATCGGCAGTTATAGTATTTTTGCAAAATACTTCGATTAATTAATAATTAGAACAATAGATTAATTAACAAAAAATACTATTATGGAAATCTCACAATTTTTACAAAAGCAATATAAATAAATATATTGTGATTCATCTGTAAATGGAAAGTTTTTTATGGTTGCAAATTTTTCATATAGTATTTTGAATAGGAGAAAAGCTATATCTATGTAAATGGTTGAGAAAATTATCACTTTAAAAAATATTCAGCTTCGACTTTTTCACTGTGCTTTCAAAATTGGTTCAACAAAGAATTTAGTATGAAAAGTAAAATCTACTTTTATTAATAGATGGAAATTGTGTATTCAATTTTCTTTAATGGTACTTAAAAGTACCAGGGTTAAAAAAAAATTTTTTATAAATAATAATACACAATATTACCAGTTTTGACGTATATTCTAGAGCAAAATCCTTATGATAATAAAACACATACACACACAAAAAAAAAAAAGAGTTAAACCTCTCTATCACAAATCCCTCGGTATCTGTAAAAAGTAGTCTGCCGTGTAATTTCGAGATTATATCGAGATATTTTTCACATTTCACATACACCCATAATTATCATGAAACAAAATACGTTCAAAACTTCGCTATCTCAAATTCTTGATACCTCTGTCAGAATAATGAATATGCGTTGAACAGATTAGTAAAATACACTGAATATTTTTGAGCGTAAATTGATATGTCTGTTTAAAAAATTATGCAAATGCATAAGAAAAACCTCTAATCAATAATAATAAATATTCTTAACCCGTTCGGGACCAGGGGTGCATATATGCATTCTCAAACAGAGCATACAGAATTTGTTTTAGGCGCCAGTAAAAAAGAAAAGTAATATTTAGTTTCGTTAATTAGAGTATTTTCCTGATTGCTTAAGTAAAGTTAACTTTTTTAAACAAAATGGTGCAAACTGAATAAAATTTGTGTAAAAGACGCCGGTTCCGAACGGGTTAATAAACTTCTTTCTTACCATCTTCCAAATGATGCCCCAAGATTTTTAATCAAGAATCAAGTTCCTGGGACCCAGACATTACTAAAGTCCGGTGTTCTATGGAATTTATTTTGCGATATCCGTGCCAAAAGATTTGAAAAAATTCCCACAATAACGGGTTTGCTATGTCCAAGGGCCACTCGCTTGACCTACACCAGGGTCGGCGAACCTATGGCACGGCGAAAGAATAATTTTCGCAAGCCGCGGCATTGATTACGTCTCAAAATCAGGATACGGTGATTTTACACAAAATACACGGATTTAGACGACCTGATTTAATTCTAAATTCGATTAATTGGAAATTGAAGAATTTTAATCTTATTCAGTATAGTTCAAAAATTTATCAAACAAAGAAAATACTTGAAACTACTAAAAAGGAAAGATTATTATATGTATTAATAAAAATACAGATGGTAAATTACGGCAACTTGAAAATTAATTTGAGAACTACTTGAATTATAAACTGCCTTTTTTTCATTTTAATAATTTTTTCTACTATTTATACCTGGGAGTCATTATTTTTTCGAATGAATAATGCATAAAAAATCAAATAGAGAGCAGTTGCCAGATAAATCCATTTTAGTTTGCATTCTGTTAAAATTAACTGAGCATTAAAATGATATTAATTATTTTTCATCTAAGATACAACACAATCACATTTTTTTTTATTATTATTAATTTCTAAAATATAAGGGTTTCTATAATTATTTCAATGTAATACTTACATGTATGTTACCAATGTTAGAAAAAATCTTAAGTAATTTTCAAGTAGTTTTGATTCATTATTTTTCAATCCACTAAATTTGTTTTATAGTTGGAACATCAAGGTCATGTAAAATATATTTTTTTAAAAATTGGCACGTGACTATAAAAAGGTTCGCCAAACCTGACCTACACCATCGGTAATAAGTAGCAAGCCATCTCAACAGGCACGAAAGGTAACGCAAAATGCTTCTTAATTTTTCTGTTCTTTGTCTTTCAACATTCTCATATAATAAAAACATTTTAAGAAATTTTACAATATTTTCTTGCGTAACAGATTCAATATATAAGCTAAGAATGACATTTTTTAAGCGTATGCAATCCCGAAATGTTGAGTCTAGACCAATTTGGCACGGCGCAGCGCAAAGCGGCCTTTTTTGACTACACTGTTAAAAATTTTGCAGCATTCTGGCAGGTCATTCGACCGTTTTTTGGAAAAACGGTTTCATAACCATAATTTAACTATATTCTGACCATAAAATGGTCAATAATATGGTCATAATAGTGTTAAATTACGGTTGTGTAACCGTTTTCGGGAAAAACGGTCAGATGACCTGCCAGAATGCTGCAAATTTTTAACAGTGTAGTTTATGCGCCCAGAGGCCTTTTGAAACTACTTTATGAGCCCGGTGGTCGTTTTCCAACTACTTTATGCGCCCGGTGGCTCTTACTGCTCTTTTTGATGCCGTGTTTCGGTTAATTTCCCCACGAAATATGTTAATCGGCCATAAGGGAAAAAATGTGAATTTCGTTAATCGGCTGAGGGAAAAAAATAAGTGAAATTCGTCGATTTGGCCGAGGAGGAAGGGGGATGATTGGTCGCGGGGGAAAAAAATCAAGAAATTTGTCGATCGCCCACAAGGAAAACAAAAATGCGAAATTCGTTGATCAATTGCTGGAAAAAAAAATCTCAAAATTCATCGCGGAAAAAAATGCGAAATTTTTCAATTGGGAGCGAGAAAAACATCATGAATTTTGTCAATTAGTCGCAGGATGAAACGGCAAAATTTGCCAATCGGTCATGAAAATGAATGAGAAATTTAATAATCTGTCACGAGGAAAACTAGTATGTTGTGGCCATCACAAAACTTTCTTCTATAGAAGAAATTTCTTCTATCTATATTTTATATATATATATTTATATAGATATAAATCACGTCAATTAAATCATTTAAATAGTTCAAGAAATAACATCAATTTAGCACCAATTCATATAAAAGTATATCTGAATTTGAAGTTTGATGAAAATTCGTTCATTAGTTCTTGAGATAGAGCTACAGCGGAAATTCTAAAAAATGTAGCATAGCAGCGCCACCTGTTGAGCGATTTACACCAAAACATAAACAGGACTAATTGATACGAAGGTATACCTGAGTCTGAAGTTTGTTGAAAATCCAAGCATTAGTTCTTGAGATAAAGCTATTGCGGAAATCACAAAAAATGCAGCATAGCAGCGCCACTTGTTGAGCGATTTACACCAAAATGTATAAAACGTCAATTCATGTCAAGGACTAACTAAATCTGAGGTTTGATGAAAATCCGTGCATTAGTTCTTGAGATACAACTCTTGCGGAAATCGTGAAAAATGCCGCAGAGCAGCGCCACCTGTTGAGCGATTTACACCAAATATTAAGCAGCACTAGTTTATATCAAGGACTAACTGAATCTGAAGTTTGATGAAAATTCATGCTTTTCTTCTTGAGTTAGAGCTATTGCGATAATCATGAATAATGCAGCATAGCAGCGCCATCTGTGGGGCGATTTTCACAAAAAAGTAATCTGCACCAAACTATATCGTGGACTAACTGAATCTGAAGTTTTATGAAAATCCGTGCAGTAGTTCTTGAGATATAGCTATTGCAGAAATCGTGAAAAATGCTGCATAGCAGCGCCACCTGTTGGGCGATTTTTCCCCAAAAACTAATCAGGTCCAGTTTATATCAAGGTCTAACTGAATAAATAGTTTTGGGAAATTCCGTGCATTAATTCTTGAGATAGAGCGTCCAAAAATTTTTTGTTACATACAGACAGACATTTTCTAAAAACCATCAAATCGCGTTCAGGACCTTCTAAAACGTATAAATCCGTCGAAAACCGGAAGTCGAAAATTTTCACGAATCCAATACTGTCTTCTTGTAAAGATAGAAGAAAGTAAAAATCACGAAATTTGTCAGTCAATCGCGCTGTCATTCTGTCACGGTAAAATATCGCGAAAATTGTCAATCAGTCGTGTGAAAAAAAAACCTGCGAGTTTTGCTAATAAGTCTCGGGGACAAATCCGAAAACTCGCCGTGTAGCCATTTGCGTGAAAAAAAATCGCGAAAATCGTCGATCAGGAAAATATCAGGTAAATGTCAGGAAAATATCATGAAATTCATCGATTGGTTGCGGAAAAATAATCACAAAATCCTATTGATAAAATGGTACTGTCAACGAACCAGTTCAAAATACGGTTTTTAATAGGACACAAGAGTGCCCTTTTTGAGAACAATGAGCTTGTTTTATTAAATTCCTCCCCGGTGGCTTTTTTGTTCTGGAATCAACACTAATCCCTTTTCATAGTGATGATAAAAATGCAAACAACTATTATCCAAATAGGTAAGTTTGGAAAGCCTACCATAATCAATACATAAATGGCATTTTTGAAATTATCATTCGGCTCAATATATGGTAGTTACAAAATCTCATCTAAGTTCCCAAACCTTATATAATATTAATAACAAAAAAAAAAAAACTTTAATATCGCAAATAGGTTATTATTTTTAATACGAATTTAAAAAATAACGCTAATAAAAAACAAAAAACAGGAATTATTTAGAAAATAAGGTAAACATTAGTTTAATCAAACATCTACAAGGTTTTTGTACAAAGTATAAAAAGTTTTATTTTCTAAATGTCATGCTAAAAAATAAATAAAATTAACATAAATGATGTATCTTTTCAATATTCAATCATATTAGGAGGAAAAAACTGGAATTTTTTACATGTCTTAAGTAAAAACAGTCAATTATCTAACTTGTATCCAATTATATGCGTTTTCCAATTTCCTTTAAACATGAAATTAGCTGAAATCAATAAATTGAAATAACTTCTTGCGAAGTAATTTGAAAAGTTAATAATAAACCGACACTGGATTTTTTTTTTTTTTTTTTATCAACAACAACTGCATAAAAAACTCATCATGTTAGTTATTTTTGCATTTCAAATAATGGAATATTTATAGCATTCTTATATTTTATTTTCTACTGGGGGTTTCAAAATCCAAAGATATTTTAACAATATCAATTTGGATTTATTCCATTTTTTTAATTTTCTGATTACCTTTATAAAAATATATTCTTTTTTTTTTTTATCTCTGGGAGAATTAGAAGCATCCAAGTTCTATTTTAACTCCATCGTGAATCATACGCTCTGCCTAATTCTAACTCAGCCATGGGTGTTTATAAGGGGTCTGATTTTACTTTAAGGGAAGGGGGAGTCCGGGACACAAAAATCTCCAAATTTTCTAAAAAAAAAACTTTTATTGCACTAAAAATTTCTTTGTGTTTTTCCGCTTAAAATGACGTTTAAATCATGTTTCTATCTTAATTAGAACAGAAAATATTAAATTTTTCGTTTTGGTTTGTTTTCAAAATCTAGCTTTCAAGCAACGGTTGTCATGAAAACAATCTCTTGTGAAAATGCGTTTTTCTTCATGATGGCATTTTTCACCATTTCTCATATTTAAATCGTTATAAGTCAAGAACCGTTAAAGCTAAATGTTTCAAACTTGGAACATGTCTTTTTCAATTGTTTTACTTTAATTTTGATTTAGCAAATTAGAAAAAAAATATTTACTTTTGAAAATATGATTTTTTTTTAAAGTTCCACTATTTTTTTTTTTTTTTAAATGCTGAATCTAAATTAAAACTTATATATTTCTGTTTATTTAAATGCAAAAAAATTGAAATTCTACAAATAATATTTCGAGTTAACGATTTTAAATTACCCCACTTTTTTAAAGAATTTTAAACGTAATTTTTTTTTAAATATATGAGAAGTTTTATCATGTGATTTTGTTTACAAATAACATGGTTAACCATCACAAAAAAATTCAAAAATTTACCTCAATAAATAAAAATTATTTTAAATTGTGTCCTGGACCCCCTTAAATGAAGGCCGCGGTCTGTTTCGTCAGCGTGTGCAAAAGATGGATGCAATCAACCAACATAAAATCTACTTATTTAAAGGGTTTTTTTTTTTTTTTTTAATGTGACTTTTAAGTATTCAAGAACCTTTTTCGGAAACTACTTCAAGAATTTGTTTACGTGCGCGTGATCCCGAAAATTCACAAAAATTATCAACATTCTAAAGTACGATGTTTTAAAAAAATTTGTATGAAAAAAGAATTACATTTTAGCAGAGTTTTTCTCTGAAAGATTTTTTTAACTTAACGTAAATTTAACTCTTAAGCGCTTGGCTACAGACAGTGGCGTAGGAACTTTGTACAAATAGGGGGAGTCGAGCCGGGGCATATTGTGGGCAGTTAGCGGGGGGGGGGGGTCATTTCATTCACAATTTCATTCATAATTAGAGAAGATTGAATTATACTGAAAAAAACCTGTAGCGATCTCCCTGTAAACGGGTTTCCATTCAATTCCCTTTGATTGCAAAAATTTAAGGTAGAATCAGTTACTGTTAAGACATCCAATGGTTGTTTTCGTGTTTGGTTAAAGAAGATCAGTTAAACATTTGAAAAGAAGCTAAAATAAAATGAATTAAGTGAACAGAGTCTTTGTCTCTCGGTATTTTTTAACAGCGTTATAAAACGATTGACATAATACAATTACTAAAATTTGCTGCTTTAACCCCTTCAAGGCCCGGTAGTTCATTTTTGGACCACTTAATTTTAATTCTTAAATGCCACATTAGCATCAGAATATTGGGATGAAAATTTCCCTTTTATTAAGTAAGTGAACAAAAGCATTTTTGCATTTCGAAATTTGTTTGTAAATTCTGGTGCCATTCACTGATTCAAGAGTTTACGAATAGAAGCGCCTTGTCCGTGAAAGGGTTAAACGCATATTAATGTATTTATTATTTTAAAGTTTCCGTTCCCTTTTAATATTCACGTGTAAACACAATTTTCAGGACATAATTTTCAATATTTTCCTGCCTTTAACACGTACTCATTTAATAGTAATTTTATTTATTTTTTTCTGTGTTTAATAGTCACGTGAAAATAAATTTTTAATCGTTAGGAAATATTATTCTTTGCGCTGTTTTAAAAATTGAAAGCAATCTCTATAATAATAGCCTAAGTCATGTGACTATCATCAACAGCTCCAGGCGGATCCCTTCGCTTTTTATATTCCAGGCGGCCATTTTGGTACTTTAATGTTAGCCAGCCACAGGTGTGATAAGTCGCCAAATATTATTCTATCCCCATTATTTCGTTTATATTATAATAGTCCAAGTCATGTAACTGCACTGCAAATAGAGGCGTCTTAAATTAAGACACATATGTGACTGAAAAGGTATTTCAGACACTTAAGTATCTGAATCTGAAAATTCAGTCATGATAGATGTCTTAATTTAAAACATATAAGTGTCTTACTATGATCATGGTGTAAACGAACTGAGAAAGGTGTCTAAAAAATCTGCAAGTGTCTACTTTTAAGACACTTTGTTACTCCGTTCCGCATTAACCACCAGGGGGCACTCTAGTTGCGCATGCGTTTTAGATGCCTTTCGTTCGAATTGGATGTTCGTTTGTAGTTCAAACTGAGTGTTTGTTTTATGTACGCGTACATTTTAACTAATAATTTATTTTGACTTGATTCGGTTTTTGCGGAATGTGAAAGTTCCAGGATTTAATCCGTATCGACATAGTGATATTCCATATTAATGAAAGGTGTCAAGCAATAACAATAATATAGTGTTCTTCGCACGGGCGTGCCGAAGGCTGTTTTAGTGTGGGGGGGGGGGGTGAACTGAATTTTACCGACTGCAAGATCGGGGATGAGAAAGGCTTTGTGAAAGCCCCCCCCCCCCCCCTCAGCGAAGGAGTCAACTGTTCTACAATACTGTGAATTTATAAAAATCACTAAAAGTCTTTAAGTGTTCACCTGCATTCTCCTTAACCACAGTCTAAATTAAATGCTGTTATTCAGTATGTGTAATTTTTTTTTAATTATTTTACTATATAAGTAGAGTTGAGAATCCTGTTATTAATTAGGATTCTGCTTACGATTTAAAAGGAAATGTGTACGGATGTACCGCACATTAACCAGTTCTCAAAAGTAACAATTTAAGAATGTTGAAGTACTTCGGAATTTATGTTTCTATAAATAAAACCGCATTGATAAAAATAAGATATATATTAGTATAGCTCCTTATGGAGAAATCTGCCTGGTGTGCAATCGAAACAAGATTTGGCTACATATTGCTAGTTTGGTGAATAATAAGAAACTTAGCATACCTAAAACAATTTACCAATTTTTTTTTCGTATTTTAATAAATAATATCAATTCAGTCACTTAATTCTTCTATAGGAGTATAGTAAACAAACCTCAAAATTTATTATTAGCCCCTGATTGCTTCCCTTCTCCCAAAAATGCGACTATTATTAAGGCTGTTCTCAAATTCAAAGCTACTTTCTGACACATTTTTTAATTCATTTTTATTCGGAAATTCATGAAACTGGCAGGTGTTCTTATTCAGAAACTTTGTAATCGAAATACGTTTTCCATTATTTATATATATATATATATACTTTTGTTAAAGGCTTTCAGAAAATACTGTCATAGTCGCCGTTTTGAACCGAATTCAAGAAGAAGCAGAGCTAAATAATAATCATGCAAAAGTATTCCTTTCTTGAAAGATTCAAGAAAGATAAAGTACTCCTTTATTGAAAATTTTAAGAGAACATGGTCTACCTCCTCCCACCCCCTCCCTGCGACAAAAAATGTTATTTTTCTTTGAGTCTGCAAATAATAATAGACACTAAACATTTTGGACACAGTTAGAACCCACCTGAAGAGTGATGATGCTTAAAATGCTCTGATTTTAGAATTTTCAACGAATGAGGTTTAAAAGATGGTTGCCCCCACCCACTCACTACTAAAAATTTTGGACACAGTTAGAACTAACCTGAAGAGTGATGATGCTTAAATGCTCTGATTTTGGAATTTTCAACGGATGAGGTTTAAAGATGGTCACCCCCACCCACCCACAAAAATAGTTACACGTACTTTAAGCATGATTGCTATTCGAGATGTACCTGTCTACAAAATTCATGTGTCTATGACAATTTGAAGAATAAAACCGGCTTTTTTTTGGGGGGGGGGGGGGAAGAGGGGCTATACAAGAGGCTTTTCAAAAGATAATTTTACATTTGGATGATGTGTTTGAATATGACTATGCAGGCCTCTTAGAAATGCAGAAATATCTACATATTGTACATTGAATCTGTTTTTCTTTCTGGAGGTCGATGTTTTCATTCGGATGAAATGTTCTTATATGGCGATATAAATTTATTTTTTTCTGTGAAATGTGTGTGTACGCGATCACAGTGTGTGCATAAAATTTTCACTGAATTATCCGCCATTATGCGACAAAAATAAACTTTTGCAAATCGCTCTTCTTCTGTGTCCGTGACTTCATCTTTTAAATGCAGCAACCTCAAATAACTAGCGCCAAATCCAGAGTCAAGAGGTCACCAAATTCTAAGGCTGCTTACGCATGCGTATTTTGCCTATTTCTCTAGTTTTCTTGGAAAATCTTTTATTCTGAACCCATCTGCGGTTTATTCACAAAAGAATGAGGGAAATCAACAATGGGTCAGGAGATAAGGAGCTCGACTCTACTTGAAGGAAAGGTTCCTCTTTTGCCGGACATCAGTCCCTTTCCTGCTAAAGTCGTTAAAAATCAAAGACACCGCGTGGCCACAAAAAACGAAGCCGACACTGATAATAGTTAGAAGGATGGTGCGTACGCAGCTTAAGAATCAGTCCATAGCAGAAGGGAGCAATTAATGATGATACATGGGAAAACTTACAATAGAGATTGCAACCCCCACCTCCCCCTTCCTTTCACGAAAGTCTCAAATTCTCAGAAACGCGATTCTCCCTCTCTCTCTATCACATCCGCTTTCTGACAATCCCTCCCTCCCACACAGAATCATACACAATCTTCCGTGAGAAGTTCTTTCTTTTCCCCTTTAAGGCTGCATACGCACCATCCTTCTAACTCAGTGTCGGCATCGATTGTTGTGGCCACGCGGTGTTTGTGATTTTTAATGACTTTAGTAGGAAAGGGACCGATGTCCAGCAAAAGAGGAATCTTTCCTTCAAGTAGAGTCGAGCTCCTTATCTCCTGACCCATTGTTCATTCCTTTCATTCTTTTGTGAATAAACCGCAGATGGGTTCAGAAGAAAAGATTTCCACAAAAACAGGAGAAGTCTAGCAAAACACACGTCTGTGTGCAGCTTAAGGGCGTATTCGAAAAAATATTTTTCCACCCTTAACAGCCGAAATTTTCTGAGACATTTTCAGACTCATTTTTAAAAGTAAAAACATGAAACTTGCTGAGGTGATTTTTGAAGAGATGTATGAAGAGATGCCGTGTGATTTCATTTTTTCACTCAATTAATTAGAATTTGAGTTTAAAACAATTATTTTCTCAGTATGACCATTTTTTTCATTCCCAGATCTCCCGCTTCGGAAAATTCGGTTTAAAACGTCAACTTTGACAGCATTTTTTACAATATTTTCTGCATTTATGAAAAAATCGAGAAGCATGGCACATTATGTAGTTTCTAAATAAGACAATTTCCTAGTTTGATGCAATTGAGAGCAAAAATGAATTTAAAAATGTATCAGAAAATAAGCAATTTGGATTGGAATACACCCTTAAAGACGGACAACAGAGAATTGAAATGATACTGACGACGGGAGAGGGGACTTTTTGCAGGGTGTGTTCTTAACTTTTCGAATATTCTAAATTTTACCAACTCTTCCAAATAAGTGTGGGGGGGGGGTGTTACACCCCCAACACCCCCCCCCCCCCCCGCTAGGCACGCCCCTGGTTCTTCGTCTCGTCAAAGCAGGTAAAGAGAACTGTTGTCTGGCGGGCTATGTTTTTAGGATGGAAATATTCCATTCTTTTAACAGAGCTAGCCGGATGTGCATAGGGATTTTCTTATTTAAATATCAACTTCTGCTTAACTCACGGATACTAACGTAGCCTCCAATCCGGACGTCGCCTGGGTGGATGTGGTTTTGGAATAATCACACCTTTTTCCAGGTAAGTGGACCCTTCACTATGTATTGAAAACTCTCTACGAATGTTTTCTCTTTAAATAGAGATCTCACACAAGTCTATAGCTTTATTAGTTCCTGAGTTATGCCAAAATTTGTTTAAAGCATTTTGCCTATGGGATTTCCATGTTAAAATTTTATCTTGCTAATATTTAAATTTCTACTATTCAAATCATCTGCAATCATGTTTCTGTATTATTTTACATCCGATGTTATCCTTAAAATAAGTTAGTTTTGGCAAGTCTGCATGGTGTATTAGTTGTTACTGAATCTATTGAGATACATTATCCTAAGCCTTCTTTCTCTGTCTACTCGCACGCCATTACTTTAAAAATAGCAATGACAGCACCTGTTGATCGGCTCATAATTTCTTAATTACCATCAAGGCTATCTTAACAGCGTTTTCTTAGAGTAATTATTACATAGGAGCACCTTTTATATGGGTTTTATTTATGTATACAATATTTTTATAAGCATTCAATGCGACAGCGTTTGTAACGTTCACATCGGTTTTACATTTCCATAGGTTTAGTATGTGATATGTCCTGAAATTCCCAACTCTTTATAGTAAACATCCTTATTTAATTTTTATTTATTATGTATGCTTTTCATATCTGATGACGTTTTCTTGCGTCTCAGATTTTATACACCGTGATAAATTATTATTATTTAAAAGAATATAGTTCGAAAATCCTTCCATTTACCCATATCATTAATTCCCCCCATACATACAACGAATTGCTTGTCTTCATTTATTAGATTAAACTGTTTTGACTGATAAAACTCATTATGGGTCCTGTCCCTGCCGGCGAAGACACTCACAAGCTAATGCTAATCCTATGGGGAGGGATTTTTCTAATATCTCGTTTACATTTCGACATTTTTAATTTTTTTTTTTTTTTTTTTTTTTTTTTTTTGCATTGGATAGCCGAGGTCCGTCTCTACAGCGCACCTTGGTTACTTTTTCGATTTTAGTTGCAGATATTTTTTTAAATGACACTTTCATTTTCAGAACCGGTTTTCAAAATGAAAGTAACTTTATTAAAAATATCTGTGACCAAAATCGAAAAAGTAACCAAGGTGCGCTGTAGAGACGGACCTCGGCTATCTAATTAAAAAAAAAATATTTAAAAATGTCGAAATGCAAACGAGATATTAGAAAAATCCTTCCCCATAGGATTAGCATTAGCTCGTGAGTGTCTTCGCCGGCAGGGACAGGACCCTTAAATCCGGTCTTGAAATCTGTTTTTTCCTTCTGCTATATATTTTTGTTGTTTCCGAGCATTTTAGAACTATTCTATTTGCTATACTGAAAGTAGTCAACTTCAGATGTTTTCATTTTCAAGCCCGGTGATTCACACCACAATTTGAAGACTCATCAGAAATCGTCTGAAATCTGTAGACGCAGAAGCGGAGAAAATTTTGTTGGCGTCGCCAATAAATCTTCTTATTTAACGATTTAGAAAATGTTCTCGCCTTATCTCTGTATTAGTCATAATGATTATTTGTAGATTCTTAAATTCATGTAATTATGTGCTGTTAACATAATTGTAAAAATACGGTAAATATATACAGCTATATTTCATTTGAAATCAATTATAATATTGATTTTTTGATTATTTTTAGTAAAAAAGAAATCTGAAATTTAAAATGAATATCAGTAAAAAGATAGAATTTTATACTATATTTACTTAAGCATAACTACTAGATTTTGCACTTAAAGCTGAATTGTTCTATATTTACGGAATCACAATGCAGAGTTGGAATTTTTCTAGAAGGACTTGATTAAACCACGGGTAAACTTTGGCATGTCCCCCGCCCCCACCATCATCACCTACGATTTTTGCTGCCCCAAATTCGACATGCAATTTTTTTAAAGCTTATACGTTAAATGTGTTTCGACATTGTATATTAGTTATAATCAGTATTTTGAACTTAAAAAGTAGAATAAGATTAAAAGTTAAGTACAAAAAATTTTAAATACAATAAAAACTCTTAATCGCGGGCACCTTCAGAACGCTGAATCTGTCTGCTATTCGATTGTGTTAGCTTTTATGAGGTTGTCTACATACGGTGAAACCTCCCTGTGCGACCACCTCCCTGAACGACCATTTTTTCATGGAACGAAATTTATTCCCATAGGCTCAATACTAATTTTACCTCTATTCAGAGACCACCCCAGTTGAACTCCCTCCATGAGCGACTCATTTCTTTGAAGAAAATGAAACAAATTCCGTTTTTTCCGGGTCGCTTGAAAAAGGTTTTATTAGAATAATAATTCCGGAGAGCGCATTATTTATCAAACTTCTAAACTAAGTTTATAATTTTTATTTATTCCGGTAACTTTTAAGTGTTTAAACCCCGTTGTTCCTTTTTAGGCAATGAATTTAACTCTGATGACACATTAAGGATGACGGTCACTAAACTCCCCTGCCCTATTCTGTCAGGAAACTCTCAAAGAAATAGATAAAGTAATGAAATCGTCTTAATTTGTTCCAGACCAAAAAAAAAAAAAAAAAAAAAAAAAAAAAGACTTTATTTACTGAATTTCGAAAGGACTTGGAAATAAAATTTATAGTAGATAAAACCATAAAAGCAAAGCAAACGTCAATGTATTCATTTTTTAAACTCTGCAGTAATTAACTTATGTAATTAACTTTTGTTTTGATACTTAAATTTTCATATATTTTCTTAATTTCAAAAATATAATTTTAGTAACATTTAATTGTTACATTTTTTCAACAATTAAAATCTAGATTTTAATATGACCTCCATTAAGAGACCACCTTTCGGAGCGACCAATTTTTATTAGAACGGAAGTGGTCGCTTTAGGGAGGTTTTACTGTATATTGATAAAGGTGAGTGAGTGTTCGCTAAAGACAACTGTTCGTATGAAGGCTTTGCAGTAAAATCTCCATAACGGACACTCCTAAATAAAGGACACCACTATTTAGGAAACACATTTTTTTATTGAAAATATGCAAAATTTTTATACACTTATACCTCAGAAAAGCAGACACCTCCGAACGTCGGACAAATTCCACGGTTCCGAGGTGCCCACTATTGACAGGTTTTACTGTATGAAGACAAATATATTTTGTTTTTAACCTTATTCTACTCTAGAAATTCATAATATTGGTTAATAATAAATATTGATTAATAAATATTACAATATAATACTCATATACTGTAAATTTGGGGGAATTCAGTGTTAGATTTTATTTAACACAGAAATAAAAATGCTTAAACTAATTTACTGGGAATATCTTATTTAAATGGGAAAAAATTCCACAGCATAGCAGGGATGGGATTCTTTCTGAAGGAGTGAATCATTTTTTATAAATGGGACTAATTTGTTACCATAAAGCAGAGCTGATTGCAGCATGGGCAAACTGGGCTGTTTCTATGGGCCTTTAGCTTTACGGGCCCCTAAATTTGATACGAAATTTCCGTAAAGCTGATATTTTAAATTTGGTTTGATCTTACACTTATTTTAATAAATATTTTGCACTTTTAGAACATGATTAGGCTAAAGAAAATGATATATTTATCCAAATATGTATTTGACGGCATGGAATAGGCTTAATTTTTTTTTTGTAACAGTATATGAAGGCAATGGGGGGAGGGGGTGAATGAATACTAGGTCTTTGGACTCGAAACAATTTGCAGTTCTCACTAAAAGTAATAAACATTTTTGATGCCGTAGGGCATATATGATAACACATAAATAAATATTTAGGTGAACATATATATATATATATATATATTATCCTATTCTAAAACTACAAAATACTGATTACAATCCTCATAAGGTCAAAACTGATTTAAAATATCAGCTTTATGAAAATTTCATACCCAATTTGGGGTACCCTAAAATCAGGGGGCAGAGAAGCATCCCAGTTTTCCCACGCTGCAATCAGCTCTGCTGTATGGTAACAAATTATTCCCATTTATAAAAAATGATTCAATGTGGTCAAACATGGCTGCGTATATGGCTTAGAAAGAAAAGTGGTCAAAGATGGCTTCATATTCGCTAGGGGAAAAAAAAAAGGCTCAAAGATGGCCGCAATTAAGACATTTGAAATGTCTGAAATTCAGACGTAAGAAATGTCTGAAAAATTTAAGACACTTCAAAACGTCTTAAAATTGAACACTCTTGTTTCAGACACTTAAGTGTCTGAAATTCAGACGCAAGAAGTGTCTGAAAATTTTAAGACATTTTAAAACGTCTGAAAATTGAACACTGCGTTTCAGACACTTAAATGTCTGCATTTCAGACATTTTCATTTACAGTGTGCCATAAACAACGGGCTGATTCCTTCGCTTTTCATAAGAAAGGTTTCCATTTTGATTAAAGAATCAACATTATTTTTTCGAATAAAACTACATAAAAGTTGCCATGATCACAAAGAATTCCTGGTACTTAGCCGGGTGAAAATCTCGCCAATAGCTTTTTTTTAAACTCGCCAGTTAGCATTTTTTTATTTTTCGAATGGTAAATTAAAACGGTGCTACTTGGTTATCCTATCGACCAAAAATCTGTCGCCAAACTATAAGATTAAATGCCAATAATGGTTGATCGTAAATGTCACATTCACTTGACTTTAAGGAAATTACACATGTTCACGCCATCAAGTGATTTTTATTTCGACGTTTTATTTGTATTTTCATTGATGTTATACTAATTTATTTGTTCTTTAGTTATTTAAAATAAAAAAATATGTCAATTTGTATAATTTGGCTATTTATATAATTTGGCTATTTATATAATTTGGCGAAATTGGTCGACGGGAGAAGTAATAACATTGAAACGTTGCTTTGAAGTGGAAATTAAATCTCATGATTTGTTGCATTGTCACATACGCACCGGGATTGGCGTGATTTTTTTTACGACAATTTGGCGAAAACCTCGTTTTCAAATACCTGTTACATGTGTATTTTTAAATTATTTTCTGTTATTTTTAAAATGAAATAACAATAAATAAAAAAAAATAATTAATAACTATAGAACAAAACAATTTATAACATTTTTTGTAAATAAAAAGAAAATAAATTCAAATAAACATTTATTAATAAATAAGCAACAATAGCCGGGTTACCATGTCAGGCAAAATAACGCCATTTTGGCGCCAATTAGGTACCCCGTTGCGTATATGACATCTGTGACTAATATTTTTCTTTTCGTTTCGTTTAAAAAAAAGAATGAAGTAAAAGCCATTTATTTTAAAGGTTTCAATTTTAAATGAAAGTTTTGTATTAAATAAAATGATAATGAAATACAAATTGAATTCTTAATAAAAATAACATGATGCATTTCTTTTCTTAGCATACATTTAAGGGAGACCAAACTCGTCGCCAAATTAATTTAAAATAACCTTTTCTAAAATGTAAAAAAAAATATCTCTTATGATTAAAATTTGAGTTGCCATCATTAGAAAAAAAGTATTTAAAATTAGAAAAAAAATAATATTTCGAAAACTAATTCTAATTTTAAAATTCTTTCTAATACCAGTTTTGAGATCTGTGGATCAATACGGATTTTTGGTGTTAATTTCATCGCAAAGTATTCCATATTTTAGGAGAAATCGCCGTGAAACGTAATCAGTTGTTTAATCAGTCGTTTCATAGAATCGTTACATAAATTCGTTTCAATTCGATTCATTAGGATTTTATATATATAGGGTAGATATATATACTTATTTTACTATTTTTTTTTATGTGATTCATAATAATATTTTTGAAATTTTTATCAATTTGCTACCTGTATATTGCAATAGTATTAAATATTAAATTAGATTGTCATAGAAGTCAATGTCAGTGATATGATATCTGTAAATTTATATTGCAAAAATGGCTATACACTTTTACTAGCTTTGCTGCTTTATCAACTCCTAAATAATTACGTAATTTGCTCCAAATCAGACCAAATGTAGAAAAGTATCATTGAAGCAGAGGTAGCTGGTGATGAATGTAAACTGTAAATTAAAAGGAAAACTGACAAAATCCATGAGGAAACTTATCTTTTTCACGCTTTTTTGCAATAATCTGCCACCATTTTTGTGTTAAACTCCTGTATAAGATTTTCATTGAATATTGAAGGAGGATAATAAATAGAATTATTAACCTTAAATAGCTATAACACCTGGCACGTAATCAGGATTGTGTTCAAGTGCCATCTTTAGGCATGCTTAAGATTTAAAGCATTTATAAATTTAAATTGGCATTTTTATTTATTTATTGTAAATTCGTTAAACATAAGCTTCAGATGAAAGTAACTGTTAAAATGTTTGATTTCATATTTTGGTTTTCCCCTTATTTATTTATTTATTTATTTATTTATTTTTTTTTTTTTTTTTGCATTCTGACACCTTAGACTAAATAATGATACAGATATTAAAACACGAGAAAATTTGAGAAAAAACACAATGGATTTTTTTTTTCAAGTGGGCCTGCCCCGAACATAAGCTTCAGATGTAAGTAATTGTTAAAATGTTTAATTTCATATTTTGGTTTTCCCCTTAAAAAAATTTCTTTTTTGCATTCTCATACCTTAGACTAAATAAAAACACAAAAAAATTTGAAAAAACCCACAATGGGTTTTTTCAAGTGAGCTCGCCCCGAACATAAGCTTCAGATGAAAGTAATTGTTAAAATGTTTAATTTCATATTTTGGTTTTCCCCTTAAATATTATTATTATTATTTTTGCATTCTTATACCTTAGATTAAAAAATGATACAGATGTGAAAACACACACACAAAAAAAAAAAAAAAATTGAAAAAAAAAATTGAAAAAACCCACAATGGGTTTTTTGCTGGGTTTTTTGAAGTGCAATCAAGTTGCCGCCTTGGGCAAACCCTGCTTATACATGGCAATTGTTTATTTCAAATGTAATGCAAAAGAAATTTCAACTTAGCCTAAGAAACCATTGTTACCTGTAAGTAGTTTCCGTGCCAGATAGATTTTCGTATTTGCCACCTCTGGCAAATGTGCCATAGCTTTGCCACCACCGTATTACATTATAGTGGTAGATATGCATTTGCAAAGACGAATATACATACTTGGCGTAGAAATCCACTTTAACTAAAGAGTGCAATCATTTAGTAGATCAATAATTTTATATTCATTCTCTTTTTTTTTCATTTTCTTGAAATTTCTTGCATTTCAGTTTCACTTTCACTCATACTAATATTTTGTTTCACATAGAGCAGGAAGCCAAGAAGGCCTCTCATTTAGCTGACTTTCGAATAATACAGTTTCAGGAAACAGTATAAAGAAAATACGCAAAGACAATAAAATGAAAAAATGTTTTACCACAATTTTATCGCCAGTGATATAACAAACAAAACATCAGATAACTTATCTTATCCCTTTTTCTTTGTATGGCAAAAATAGTTCTGATAATTGATCAGATTGCCGTAGAAGAAATATATTTAAATATGTGAAGGTTTTTGAATGGGTTAAATAGGTTTAAATGATTATCGTGAACATGGGTGCCAAGGGGAAGAGAGGGTGGGGGGGGGGGGGGGTCAGGGGAAAGGCCTTTACTCCTCCCTGAATTTTGACATTTTATTTTATTTTTTTCTCTAAATGAAAAAAAAAAATGTAAAATTTATTCTTTACAAATAACTTAAAATGTTTAAAAACTAAGAATTTTTAGTCGAGGAACTCTTGTTTTCTTTTTTATGTTCACATGTTTCAAATTAATTTTAAACAGGGCGGACGAAAAAGGAAATTATTTTAATTTTTCTTTTTTGAGAAATGTTGATATATTTATATCTAATTAAAATGAAATAACATGCGTGAAACTCAAAAGAAAAGATAATATAAAAATTAAACCATTAAAATGAAATCACAAATGTAAAAAATATATACTGCATTTGTGGATTTCTTTTGTATTATTTTCCATTAAATATTCAATTTGTACTCATATTGTTGATTTTGTGCTATTGTATAACTCTGTTATTCATTCGAAATCAGCATGGGTTTACTCTCAAATATTTTATTTATTCTTACGGAGTTTTTATTTTGCCTATTACTATTCTTCTTATTTTACCTGAACAACATTTCACAAGGTAAGAGGGGGGTATTTCTACACTTCTTTTTTTTTTACATTATTTATTACTTTTATTTACCATTTGTAGTTACAGTGTAGCCTGCTGGATTCACATTCATTATTCATGGATTTTTAACACTTAATAACATAGTTGAAAAGTGTTTACGAATTCGGTTCGTCAGTCGATAACTATAATATCTGATATATAATTGAACTATCTTGGTCGATTTCAACATTATATAGCACTAATAATTCTTCGATTTAAAAACTGGATTCTTCAAAGTGTTTATCATACATTTTCCTATCAAACTGCCAGTTTTGATGTTTTTATATGCAATAGTTTTTGCAGGTCAAACCAAGAAAGTGAAAACATAACAAAAAATTAGTTACGGCAGCAGCAGCGTTAGTTACTTTCCCCCCTCATAAGTTAAATAAAATCTATTGTAAATATCAAAATAATTCCTCGTTCGATTCTCTCTGGTAAAACAAAAGAAATTAAATTGTTAGGTGAATACATAGCGATGAAAACAAGGATTGGTGTAGGAGAAATTAAAGTTGCTAAAGCGCTTTCGTGATCGATTGTGGACACTGTGGTAAACTTTGCGTAGGTGTTACTTAAAGAGTTACTGAATGTACTTGTCAAACCCAATGAATGCTGCAAGTCATGAAATTTCAATGCCAAAAAGCTTTATTTCAGTTTCGGAGAATTGCTCTATTCTGAGAAAAAGAAAAGGTTACCAATGGTGCCGCTGCTTCTGGTATTGAATCTATTGTGTCCTTTTCAATTTCTTATCCTGTTCTGCAAGAACTACTGCAGATAAAAACATAAAAAATGGTAGTTTTATAGAAAAATGTATGATAAATATGCAGAAGAAGGATTTTTTTTTTTTGATAAATACGCAGGGGTCAATCCATGTGAAATACAAAAAAGGAAAAAAAATGTTGCTTAATATTTTTTATTTATTTTTATTCTTTACCACTTAATTTACTGTACTTTTAGGAGTCTAAAACAAGGATTAAAAAATTGTTAAGCCTTTCAAATTTTTTTGGCGCCCATTTTTTGTGAAGTCACAAGTGGTTTTTCATAAAAATAGTACTTTACGGAAACCCTTATAACTTTTTTGTTTATAAACATATCAAAATTATTTAAAAACCATTATAATGAGTAAAGAATGAACTAAATTTTGATAATAGGTATTTTTATGATAACTAGGGGGCTCTGCCCCCTACGAGCTACGCTCGTCAACCCCCGTTCAGACACCGCAGACTCTAATGGTGTTATTACACGAGGAGTCAAAGTCGCTTGAATCCCAGGCGTCTCCATGTACAGCACGCTAATTTGATCGCCTTTAAAAAGATTTCGGAAGATTGAATTATAATTTGAATCTGACAATTATAATCTGACGTAATTTTCACCAAACTTTTCTTTCTCTTTTTAATATTCACGTCAGATACTTTTGTTAGAAATGAAATATTATGATCATCTTAAAATGTCAAGTAAATGTCTCGCGCAATTTTTAAATTAAAACTGTTTTGCAATATTATTTTTTGTTCATTTTACGTAATAAGTGTAATATGCCGTGAATTCTCCTATTTAGGACTTCCGACGCATGTTACTGAATTTTTTATTTTACAATATTCTTTCTCATTTAAAATTCACATGCAACTATAGTTTTTATGACGTAATTTTCAATAAGTTCCTGCTTTTTATATTTTTTGTTTATAATAGTCACGTGTAAAATAAATTTTTAATTTGAAGCAAACATTACTGTTGCGCTGGCAACAGTTTAAATTAATACAATTTTCTAAAATTTGTAAAAAATATCTCTCGAAATGCTGAAAATTTGAATTTAAAATAGAAATAAAACCTCGAAAAATTATTCAAATTAAAAAACTAACTGCAATCTGCACACCGGGAAATTCTGACGCATAAAATGATCTAAAAATGATTAAATTCCTATGTACAGTTTTTGCTCCTATAAAACTTTTTTAATGGAACGATTTTGTCCAACTTTGGCATTAAATATCTCTTAAAATAATTCTTCGATTTGAAAACTGTCTGCATCAGCGTGTTTATCAAACATTTTTCTATAATACTACCGATTTTCATATTTTTGTATGCAACAGTTTTTTTAATATTAACGAAGAAAGACCTCCGGTCACAAAAAATTCAAAACCGGCGGCGGCGGCGGCGGTGACAGCGGTAGTTACTTTTTTTTAGAATAGAGAGATGATTTAAAAAATTGCATAAAATAAGATTAAATGTATAATTTTTACAGCGAAAAGTTGTATTTTTGACATAAAAATATTAATGGAAGAAAGTAAAACTCACCTTTACATTTTTTTTTCTGAATATATACCTTATTGAACTATTCTCAGAAGAAATATGAAACATTTTGAGATACTCCTTCTTTTTCTATAATTAGTCAAACTTGGCATCTCAGCGTAAAAATGTTAAGTTTAAAGTTCAATACCCAGAAAAGGACTGGATAAAATTTTATGAATATTTAGCAGGATAACCTTCTTATAGATGTCAACATGTAGCAAAAATATTATGAGTGATATGTATGTGGTTTTAAAAATATGGAGTCTCGAAATTGGCTTGAAAACCCATTTGTTAACATATATTTCCACACCATGAAGAACTCATAATGCGTAATATATTCCGCTCATTTCTTCAAATGCATCTTTTTAAAGTATAAATAATTTTTTTACATAAAAATAATAATATAACAATTTAATTTATGCTCACAAATTTAATATGTCATTTAATTTTCAGCTAGCATTAATTGAAGGTAAGTATTAATTTTACGATTAAGAACAAATTTACAAATCATATCATGTCTTAACTTGTAAAATCTGTTAACTTCTATGACTGAGAACAAGTTTTTATATCCTGTCCTATTTATTTTTTATGTGCCAGTGAAAATATATTATGGTTTAAACTATAACCCAGATGAAGTCAACTGATGAATTTTTAGAGTCTTTTGTAGAGAACTTACTGGCTTTAAAAACTCACCATTTTACAGCTAAAACACAGTCTCAGTACAGTAGAACCTCGATTATCCGAAATAATTGTGACCGACCCTCTTTCGGAAAATCGAAATTTTCGATAATCGAGAATGCTTCCGTTTTAAGATTATGGAGAAATATATGCAATATTTCTTATTATGGTAACACCTGCTTAATAAAAATAAAGCAATAGCAAAATAGAAACAAGAATAAATTATCTGAATTTTAATTTTGAAATTAAGTACTTTTAACATATATCACAAGGGTTTGAAAAAATGTTTTGTTTGTCGCAGTTTCGATTGCTTTGAAGCTCTATCACGGAGTTTTTTAATTTTACTAGTTCATCAGTATCATAGTGTTTCTGCTACTCCAGCCATGCCAAACCTTTTGCAAAACATTCAAAGGCTTCAGAATTGTTAATTTGTTCGTTTTCTTCATTCCACTCCGCAGCTTACGGGAACTCAAGTTAAATTCAAAAGAACTCTAAAAAAGGGGATCGAAAATATTTATATGTACTTGTAGTTTGGAAAGGACCGCTTGCACACAAGGAAGGAATATGATAGGTAAAAAAAAAAGGCCTTCAAAATGGATTTTGCACAAAAGAATGTGATAGTAAAAGAAAAAAAAAGCTTTAAAAACTGATTTCGGTTAAAAGAGTTTCAGATAAAAGAGGTTCTACTGTACTTCCAAAAGTTAAAACAGAAATTAACTTCAAAAGAATGCATTGTTCTAGCAGATTTTGCTGAAAATTACACATTTATGATTCAAGATGAAATCCAGAAATACCACTGGAATAATCAACAGGCTACAATACACCCATTTGTATACTATTACAAAAATGACACAAAAGTTTGTTGCAGGAATCTATGCATAATTAGCAATCATTTGGTACATGATACGGTTATGTTTGGTGCAGTTCACACTTTTCAGAAGCATTTAATTGACGACATCAAAAACAGTGCACCTTCTGTCATTGAAAAAGTTATTTATTTCACTGATGGTTCAAGCAGCCAGTATAAAAACAAAAGCAATTTTGTGAATGTATGTCATCATTTCAAGGATTTTGGGATAAAATCGGAATGGAATTTCTTCGCCTCTTCCCATGAGAAAAATGCCTGTGATGGGATAGGTGAAACGACAAAGAGAGATATACCAAGAATTTCCTTACAGCGACCGTACACAAACCAAATTTTAACACCAAAAGATATGTTTGAGTGTTGCTCTCAAAACGTTTCTGAAGTTACTTATCTATATATTTCAAGAGAAGAAATCGAAGAAAATGTGAAAAAATTATAAAATAGATTCCAGTTCTGCCAACGAATTCCAGAAACATGTGCATATCACCGATTTATACCATTAAGTGAAAGTTATCAGATGCTTTGTAACATCTACATGTGAACAATATAATGATCACAATATTTCCAAAATTTGGAAAAGCTCACTATCATTCAAAATAAATGAATTGCTTTGCAATCATATTGCGCGCATTTATGATAAAAAGTGGTGGGTTGGAAAAATTCTTGAGCTAAGTGAAGAAAACAATGACCGATTCTTTCACCCCCCCCCCCCCCCCCATATAGACTGAAAACATCTTTTCAACTGTCCAAAAATGATACAATTTGGGTACCACTAACAAGGAAGGTCTCCATACTGGGCATACTCAGAATATTTTGAAAAAAATACCAATTAAACTACTTATGTATGTAATAAAGGATCAGTCAAATTTAGCGGCGGAATTACAGTAGAAAGTCTGTAAAAAAATAAAATAGTATTTGGCGCGAAAAGACGAAAGCGTCACGCGATTTGGCGATCAGTACTTTTCCTCGCCAAAAGCAAACGATTTTAATGCATCTGAAAATTGTTTGTTAATTGATTTTTAGAATGCGTGTAAAAAGTATTTAATGAATTTAAACATAAACAATGAGAGAGTTTAATAAATACATTTTTTCGTATTACATATTTATGTTGCTTGTTACTTAATGTTATTACTTTAAAACCAATTCCATCTACAAAAAATACTTTCATATATTTAAGCGTATTCCAAAATAAAGGCAAGGTTCATCAGTTATTCATTCAAACCAAGGAATTCGTCGTTTCCATAGCAACAAAATTGAACCGACAGCGCTCAATTGGACTTAATTTTGAGATAATGAAACAATTTTTAATTTTGTTTTAATTCATAAAATTTGATATTTAACTTTCATTATAAATACATATATGACAAAACTACAGCTAAATCAAACTAAAACTGACAAAATTACAGTTATTTAAGTTAAATTTATTTAAACAAGTTCAATATGAAATATTTTTATCTTAAAGAGTATTCGACATGAAAAAGTATTTTTCGAAATTTCATTTTATCGCCAACCGATGATAAATCGCCAAATAAACGAAAATTTCATTATTTTTTTACGAACGTTCTATCGGGGTTCCGCCAAAATTTTTTTTATAAACATATATATCAAAATGAGACGAACACTCTGTAATTTTTTCAGATTTTTCTGAATATGCCCGTATGGAGACCTTCCTTGTAAGTAATGTGCTTCGGAAACTAACTCCAGTCACTGGACGCAGCTACAACATTACCGAGATACTTTGCAATGAAATATCTCCTATATTTATTTCTATGTGTGTAAAGTAAATTTAAGTATTATGTATTCTACGTAAGAAAAATATGTGTACCTTAAAAAGCAGTATTTGAAGAAATGAGAATAAATTATGCATTAAGAGTTCTTGTGAAAAATTGTGTAAATAAATGTGATTTGCAAGCCAATTTCGAAGTTCCATATCTCTAAAACTAAATAAATATAACTCATAATATTTTTACTCCATGTTTACATATATAAGAAGGTTATCCTGCTAAATTTTCATAAAGTTTTATGCAGTCCTTTTTTAGGTATTGAACTTCAAACTTAGCATTTTGGCGCTGAGATGCCAAGTTTGACTAATCATAGTACAAGAAGGAATAACTCAAACTGCTTCATATTTTCTTCTGAGAATAGTTCAATAAGGTATATATTCAGAAACAAATATATAAAGGTGCCAAAGCTCTTTCTTCCAGTAAAATTTTTATGTCAAAAATTCAATTTTTCGCTGTAAAAATGATACATTTAATCTTATTTTATGCAATTTTTTTAATCATTATCATAAAAATACCTATTATCAAAATTTAGTTCATTCTTTACTCAATATAATGGTTTTTAAATCATTTTGATATGTTTAGAAATAAAAAAGTTATAAGGGTTTCCGTAAAGTACTATTTTCATGAAAAACCGTTTGTGACATGACAAAAAATGGATGCCAAAAAAATTTTGAAAGGTTTAAAAAAATTTTAATCATTGTTTTAGACTCCTAAAAGTACAGTAAATTAAGTGGTAAAGAATAAAAAAAATCAAAAATATTAAGCAACATTTTTTTTTCTTTTTTGGATTATTTCACATGGATTGGATTGAACCGCAGAAGCAGGCAATTTTTTTAATCACAGAGTTACTTAGGCGTTATTTAGCGTTGAAATCGGTCAAGATAGTTTCGTGACAAATTTTATAGGATCAAAAACTATGCATAGCAATTTAAGCATATTTTGCAGGCACATACTTGACTAGATTGTAGTGTTCAGTCTCCAATCACTTTTTAAATTTATCTAATTTTTGAGGGTTTTAATTTTAAGTTTTATACGAAATTTCATTATTTAAATGGAGATTTAATAATTCATATTTTGAAATAACCGTTTTTTATCTACTGTTGCCAGATTTTAAAAAAAGCCCCGAATAATAATACTTACAAACATTGTATTTTCAATTGAAACATGAATTTACACGAGAATACTGAAAAATATATTAAAATAATTAAATTTTTACTTAAAAATGCATTTGATGATGAAAACTAAGTCCTATTTATTTAAAACTACATAAAATATTATTCCAATAGATATTAATCAAAACATAAAAGTTCCTTTTTTGCAGTCTTTATGCCTATTTTTCAAAATGCATTACACTTTGTCTAAATTCAACGCCACTTTTGCTCCTGCTGCTGAAAAAGTTATTTTTTTTTCTTTAAACTAGTCGTTGAAGGTCACCGTAATACTTACCAATCATCGATATGCATAATATAAAATATGAAAATAAAACATGTGTAAACTATTTATAAAATGCATTACAATTCCAAAATAAAATTTAAACGTATATTTAAATATTTTTAATATATAGTAATGCTCTATTATTTAATTGCGTATCCCGTCGACCCATTTCGATACATTATATAAATCGCCAAACTACTCGCAAAATTATACAAACTAACCGCCCTTGGCGACCAGTTTGGTATCCCTTAAAATTTATGTTTGGGAAAGCATGCTAAGCATTGTATCATGTTACTTTTATTCATAATTTATTTACTTGGGCTCCCTTAAATATAATTAATATAATCCCTTAAGCTAATATTAGTTTTTGTTGCATTAAAATATTTCAATTTGTTGATTTTCTGTAAGCAAGTAAACCCTATTGGTTTACAATGGAAGTCGAGGGGAATTTGGCGAAATATTAAAGACATCGCCAAGTTGGCGTCCCTTTAACGACCCATTTTGGTCGCCAAATTTGGCGATGTATCGCCACGTTGGCGACAAACTTGGCGGCATTTGGTGACGGAACAGATATATAGATTGGCATTTTAAATAACGAAAGAACAAATAAATTAGTAAAATATTAATAATAATAAAAATACAAATAAAACGTCGAATTAAATATCACTTGATGACGAAACAAACACGTGTTGTTGTTATGTTTAATGTCAAGTGAATGTGACATTTACGATAAGCCATTATTGGCATTTAATCTTATAGTTTGGGATAATTTTTTGGTCGACGGGATAATCGAGTAGTACCGAATTGCGTAAAAGAAACATCCTTATAACTCCAAAAATTACAATAATATTAACTAACAGTTTACTGCGTCGGATTAAGCGTCTCATTTCTAATTAAAATATATCTCTGAATTGAAATTTGAATGAAATGCAGGGTCATGAAAAATCGAAGAGTGTGCAAAATAGGATTACAAATATCTCGGCAACTAATTATCCGATCGACTTCATTCTTTATGCAAAGTTTGTTTTTTTATTGTCTTTTATGTTCATTCCTTCAAATAAACAATTTCGAAAATTTTTGTACACCTTTTATCAGAACGAATATTTCGAGAGTCCGAAAAAAATAGTTCCGGATAATCGAGTTTACTGGTATTCAATAGGCTTCTTTCCATTATTGCATACTAAGTACACACCAAATTTCAAGTCTCTATCTCAATTTTTTCGGGAGATAGAGCGTTTACAGACACGCACTCATACACAGACAAACGGAGGAAAAAAAAAAAAAATCTAAAAATATGTTTTTCGGAATCTCCAGTGTCTACGACGTGTAAATCCGTCAAAATAAAAAAATCGATTTTTAAAACGATTACAAGACTTACCCTATAACTACGTATGACGGGTAAGTAAAAATTATTTCTCATGATATGAATAGTATGTATGGCACTGGCGAAACGGGGGTAAGGAGGTGGGGGTTCGAAGTTAAAACCCCTCCTAGACCTAAAAAAATTACTATAATTGAATCACTAGTAAAGCAAATTAGCCGCTTTTATGAATCAAAACTAACGTTAATGTTAATTTTTTTTTTTTTTGGCTTATTTCTATCCGCGGCTTTGTTGAATCAAAATTTTTCAACAAATTGATTCAATTAAACGGCAAATATTGTATTTAAATCTGTGAAAGCGCATATAACATACATTGTTTAAGTGAGAACTAGTTATTAGTTTTGAAAAAAGGCATCGGTCACATTTTCGAGATGTCTTAGTCTAAGAGAATGATCATTTCCTGCAGCATAGACGCTTTGTTATTTTATTGGCGGATTTTATGTTTTGTAACTCTAATTTAGTGAACGCTGTTCAAATAAATTATAATCAACGTAACTGCTGATTATAATATCCGAGAAAAAAAAACATTATAATTTCGATCATTTAGCCTGATTCGATTAATCGGTGATTCAATTAACAGCCCCCCCCCCCCCCCCCCCCCGAGTCGAATTCTGGCTGCACCACTGATCTGGTGTTGCGTTTGCACCAGTACATTCTTTATAATTGAGGTACATCTATACTTATTTGAAGCCAACCTGTATATAAAAAAATGATGTGTAGAACATCCCTTTTCAATACTCTCAAATTGGTTTTTGACTTCATTAATTACATTATCAAAGCTGAGGCAGTGTCTGTGGAAGTTAGGTCTGTGGTGTTAGGTTGGAAAACTAATTCAAAACTGAAAATAGACCACTGAATTTTTAATTTGTATATTGGCTTGGCACTGTATTAAATGCAATGTTTTTATACAATACATAATTTAATGCTGTTTCTAAGCAACAACAATGATAAATTAAATTTTCTTTTCGATTTACTTAAAATAGTTTCCCCCCTGCCGTGATTTTATTATCACTTCAACCATTCTATTTGAAAAGCTATTTAAATTCTTGTCTGAATACAAAAACTTCCATGAACAATTATTATAACAATTCAATTCTGTATACAAAACCTTCACAATTTAGCATACATAGAACATGATATATTTATTTTTTTAATTATCAAACAAAAACATGTTTTTTAGAACACTCTTTGAAAATAGATTCAATTGTTTGCTGCTTTATTAACTACTCCTAATTTTGTTGGTTTAATTAATTTAATAACTGCAAATGAAGAGTAGTGTAATTTTTTTTTGAAGTACCTTTTTCTCGAAAACTACTGAATTAATGTTAATTAAACTATTATTTTAGTATGAAATGCGCTTTAATGGTAGAGTCTAAAAATTCTGAACAGCTTGGGTTCAGAGGCTGTGCAGATTTTAGAGTTTTGCAGATTCTGGATTAAATGATTTAATTTTTTCAACTTAACTTTTTTTATTTCCAAAAAGAGCACGTAATAATTCAATATTATTTTTTGTTAGAATTTTTAAACATTTCTTATAAAGTAATTTTTAATTGCAGATATCCCAAAGTTTGAAAACAAAAAAGTGTTACACCAGCTATTAACAAGTAGTTGCTTGTTTCTGCTACATTTTCAAAAAACTTAGAGCAGGGGATGATCTTCTAGACTCTAGACCAACGTGGGGCGTACGGCCCACAGGGGGGCAATATGACTTTTCAAGGGGGCAATTTCAGATTTCTTACTAAGAATTTTTTTCTTCTTTTTTTTCTAATAGAAGTAGTGTCGTAGTCTAAAAATAGAAATAATAGATGAAAAAAATTAAAAAATAACTGAATAAAAATTAATTTTCGAAGCCTTCCCGTTTAAAAGTTAAAAATACACTGACACCCGAATAATTACGTAAATTTTATTTTAGATATTTTGACACATTTTATATATCAAAATCTCTTTTCAATTTTTCTGGTTTTAATATTATTTTAGTAAAACTCATAGTGTAATATGTTCCATGAAGGAAAATTTACATATAGAATTTCGTAGAGTATATCTAAAATTGACTATTTGGACATGTTTAATCTAAAAAATGTTCTGAATTATCTAAATAAGGTGCTACTTTTATGAAATTGATATAAAACCCCGTGCGCATCACGGTAGGAAATGAGTAACTATGGATAAAGTAAACTTTTCTGGCTGTTCTGCGAACCACATACACAGTATATAAAAATACTTCATGACATATGCATTTTAAAATTTAAAATCTGAGAAAACATGTTGGCCAAATACTAATAATAATGCGAAAAAGATGGCCGCTATCAAAAAAGTTATGCTATGAGGGGAAAGAAAAATAGTTTACTTAAAATGGATAAAAACGCGAATCAGGAAATTTTACGTGTCACTAAACGAAGTACTTAAATCTGTTATAAAAAATATCAATTCTATCGGATGTAATACAAAATGTGAGAGAGATTTCAAGAAATTTTACGAAGATAAAAATGTAGACTATTTATCACTTTAAAATTTGAGGTAAGATGCCAAAAAACAACAAATATGCCTAAAAATGAAACAATAACAATGTGAACATCCATGGTCTTGTTGTATTCATAGAGTAAAGTAAAATAAAGTTAAAGTAAGTTAAAAACGTACTTGTAATAATAATAAAAAAAATGATTTTAATAAATTAAAGAATGTGCAATCATTTATCAGAGTTAATGCTATTTTCGGATCCTTCCTGGAAAATAGAAGTTTTTTCATATAATAAGATTTATATGATGTAGACGGGAGGGGGGACATCGTGATTTTAGAGATGCTTAGGTGGGGCGCGGCCAAAAAAAGGTTGGGAACCACTGCTCTAGAGAGTCTTCGAGAGAGGGGGGTGCTGCAAACTCGAGATTTCCACGTAAAAACGGGTTTAACATTCCTTTGAACGAAGAAAAATTCAACAGTGTATATACAGAAGAAGATCGGTATAACAACAGTCCATTATAGCGAATTTCTCATTCTAACGTCCGATCGAAAAAAATAGATCTATGTAATTAACAAACAAACAATAGGATCGAACATTTCAATGAAACAAGCCTTTTAGTTTTTCTACCACAGTTGTTTGAGAATATGGTTTAGAAAAGTTAGAGCATGTACAGAGTCTTTCAAAAACAGAAGAAAAAAAACTACAGTAATTTGTGGTTGAGAACTTCCATTTTCTTTTGTTGAAGTTTCTTTTGAATTCTGTAAACAGTCATTATTTCATGTTAGTCTATACAACTCTGCTGCTCCAAGAACTTAAAAATTTTCACCTAAAACCAAATCTTCTTCAATTTTTTTTCGCACACTCACTGTCAGATTCAATTTCATTATCTTCAGATTTTGTTCATTATTGAAGAAATAAATTTTTCATCTGCAACACTGATTTTAAGACTTCATTTTTATTATTTATCAATTCAAAAATTTCTTTTTTTTAAACTAGGGGGCTCTGCCCCCTACGAGCTACGCTCGCCAACCCCCGTTCAGACACCGCAGACTCTAAAAGCACGCTAATTTGATCGGCTTTAAAAAGATTTCGAAAGATTGATTTATAATTTAAAAAACAGTGGCGATCTACTTATAAACGGGTTTCTATTCATTTCTCTTTGCGGAATTTTAAGGCCAAATCAGCTGGTGTTAAAAGATACAATGGTTGTTTTCGTCTTTGATTAAATAAAATCAATTAAACATTTCAAAATACGCTAATATAAAATGAATTAAGTAAACAGAGTCTTTGTCTCCCGGTATTTTTTAACAAAGCGAAAAGAAAGTTCTTTTAAATAAGACATTTTAAATGTATCGTTTTTAATCTGATGTAATTTTCACCAAACTTTTCTTTCTCTTTTTAATATTCACAAGAAAATACTTTTGTTAGAAATGAAATATTATTTGAGCTGAAATAGTTGAAAAGATCATCTCAAAATATCAAATAAATGTCTCGAGCAATTTTTAAATTAAAACTGTTTTGCAATATTATTTTTTGTTCATTTTACACACGTCACATTACGTAATAAGTACACATTATTACGTCACATTACGTAATAAGTGTAATGTGACGTAATTTCTCCTATTTAAGACTTCTAATGCATGTTAATGAATTTATTATTTTACAATATCCTTTCTCTTTTAAAATTCACGTGTAAATATAGTTTTTATGATGTAATTTTCAATAAGTTCCTGCTTTTTATGCCTAATTTTTTAATTTTAATTTGAAGATTTTTTTATACTTATAATAGTCACGGGTAAATATATATATTTTTTTATTTGAAGCAAACATTATTGTTTGCGCTGTTTATACAGTTAGCAAAAGTTTAAATCAGGGTTGTTTGGTTTAAACCACGCTGGTTTAAACCAAGTGGTTTTTTTTTTTCAAAAAAACCATGCTGGTTGTTTTCCATCTGGTTTTTTCTCTTTTTACCTAACTAGGGGGCTCGGCCCCCTACGAGTTACGCTCGCCAACCCCCGTCCAGACACCGTAGACTCTAAATGCACGCTAATTTGATCGGCTTTAAAAAGATTTCGAAAGATTGAATTATAATTTAAAAAACAGTGGCGATCTCTCTATAAACGGATTTCTATTCATTTCTCTTTGATTGGGGAATTTTAACGCCAAATCCGTTGCAGTACTACTTGATTATCCCGTCGACCAATTTCGCCAAATTATATAAATCGCCAAACCACTCGCCAAATTATACAAATTGACATAATTTTTATTTTAAATAACGAAAAAACAAATAAATTAGTACAATATTAATAAAAATACAAATGAAACGTCGAAATAAAAATAACTTGATGACGTGTAACAACATTTCACAATAAGCTAATATAAAAGGAATTAAGTAAACAGAGTCTTTGTCTCCTGGTATTTTTTAACAAAGTGAAAAGAAAGTTCTTTTAAATGAGACATTTTAAATTAATCGTTTTTAATCTGACGTAATTTTGACCAAACTATTCTTTCTCTTTTTAATATTCACGTGAAAATACTTGTGTTAGAAATGAAATATTATTTGCGCTTTCCTAACAAAAATAGTTGAAAAGTATCCTCTTAAAATATCAAATAAATGTCTAGCGCAATTTCTAAATTTAAACCGTTTTGCAATATTATTTTGTGTTCATTTTATGTAATAACTGTAATGTGACGTAAATATGACGTAATTTCTCCTATTTAAGACTTCTAACGCATATTAATAAATTTATTGTTTTACAAATTCCTTTCTCTCTTAAAATTCACGTGTAATTATAGTTTTTATGACGTAATTTTTAATAAGTTCCTGCTTTTTGTACATAATTATTTAATTCTAATTCCAAATGTTTTTTTCTGTTTATAATAGTCACGTGTAAATAAATTTTTAATTTATTTACACGTATAAATATATATATATATATATATATTTTTTTTTAAGCAAGCATTATTGTTTCCGCTGTTTATGCAGTTGGCAACAGTTTAAATTAATATCACTTTCTAAAATCTGTTAAAAATATCTCTAGAAATGCTGAAAATCTGAATTTAAAATAGAAATAAAACCTCAAAAAATGAGTCAAAATAAAAAAAAAATTAATGCAATCTGCACTCCGGCAAATTCTAACGCATAAAATGATCTAAAAATGATTAAATTCCTATGAACAGTTTTTGCTCCTATAAAACTTTTTTAGTGGAACGATTTTGTCCAACTTTAGCATTAAATATCTCTTAAAATAATTCTTCGATCTGAAAACTGTCTGCATCAGCGTGTTTATCAAACATTTCTGTATAATACTACCAATTTTCATATTTTTGTATGCATTATTTTTCTTAATATTAACGAAGAAAGACCTCCGGTCACAAAAAATTCAAAACCGGCGGCGGCGGCGGTGACAGCGGTAGTTACTTTTTTTTAGAATAGAGAGATGTTTTCATTTATTTTACACACTAGGGGGCTCGGCCCCCTACGAGCTATGCTCGCCAACCCCCGTCCAGACACCGCAGACTCTAAATGCACGCTAATTTGATCGGCTTTAAAAAGATTTCGAAAGATTGAATTATAATTTAAAAAACAGTAGCGATCTCCCTATAAACGAATTTCTATTCATTTCTCTTTGATTGGGGAATTATAACGCCAAATCCGCTGCGGTACTACTTGATTATCCTGTCGGCCAATTTCGCCAAATTATATAAATCGCAAAACCACTCGCCAAATTATACAAATTGATATAATTTTTATTTTTAATAACGAAAGAACAAATAAATTCGTACAACATTAATAAAAACACAAATAAAACGTCGAAATAAAAATAACTTGATGACGTATACACGTGTGACAACATTTCAAAATAAGCTAATATAAAAGGAATTAAGTAAAGAGAGTCTTTGTCTCCTGGTATTTTTTAACAAAGCGAAAAGAAAGTTCTTTTAAATGAGACATTTTAAATTAATTCTCAAAATATCAAATAAATGTCTAGCGCAATTTCTAAATTTAAACTTTTTTGCAATATTATTTTGTGTTCATTTTATGTAATAACTATAATGTGACTTAAATATGACGTAATTTCTCCTAAGACTTCTAACGCATGTTAATGAATTTATTATTTTACAATATCCTTTCTCTTTTAAAATTCACGTGTATACTTTTTATGACGTAATTTTTAATAAGTTCCTGCTTTTTATACGTAATTATTTAATTCTAATTTGAAAGTTTTTTCCTGTTTATAATAGTCACGTGTAAATAAATTTTTAATGTGAAGCAAACATTATTGCTTGCGCTTTTTATACAGTTGGCAACAGTTTAAATTAGTACAATTTTCTGAAATTTGTAAAAAATATCTCTAGAAATGCTGAAAATTTGAATTTAAAATAGAAATAAAACCTGAAAAAATGAGTCAAAATGAAAAAATTAATGCAATCTGCACTCCGGCAAATTCTAACGCATAAAATGATCTAAAAATGATTACACTGCCATGTATAGTTTTTGCTGCTATAAAACTTTTTTAGTGGAACGATTTTGTCCAACTTTAGCATTAAATAACTCTTAAAATAATTCTTCGATTTGAAAACTGTCTGCATCAACGTGTTTATCAAACATTTCTGTATAAAACCACCGATTTTCATATTTTTGTATGCATTATTTTTGTTGATATTAACGAAGAAAGGCCTCTGGTCACAAAAAAATCAAAACCGGCGGCGGCGGTGACAGCGGTAGTTACTTTTTTTTAGAATAGAGAGATTATTGAAAAATGCAAAATCCAAGTTATGCAGAAGCTACAAACAAAACTTTAGAAAAATGATGAATTAATAAACTTGTAAAGTGACAAACATTTTTAGTCAATCAAACTTTTCTTATAAACTTTAAATGTACATGGCAGACTAACTAATTTTTCTAAAATTAGCTGGGGGAAAAAAATAGTTAGTTTTCTTTCTTATTCTTCTTTTTCAAGCCTTTTAATTTTAAAAATAGCCAAAATGGCAGATTTGAGCTAAAAATACACTTTTACTACTTAGATTGCTTGATTAGTTAAGATTTACTAAGGATTACATTATGCCTCAATGATGACATAATCATAAGTAATTCTCTCTATTGGTTACTCTTTGTTCTGTATGCTAATGAATGATTGGCTGTAAGTTTTCTTTGTTGTATCATGGTTATTGGGTTTAGTAAGCCTTTGTTTTTCTTGCATTCCTACATTGGGATTGGGGTTTAGCATTATGATTTTATTTTGTTACCAGCAGGGTTGGCATGGCTTAAATCAATTGGTTAACCAACTGGTTTTTTAGAAAAAATCTAATACAATATTTTCTGATTTTTGTAATTTAAGTGTTTCAAATTATTGGATATAAATAATTTCTACTCTGAACCAGGGAGGTAGTGGGGGGTATACGCAGGTATATGATATATACCTTCTGAATTTTATTAAGAAGCTCCGTATACCCTCTGTTTCTCAAATAAAGCTATAGCGTATACCCTAACCATGAGAGATCATGTTTTAAGACTGTTCTCAATTGCTCTACTCAACAAGTGCAAAACGCTTTGACACATTTACAAATTAATTTTTTTAACGGAAAGATATAAAATTGGAAGGCCTGACTGTGGAAGCGATTTGGAATCGAACTGTGTTTTCCATTTTTGATAAGTAAATTACCTATTGAGTTATAGGCAATTTTGATCACGTGTCAAACATGTTTTTAACCTTCCTTGAGTGGTTATTCTTCTCTCATGCGGTAATTCGGTTCAAAATACCCAATATTGACAATATTTCCTGAAAGATCTATTGCGTTTGCAAAAATACGGAAAACACAGTTCCGTTACATAGTATCTGAACAACAGCATCTGCTAATTTCATGCATTTCCGAACAAAAATAAATTAAAACTTATGTCATAAAGTTGCCCTTTCGGATTTGAGAACAGCCTTAAGAATAAAAAAGAAACTCAAAATATGAAATCGAATAAGAGGACATAGAAAAATTGTGTGCTAGCGAAGCACATGTTTACTTTTAACTAAAATATGCAATAAGATATATTTAAATTGTCTATATCATAATCAAATCCACTATTTACATCTTAAAAAAAAAAAAAAAAAAAAAAAAAAAAAAAAAAAGGAGAAAATCGAGATAAGGTTCACTTGAGATATAATAGAAAAAAGTCTCACATAAAAATGCTTAAAAGGGTATATTATTAATTTTTAGCTTAGACATTTAAAAGTAATATGTATTATGATATAGCTTAGTAAAAAAGCCTGTGTATTAAGTCTGATGGCTATTTAAATGTTTTAGCGGATGACAACTTTTATAAATCTACTTTCCATTTTAAGATCAATGTTTTCAGTAGTCTAAAAAGCTGGTATAAATATTTTTGTTTATTTTACTGTAAAGACTCTACTGCTAAATTCAAATCAATCCAGGAATTCTTTATAAAAAGCTTTACTTTCAATAAAAGATAATAATTGTTCATGTAGTGTTCTAGCAGAAAAATCAGACATCTCAGATTGCAAATATTTCAAAGAAATTATTTTGAATAGCCATGGAAAAGTATATTGCATTTATGAAACTACACCATTTATAGTACTATAGTAATCAAAAGATTGTTTATTATCAATTTTTCACTATGTAGAGCATTTTATTCATGGAACATAAGACTAAGATATAGCTTTTACTAAAAATGTTTAAATTATTTCAATTTTCTACATAATTACTGTAATTATTTAATTTAAATTATTTTTAAATGAAGTTATATTACTTATATATCCAACAATGTTTATTTTTATCATTAAATATGCATGTATATGTAATAGGAAAATATATTTAAAAAAATCCGGTTTAAACCAAAACAACCGGGTTTTTTTACCAACCCTGGTTTAAATTAATGCCACTCTCTAAAATATCTAAAAAAATATCCCTCGAAATGCTGCAAATTTGAATTTAAAATAGAAATAAAACCTCAAAAAATGAGTCAAATTAAAAAAAAATAAATGCAGTCTGCACACCGGGAACTTCTAACGAATAAAATTATCTAAAAATGATTAAATTCCCATGTACAGTTTTTGCTACTATAAAACTTTTTTAATGGAACGCTTTTGTCCAACTTTAGCATTAAATATCTCTTAAAATAGTTCTTCGATTTGAAAACTGTCTGCATCAGCGTGTTTATCAAACATTTCTCTATAATACCACCGATTTTCATATTTTTTTATGCAATAGTTTTCTTAATATTAACGAAGAAAGACCTCCGGTCACAAAAAATTCAAATCCGGCGGCGGCGGTGACAGCGTTAGTTACTTTTTTTTTTTTAGAATAGAGAGACTTGTGAATCTGGGTTGGAATTTTTTGCATAATTCAACAGAGTTCAGATGCTTTAGCTTGTGATAAGGTTAAATGGAAAATTTTTATCTTCATCCTCATTTTGGATAAATAATCAGCCAGGCCATTTTTATGTCATGCATTAATTAAAGCCTTGCATGATATAAAAAATAAATTAGTTCGCTATTTTCTTTAGCGGCCAATAGATGATGCCACTACTAAAACTTTTCTGCGCTTGTTTACATCTCTCATCGATTTCTAATATTTTACATTTTCTTGTATGTAAGTTTCTGCGAAATAAAAGCATTTTATTTGTGTAATATCCTGTGTCATTACTATTTTCCTATAAATTTACATTAAAAATTATTTTATTTTCGTTCACTGTTATTTGGAATAAAGATTATAAAGAATACTTCTTAACTGGAAATTTCATTGTTTATATTTTGAAATGCATGAGGATTTCGGAAGATTGCGGATTTTCGAGACTGTATTGTATATTAATATCATACATAAATATTGAAGAATTTATAATGTTATTAAAAATCTACTTAAAGCAATTAATTATGACCCATAGACCATAATGTATATGAATTTATATTGCCAGAGTTGTATAATGCAGACGCGCGCACGCGGAAAAATTTCCGCAAAATTCGGAACTTTGCGAAATATTTTTTAGAAAAAAAAAAAAAACTTAATTTTTGTTCTTGTAACTTAAAGAAAAAATACCGAAAAATTAAAAATATTCCCCAATTTTATGTACGATTTATTTATTGTTTGTCATGGGTGATTCTGTTCAGAATTTTCCGAAAATTTAAGGCCAAATTTAAAAAAAAAATTTAAACCAAAATTTAAAAAAAAAAAAAAAAATCGACCATCAGTCCGAAAATTCAGACAGTAAAAAAATATCACTGAAAAATATTGCAAATTTCAACAAATAATCACCGAAAAAAAACCAATTTCGTCAATCGTTTGCACAAAAAATCTCCAATTTCGTCGAAGCATCGCAAAAAAAAAAACGCGAATTTCGTCAAAGGACCGCGGAAAAACGCGCATCTCTTCAAAGGATCGTGAAAAAAAAAAAGATAATTTCGTCAAAGAATCACAGAAAAAACACGAATTTCGTCAAAAGTGTGCAGGGAAAAAAAAGAATTTCGTATAAGCATAGCGGGAAAGCCCGAATTTTGGCAAAGGATCGAGAAAAAAAAGCGCAAATTTCGTAAAAGAATAGCGGAAAAAAAACTAATTTCTTCAAATGATCGCGGGAAAAACGGGAATTTTGTCAAATGAACGCGGAAAAAACGGGAATTTTGTCAAATTATCGCCAAAAAAAAAACCGGGAATTTCGTCAAATGATCGCGGAAAAACGCGCATCTCTTCAAAGGATCGTGAAAAAAAAAGATAATTTCGTCAAAGAATCAGAAAAAACACGAATTTTGTCAAAAGTGTGCAGGAAAAAAAAAGAATTTCGTAAAAGCATAACGGAAAAGCCCGAATTTTGGCAAAGGATCGCGAAAAAAGCGCAAATTTCGTAAAAGAATAGCGGAAAAAAAACTAATTTCTTCAAATGATCGCGGGAAAAACGGGAATTTTGTCAAATGAATGCGGAAAAAACGGGAATTTTGCCAAATGATCGCGGAAAAACGAGAATTTCGTCAAAGGGCCGCAGTAAAAACTCATTGGATTCTTTAATGCTGATACCTATGAATGAATCTCTTCCTATAAAATGTGATTCGGTTCTTTTAGAAGCAATGCCACATTATTTCTGTGAACAGAGTGACTGGCATTTTGTGCTAAGAGGCCACAATATTAAGGATTGGGGTATTTCTAAATGCATTGACAAAAGAATTGATAAGAATTTACCATTTTTTATCATGGATTTTTAGTTTATTATTTTTTTCTAACAAAAACAATTATTATTTAATTAATATCAATTAATTTTTAATGTAAAATGGAAATTATTTTAAAACTACTGTTTTTAATTCGTGTCGTCAAAATAATATAACACATTATTTTATAAACATTAAATTAATTTGCAGAAAATTTTTGACCCCCAATATTTGTGTGCGCAGAACGTTTTTGGTTTTATACAAGTGTCTATTGCATGTTTCTGTAAAAGAATTATACATGCAGTGGAGTAGCTAGGGGGGGGGGGGGGGAGGGGGGTGACACCCGATTTTTATTTGCGCAAAATATATATCATTTTATAAGATTTTGGAAAAGAATTTTGACGTAAAATGCAATTTCTACCGCAGCACACAACAGAGTTAATTTTCTTTTCTTGAAGAATCTGAAATTTTACAAATAAAATGTATCTAAATTAGATGCGCAACAGGGAACAAAAAACTACCAGTCCAACAAGTGGTAGCCAGGGCTGCGGAGTCGGTGGGAAAAACGGCCAACTCCGACTCTGGAAAATTTAACGAATGGGTTCCGATAACTCCGGGTTGGCTAATATACTAGTGTTGCCTGTTGGCTAAAATTATGAGGGAACGCAAGAAAAATAAAACAAAATTTTCACTATTTCGGCAGCAGTCCTGATCTTAGGGTTTCGAAAGATAAAAGGGAAAAAAATATATTATCTGCTCCATTAATTTTGAAATTTCACGTCCCCGCAAACCCGAAAAATGCAACTATCTCAATCTAAAGAAGAAAACAAAACGTAATTTTTTTCTATTTCGGTTCCGCGGACTCTCCAAACCCGAAAAATAAAGATGAAAGTTTTTATTTCGGAATTAATTTGGGTTTTGTGGATTCGAAGAAAAAGTGAAAATTTTAAAATTTCCTCATTAATTTTACAATTTCGGCTTTATTTAGATCTTGACAAGTCCGAAAATCTACAGACCTGAAAAATCCGAAAATCAAAAAGAGAACGATAATAAACTTTCAGTATCTTATTATTTTGGGTACCGCTGATTGAGAAAAAAATAATTACAATTTCACATTATTTAGAGTCCTGTACGTACACGTGAAAATAAGGGGGGGGTGGGAGCGATTTACAATTTTGGCGTTACTTCTGGCCTTACAGACACGAAGAATCTGAGGGCAAGAAACGAAAAGGCTATTACAATGCTATTTCGGGTTTCTTGGCCTCCAAGTCCAAATTAGCAATAATTTGCAATTTTCGCCTTATCTCGTATTAGAAATCTATATGGGATGAAATTTCCAGGCCCCAACCCTTAAAAGTTCGGATCCTGCCCATTTATTTTTTTGCAGTTCACGACCCGGCCCGTGCGAAAATCAGGGGAAACAAGACCGGTCTATGAAAAAATGCTGAAGAATGAAAAACGTTTTTCAATTTCCCATAAAAGGTTCATATCTTAAACTATAATCGATTCCTTCCGCATAATGATCTTTTGTGGCGAGTCTCTGAAAATCAGATAAATTTAAAAATTCGACACCGTTATCGGAAAGATTCGACGTTTTTATAGAAAAAGGGGAAGCACTTCTCGATTGCTTTTTATCAGTATAATAATACATGGCAATTATATCTACTTACAAATGAAAGTGACTTCGTAAATGTGCAAAGCAGCGGCTTAGCATGAGCAGCGTTCATGATACAAAATAAATAGAAAAATCACTAAAGTTATTCTTATAATCGTACACGATAGAAGACTAAAAAACTCAAACAAACAAAACCTCAAGTTCATGCTAGTTAGCTATAAACAGAAAATATTCTTTTCAGATCAGACATCTAAATAAATCAGCCAATTAAAAATTATAATACTCTCATAAAAGAAAATCGAAATGAAAGCAAATTAATTTTTCAGTCACTTCACTGCCGCCGCGTCGTATCAACACGTCGCCGCCATCAATGCCAGACATAAATTTGCAAATATCATTAGAATAGAAAAATACGATTTCTATTTTCCCTTCATTCTGATCAAAGTAGCATTAAAACGATTTGAAATAGAATAGAATATGTAATTGTTAAGAAGTTTTTTTTTTTTTTTTTCTAAACATGAATAAATAAAATTTCGAATGTAGGACAGATTGAGCTAGAGCTCGTCCAAGCCCAAAAACTGATATAAAAATTGGGTCCGTTTCATCTCTTATCTCTTACATGTGAGACACATTACGTCATAAGTGTTCTGATAAAATATAATACAAAAGCTTGGAGATGGAAAGGAAAGAAAAGAATAATTTAGGTTTCGATGTTTTGGAAGCGCTGGGCTCCGGTGACTTATGAACCGGGTGTAAAAAAATCATGATTTTTTTAAAAAAATAAAAAAAATCGGATTTTTTTTATTTTTTTCCTTGTTTTAAAATATTAAACATCTACCAAGAATTAACCATTTCAAAAATGAATAACCCTCCAATTACTAACATAATCTATGTTTTTTTTGCTTTAATTAATAAAATTTTAATTATGTAATTATAGAAATTACAAAAAACTGCAAATAAAAAATTTCTTTAGTAACATACAACATTATATGCATTAATATTTTGTAATAATTATGTAAACCAATATTAAATACTGCTCATATTTTAAAGTTATTGATAAATTGAAATTAATTTTAAATTGATGATACAGATTAAATTTTGTAATTATTAAACAATTAACTGTTTAATTAAGAACACAATCTACATTTTTGAAAAAGTGGTTGAAAAAAGGTGATAAATAATAGTTTGATAAATTCATAAAGCAGCCAGTAATTTTACACAGGCTCTAAAGCGTTTGAATATCAAATTGATAAAAAATTGTAGCAATGTATACAGCAAACTCACACATAATTTATAAATTTCTCTATTCTAAAAAAAAGTAACTACCGCTGTCACCGCCGCCGCCGGTTTTGAATTTTTTGTGACCGGAGGTCTTTCTTCGTTAATATTAAGAAAAATAATGCATACAAAAATATGAAAATCGGTAGTGTTATACAGAAATGTTTGATAAACACACTGATGCAGACAGTTTTCAAATCGAAGAATTATTTCAAGAGATATTTAATGCTAAAGTTGGACAAAATCGTTCCACTAAAAAAGTTTTATAGTAGCAAAAACTATACATCGGAATTTAATATTAGAAAGTGATATTAATTTAAACTGTTGCCAACTGTATAAACAGCGGAAACAATGTTTGCTTAAAAAAAAAAAAAAAAAAAAAAAAAAAAAAAAATTATTTATACGTGTAATAAATTAAAAATTTATTTACACGTGACTATTATAAACAGAAAAAACATTTGGAATTAGAATTAAATAATTATGTACAAAAAGCAGGAACTTATTAAAAATTACGTCATAAAAACTATAATTTCACATAAATTTTAAGAGAGAAAGGAATTTGTAAAATAAGAAATTTATTAACATGCGTTAGAAGTCTTAAATAGGAGAAATTACGTCATATTTACGTCACATTACAGTTATTACATAAAATGAACACCAAATAATATTGCAAAACGGTTTAAATTTACAAATTGCGCTAGACATTTATTTGATATTTTGGAGGATACTTTTCAACTATTTTTCTTAGGAAAGCGCAAATAATATTTTATTTCAAACACAAGTATTTTCACGTGAATATTAAAAAGAGAAAGAATCGTTTGGTCAAAATTACGTCAGATTAAAAACGATTAATTTAAAATGTCTCATTTAAAAGAACTTTCTTTTCGCTTTGTTAAAAAATACCGGGAGACAAAGATTCTGTTTACTTAATTCCTTTTATATTAGCTTATTTTGAAATGTTGTTACACTTGTCTACGTCATCAAGTTATTTTTATTTCGACGTTTTATTTGTATTTTTATTAATGTTGTACTAATTTATTTGCTCTTTCGTTATTTAAAATAAAAATTATGCCAATTTGTATAATTTGGCGATTTATATAATTTGGCGAAATTAGTCGACGGGATAATCAAGTAGTACCGTAGCGGATTTGGCGTTAAAATTTCCCCAATCAAAGAGAAGTGAATAGAAATCCGTTTATAGGGAGATCACCACTGTTTTTTAAATTATAATTCAATCTTTCGAAATCTTTTTAAAGCCGATCACATTAGCGTGCATTTAGAGTCTGCGGTGTCTGGACGGGGGTTGGCGAGCGTAGCTCGTAGGGGGCCGAGCCCCCTAGTAGATTACAAAAATTGTATTTTTGAAATTTAAATCAGATTTTTTCCCCCCCACAACATTAAAATATTTGAATAGCTACTATATATTATAATGTTTTGAAGTTATTTAATATTTAGTTAGATGTTTTTTAAATGTATAATACATCGTTTTACACAGTTTAATATTGTTATAATTAACAAATAACAAATATTACATTTTTTACAAGTGAGTTAGTGATCATTTTCATTATTGATAATAATGCTTTTTCACACCATTTTAAAAAATCAGAAAATATGTGATTTTATCATCTGATTTAAATCAATTGATTAAAATCATTGACACTCTATTGCTGTGTTTATTGTATATAAAAGAATGAATAACTTGATTATTAAAAGGAAATTATGACATTGCAAGTTATATTGGATTTAAATATCATTTTTAAATTAAATGCTTTTTATGTTTGTTAGATAAAAACCATGCTTTTTACAAACTTACTGTACTTAAAATTTTTCACAATACTCAGGAATTACGCTTAGAAACAATTATTTAAAGCTTTGTTTTGTGTATTCATAAGTCACAATACCTGTAGAAACTTTCCAAATTATGTTCATCTTAGATTTGAATACTTTTTTATGTCAATTTAAAAATTTAGAAAAATTTTGATTTTAATCAGTGATTTTTAAAAAAAAATCACTTGATTAAAATCATGATTTAAATCGTTGACACCCTGCTTATGAACAATATTTAAATATATACTAAAAACAGAAAAGTACCGGAGCTGAGCCCCGTTGGGCTCCGGCGCAAATTAAGCCCTGTGTAGGATGGAAATAAAATTATGTGTCATGTGATATGCTTACACGGTTTTGATTAAAGAAAAAATTAAACAAGCATTTTAAACTAGGTTAGCTGTAAAATTTACCTTAAAAGTATTTTTATTTTTAGAAAAGAAATTGCTTTTAGAAAGAAAGAACGCAGTATAAACGAATGTGATCTAAAATTTCTGGGAAATCTAATGGCTTTACAATAGAATCATTAATTAACTAACAAGAAAGGAAAAATCATGCGTCAAGCATAGAATATGAAATACAACATTCCAACACTTCTAGAATCCTTTAACAAAACTTTGCATTTTATTATGTAAAGAAGATACCTAAGTAAACATTGTAGAAAGCGGGTTCCATCTAGTGCAGTGGTTCCCAACCTTTTATTGGCCGCGCCCCACCGAATCAGCTGTAAACTCACGATGCCCCCCCCCCCCTACTCTGTAACATATCCTCATTAATATTTCATTATTTAAATAGTGAGGCTCTATTCACACGAAGGAAGACAGAGTCTTAAAAAATAACTATTCATTTCATATATTTCAACTTATCACAGGAGTGAATATCCTGTCACAAATGTGTTTTTAGCACAATTCTGTAAATGCAATGAAGCTGTACATCGCTTACCTCAGTGTTAACCATAAGTCTCTGGTCTGCATTGTTATCTTGGCAAAATGTTCAAAGAGACTCTCAAATTTAGCATTAAAATTAGTAACATTGGCACATTTTATAATTCATTTTAGTAACATATGAACAGTTGGTGAAAAAGCTTCGGATATTGAATTTTCTTTAGGGATAACGATAACACAATACCCAAGAAACATTTCAAGATTCTCATCTTTATCAATTTCAAGTAGCCATTATTCCCCATTAAAGCACATTTCTCTGTTTTCCCTTCCCCATTAGCATTAATAGACTGCCATGTACACTAGGGTGGGTCGAAAAAACCGAAATTTTTATAATCGAAATGTAATAGCGCGGAAAAGTTGCCTTTTGTAATACAGAATAAATTTCTAAAATATTACATCAATCGGTTAATATCTTTTACCGCCGCAAGGGGGCCAAAGTTTCAAAAAATCGCAAAAAACATGTTTTTTTATCATTTTTTTTTTTAAATTATCCAAACAGACCAATACAAATTTTAATAGAACGCAATAGCTACATGAAGATATGAGAAATGTCCCGGTAAATGTTCATTATGATGAAATCATATCTTTATTTGCCGCAAAAAGACCATATTTTTTGTAAAAATTTCAAAAATTTCAATTTTTCATTTTTTTTTTCTAAATTTTTATAATTTCTATAATATGTCTAGAAATAAATAATTTTACTTTATATCTATTAATATATCATAATTTTTTATAACTATTTATAATAGACTTGAAAATAAAGTTAATCATTCATTTTTCTTGACGATTGCTTCATCTACTGATGTTTTACTTCATAACAGCCAATTCATGCCACAAAAATTATATAAAATGAGCAAAATATTTTAGTATTTTATTAATTAAAATATAGAGGTGTTTAACCGAAACGGGTTAAATAAACTTAAAATGAAGAAGAATTTAATGTAAATGAATTTTATAATATAACTTGCTTTCAGATGAAGCCATTATTTCTCGAGAGGCCAAAACTGATCAGATGTGATCCTCCCTCTGTTCTAGTAAACAAACTTTATCAGTGCTTCAATGAATAATTTCACGCATCTTTCTAGTGATTGAGTGGGACAAGGTAAGTTATAATAGCTGGTATCTTTAATCGAACATTTTAAACTCACCAGCGTTTTTAGTCGATAAAGAAACCATAACAGGTGGTTCCGTTAGTTTTCAGTTTTGTCAGTAGACTAAAGCCATGCAATTTTAAGCTTCAGTGTTGAAGTCTGCTATGATAAAGTGGCGGATGGCACTATTCTAGTCCACAGAACTTCCAGATTTTGCAATTTTCTTCATGGCTGGGGCCTTGATGTTCTCCTCTTCATATGTTATCATTCCAAAGAGGCTATTTGTATGATTTGCGAAATAGTCATTTCGTGAAAATACAGGAACTATAATCTTTTGTAGATTATCTGTCAAGTAACGTAAGTTACTAACTATAGTGCACAGATTCTGGAAAACATGAGTGATTCATTTTAATTGTGAACCAACTGATGCAGTACATTTCCAGGATGTACTCAAAGAGTATGACAAGTTAAGAAGAGGGTTTCTTTGTTCCAACGTAGAGTCTCAAAATTCGAATAGCAGTAATGATCCACCTTGCGTGAAATATTTGTCCAGGGACTCAGCAAAAAGGGTCAATCGTATACACGCGTGTTGAAAGAGCTTGCAATATTTCAGACATATACTTCTGGTCAGTTGACAAATCATCTTTATCAACAGCTAGGTGATCAGATTAAATTGGCTTAAATTTTGCAATTGGTAATAATTCGCAAATCGCAAGAGATCAACCAATTGGGCCACAATATGATAGAGAACCTGTTTTTTTGTCATCAAGATGTTTGAAAAGATGTTTCAGTGGAAGCTCATTGAAGTGAGGTCAAGGAAGCCAATAAAGTGGTTTTTTAAAAGTTGTTCTCAACTAATCGTACTATAACACCACCTTTGCATCCTGTTTTGAAGACAGTTCCACGAAATTCAACTGCAATTATTATTCCAGTCGAGATTTCATTTTTCTTCAAAAAATCTATAATGTCATTGCATATAGAAGTCGCCTTGCCAGACGATGGGGTCAAATGACGAAAATAATTCAGACCTGGTTCTAGTACAAAGAGATAAATTCCTCCTTGACTTCGAAAAGATGAAACTTTGCCACCTCTTTAACCTGGCAGATATTTCTATCTTTAGGGCCATCAAAATATAGAGTAAAAGGAGTACATTACAAAAAAAAAAAAACGAACAAAGTGAAACATGGCCCTCTAGCAGCGAGAAATTAATTTTACGTGCAGGCAGCTGCAGGTGTTTCTATCATTGAGCAATTTTTTTAATAGAATTACAGTGATCATGGTTAACAATGTGAATGAAATTAACAACATAAAATGCCTTTCTCAGCCTATTAGAAATGAAAAAATCTGAAAACATCACAAAAGTTATGAAAATTAAAAAAATGAAAAACTTTAATTTATAACATTTTTTAGAAATTTTGGCCCTGTTGTGGGGGTAAAAGCAACGATGTCACAAAAAGGAAATGTTAATGTTACATTACTAATATCTTGGCGTGGCTATTGCGTTCTATTAGAAATTGAATAAGTATGTTTGGATAATTTAAAAAAAAAAATTGCTAAAAGTATGTTTTTTGCGATTTTTTCGAAATTTGGACCCTTTGCGGCGGTAAAAGATATTAACCAATCGGTGTAATATTTTACGTATTTTATCTTTTTTACAAAAGGCAACTTTTCCGCGCTATTACGTTTTGATTATAAATATTTCGGTTTTTTCGACCCACCCTAATGTACACTTCTATTTTAAATTGTGTAGGGTCACCCGGGGTAATTCCTGGTCAAAGAGCATCAACATCTAATTATTATAAAAACTATTAAAAGTATTGTTCCCAATTTTTTTGTGGAATAAGCCCCTCTGGCTATATTATAAAATGCTTACTTAAATATATATGCACTTATAATTAAAATAATTATAATTTTTAAATGACCAAGAATTACCCCAGAAATGGGGTAATTCTTGGTCACTTCTGGGGTAATTATCTGTCAGCATCCTTTTTCATGTAAATAAAGTAGTACAGTTATTTTTTTTTTTTTATGACTGAGTACTAAAATAAGTAGAATCAATCTTCTAAAAGTTTTGTTCATCTCATAATTGTGGAATAATAAAGCATAGACTTTGTTTTAAGCATAAATACAAAGTTATTTGATGTGCAAAAGACTCTTGTACATTTTACAAAACATTAATTAGCCAAAGAATTTTTATGCATTTTCACAACATTTATAAGCAGTATTTATTATTTCATTAGTATCCACTGAGAATGGATTTATTAATAACTTGCAAATTTATTGGTCCATAAAAAATATAACTGAATGTTTGTTATCAATTTGATTTTGCTTAGGCCAACAGAAGTCTTCGGCTCCTTTTTCATGAAAATTTCAAAACAGACCTTTAATATAATACACAGCATAATAATTAGGTTCCTCTATTGCATTATGTATATTTGGCTAAATCCCAAAACAGCCGAGACACTTGGCATCGTTCAATTTGGCGAGGTGATAAATGGATCTTTGTTGTTACCAGTTCGTTTCGTAAATTCTTTCCACGCCTTCAGTTGTGTGATCTTGAATTTGGATTGGTTGATTTCTTGTGTATTGGATGGCTACGCCTACCTTTGACAACTCAACTCCGCATGTTTTGTAATTTGTGTACAACGAGGTGTAGAAGAAAGATGTTTTGTAATTGTAAAATTAAATGACGGTAAGGCTAGAGTTTGTTGTTGTTAACATATTTTGCTGTTTTTAGTTATAAAATTTGAAAGTTAAAGTACCTGTGTAATTTAGTTTGAAATTGTGAGTATTTGTTCATTTTTTTTACTGGAAAGTTAAATGAAGTTTATCAACGACTAGAAATTTACGAAATTATGGCAATTCAACATTTTATAGAGTTGGTTTTCAAGAAAGGAGATGTTTGTTAAGGTATGTTAATAATTTTATGTATTTTTTATTAGAGTGTTTTATATTAGCCGTTTATTGTACATTTCTCATGTATGCTGACCTTACGAGTTTTGTACATTTTGATATTGCTACGCAACGTGAACTGCTGAATTTTGATATTGCTATGTAACGAGAACTGCTGAATTTTGAAATTGCTACACACCGAGAACTGCTGGTGACAGTGATGTTTTTTTTTTCGGTTAATGAACGCGAAGCGTTCATACATGCACGCTGATTGCCGCTTTAACGAGTTTCCTGCATTTTTCAGATTGCTGCAGAACTAGGTTGCTGTATTCAGTGATATATATTATTTTTTTATGAACGCGAAGCATTCATACTTCTTTAAATTAGAAATGAATTGTTTGTTCAATGTTTACTATAATATAGGCACGTACTTACAATATTAAATGACCCCATGATTTTTTCTGAAAATTGTTGAGAAATGAAAATTTTAATCATTATATCCAAGGTTAGAAAAAACCCAGCCCACTGGGCCCACTAGTCTAAAACCCGGGTTTTTTCGGGTTTTTCTGAAAAAACCCAGGTTTTTTTGGACTTTATTGAGTTTTTTTGGAGAGCACTTTAAACTTCTAATTTTCATATAACTAATTCCTGAATTCTCCATTTATCAGTGAAACTTAGGCATAGTTTGCATTAATTATGAATTAACAAAAAGTATATAAAAAGAAAAAAAATCAAATTAATTTAAAAGGTACATTTGTATCTCATGGGACTAGTTTGCTGCACTAAACATGTATTAAGTGAACCACAAATGGATTTCTTTATATAATTCTTACCTTAAGGCTGTTCTCAAATCCAAAGGGGCAACTTTCTGACATAAGTTTAAATTGATTTTTGTTCGGAAACGCATAAAACTAGCAGGTGTTATTCAGAAACTGTGTCATCGAACTGTTCTTTCCGGTTTATTGTAAACACAATAGATCTGTTAGAAAATGCTGTCAAACTTGACATTTTGAACAGAATTTCTAGGCGAGAGAAGAAAAAGAGTGAGTCAGGAAGGGAGAAAAACGCCTCGCTCACGTGACCCATTTCACTCATAACCCGATAGGTAATCTATGGATCAAAAAATGGAAAAAACAGTTCGATTCCAAATCGTTACTCTAATCAACACTGCCAATTTTGTACCTTTACATTTATAAATGAGTTAGTGAATGTGTAAAAACATTTTGCGCTAGTTGACGAAAGCAGTTGAGAACAGCCTTAAGTTAAACATGTTAAATTTATATAGTTTCTTTCATTCACTTCAAATCAGAAATCAGTTGAAGACTTTTTTTTTTTTTTTTCTTTTGAAAAAAATGGGATTCGCAATAATATATTTGAAAATTTTAGCAAAATTTGCTACATATATATTGCAATAGTATTACATGTTAAATTAGATTGTCACAGAAGTCAGTGATATTTGTACCATTTTGTGCCATTTATATCGCAAATGGAGATACACTTATTACTAGCTTTGCTGCTTTATCAACTGCAAAATGATTACGTAACTTGCTCCAAACCAGACCAAATGTGGAAAAGTATTGTTCGATTGAAGCAGGGCTAGCTGGTACTGAATGTAAAGAAAAGAAAACCTCACAAAATCCAGGAGGAAACTTATCTGTTTCACTCTTTTTTGCCCTAATCTGAACCATTTTTGTGTGGAAAACTCCTATATAACACTTTCATTGAACATTGAAGCAGGATAATAAATAAGATGATTAATCTTAAAAGCTATAACAATGCAAACAATCAGGATGGGGTTCAAGTGCCATCTTTTTGCATGCATTCGGATACATTTTAGATTACAGTCATCTTCCTTTTTTTTTCTTTTTTGGTCATTTTATCTCTGCTTAGAAATTCCTTTAAATCTGGTTCTTTCGAAATATATTTAAATTGGCATTTATCTTTGCATTCTCATACCTTAGATTAAATGACACAGTTGTGAAAGCACAAGAAAATTTGAAAAAACCCACAATGGGTTTTTCAATGCCCAGAAAAACTTGGGTGGGTTTTTTCAGGCTGGGCCCACTTGGGCAAACCCTGTCTAACAGCCACTGACTATTAAACCAATTTTCCAGTTTTCACCCATTCTCATACCTTAGATTAAATAATGTTACAGTTGTGAAAACATGAGAAAATTTGAAAAACCCACAATGGGATTTTTCAAGTGGTCCTGCTCGAAAAAACCCTCAGATTAAATAATGTTACAGTTGTGAAAACATGAGAAAATTTGAAAAAACCCACTATGGTTTTTTTCAAGTGGCCACTTGTGCAAACCCTGCCTAACAGCTACTGACTGCTAATCCAATTTTCCAGTTTTCACCCATTCTTATACCTTAGATTAAGTAATGTTACAGTTGTGAAAACATGAGAAAATTTGAAAAAACCCACAATGGGTTTTTTCAAGTGGGCCTGCTCGAAAAAACACAGATTAAACAATGTTAGTTGTGAAAACGTGAGAAAATTTGAAAAAACCCACAATGGGTTTTTTCAAGTGGGCCCGCCCGAAAAAACCCGGGCGAGTTTTTTTGGGCGGGCCCACTTGGGCAAACCCTGGTTATATCGTTATTCTGATTTGGAAAGGTACTTTAAAGATTTCACATTTTCAATAAACTTATGTTGAAATCGTTTGTTTTATTTTGAATCTCATAAAAATCAGCTTTCCTGTGTTTTCTAATACGTCGTTATTTATAAATGTTGTATTTCCTATGATTCCAGGATGATGACGTAGTAAAAAACAGTCTGGAAGCATTTAGGAAAGTGGACCAATCACGTTAGTTTTCAAGTTGCCGCATTTTAGGTTGGGGTATGTGGGGTATTTGGCGCTTGTCAGAAAAGTCGCCAAATGAGGTGTCTCGCCTTTTCCGGGATTATACCCAAATTTTCATAAACTATTTTATTAGAGTAATACAAATACACACTTTAAAAAAAGAATAAATAAATATTATACAATAAAGCAATAAAATAAAACTCCAACTGTGGGCATGAAATTGTAAATGCCTCTTAGCATTGCACTAACATTTCATTTTTTGAATGAAGACATTCAGGATTTTATGAACAAAAACTTTTTATGCATAATTCCAGGGTGATGACGTAGTAAAAAACAGTCTGGAAGTATTCAGGAAAGTGGACCAATCACGTTAGTTTTCAGGTTGCCGCATTTTAGATTGGCGTATCTGGGGTACTTGGTGCTTGTCAGAAAAGTCGCCAAATGGGGTGTCTCGGCTGTTTTGGGAATCTGCCGTATATTTTTATGCACCATTTTGGCATTTTGCAATGAGATAGTATTTCTACTTAAATTGTTCAGTCATAGAGTGTGTCTTATTCTCTGAGCACTTACTGTTTTCTTCTTTTAAAAGTATTTAATATAGTAGAGGAAAATTTTATAATCTTTTGGACTTCAAGAATGACAACTTCAAGAATGACAGTGATCTGGTGTAAAAATCAAGATTGATGTTTTGCAGAAATTTGAGTAGCAGTTTTGAATATAATTCTTTTTAAATATTTAATTTCAACTAAATGAATAATTAAGGCATATATTTCAAAGCAAAGGATTCAAAGTATCTTTGAGATTTTTTACGATTTCATAAATTGTTATTTTTATAACAAAAGCGAAAATGATCAAGAATTATCTCAGAAACTCAGTGACCAGGAATTGCCACGGGTGACTCTACTTTATTAAGAACTACAATTAACTAAAATGTGGTGAACAGTGTGGTTGCAGTTAATTCTCAAAAGGTTTGTGACAATTAAAATCACTAAATATGACAATAAAAAGGAATTAAATGACGATAAAAACATTGACCACAGGGTTCAGTGATATATATCAATGGATATATATCTTGATATATATCATGATATATATCTTGATATATATCATGATATATATCCGATATTTATTTTCAAAATATCATGAATTTTGATATTTTCGATATTTTCATATATTTGACACTAATTTTCAAAATATTGTGCATGATATTTTTGATATTTTCATTCAAAGCAAGCGTAAATGAATCTTTTAACTGTTATTTATTGTGTCATTCTGTAGATAAGAACTAATGCTTTGATAGGTTGTTTTTAGCTAACCCCCCCCCCCCCCCCCCTATGATATATATCCGATATTTATTTTCAAAATATCATGAATTTTGATATTTTCGATATTTTCATTCAAAACAAGCGTAAATGAATTTTTTAACTGTTATTCATTGTGTCATTCTGTAGATAAGAACTAATGCTTTGATAGGTTGTTTTTAGATACCCACCCCCCCTCCATAAAAAAAAAAATAATAATTTCCAAGCCTTACATTTAAAGCTGAATTTTTAAATGTAGAATGTAGAACCAATAATTATGTGGGACAGCATTTACTTAAAACAGCCACTGAAAGATAAACTGTCTAATTTAGAGAAGTTATTTATACCTTCATTAGAATCTGTTCTGGTTTTGGTTTTCTACACAACAGGTTACAGAATGGAAAAAAAAAAAAAACAATTTAACAAATTACAACGATCATTTGGAAAATGATTTTTTCAAAGACTAAAATTTAAGACATAAAAAATCGGGCCGAGTTGATCATACATTACGTACGCCATGGATTACATTTTTCGGTACTGTCAATTTTTAAACTTCTACGGAGCTGGTCATACATTACGTACACCATGGATTAAACATTAATATTCCTGGACCCATTTTAAATGAAATTTCATTCTTAAACTTCTAAACATCCCACAATATTACTTTTTACACCTTCGTATAGAGAAAAAAATGTACTTTTAAATGCAATTTGTTTGAAAGCTGTATCTCAATTTGTTTCTGAGTTATTAATTTTTTTTTTTTCAGTTTTTATTACTTTTTTGTCATAGTGGCAACAGAAGTATCCATCTCTGTTGAAAGTAAAGGGAAAATACAGATTACTGTATAGACCCATCAAAGAAAGGAATAAAATGCTTATTCAACTAATAAAAAGCTTCAGATATGTTTTTGATTTCCTACCTTGACCGAGGACAATAACCATTTTTCCAAATGGTTAAAATTAAAAATCACACAAGCTTACATTTATGTTCAAATTTTTCAATTAAAAAAATTATTAGCCCCCGGTATGCTATTTCTTTCTCCCAGCAAATAAAGTGTCATCTTCAAAAAATAACGTTACGTTGTATAAGCCAGCCGTTAAACAAAGCAGATGTATCATTGTACTCTTAAATATTCTACTGTAATTTTTTTTAACTTCTAAGCATTGCACATTTTCAATTTTTATACCGTAGTGTTGTGAAAAAAAAGTACTTTTAAATGCAATTTGTTTGAAAACTGCATCTCCATTTATATTTGAAATATTAATTTTTTTATAGTTTTTAGCATCATTTGTTTAATTTTGCCAACTGAAGTACTCCATTTCTGTAGAAAATAAAGGAAAAATAGTTGGAAAATAGCAATTATATCTCTTTGTTGCCGTTTTCCCATAAAAACTGAAAAAAAATATACTTAAAATACCAAAAATATAAATTTTGAAAAAATATAAATGAATGATTTCTGATAAATCATGGAGCTATTATAAACTAAATTTAATCTAAAGCATCTATATTAACATTATAAACAAATGAAGGCATATGAATCATTAGATAACCATTTTTTTTTTTTTTTATCGGGTTTCTTGAATAACGATATCTATTTTTAGAGTATTGTTTTATTTAGTTTTCTTGCAAAAAGCAATATGTTTTAGTTTCTAATAGATATTGGGTCTGAAAATACTTATAATTATCAATAAGTTGACTATTTTGAAAATATCGGATATATATTGAAAATATCGGATATATATCAAAATATCGGATATTTTTGATATTTTCGAAAATATCATGATATTTACGAACCCTGATTGACCAAGATTTACACCAGATACATGGGGCAATATTTCCCCAACTTCTGTAAATTATTTAAAATAGTATAAAAAATTTCAAGACCATTTTTTAATAGCTAAAGTAGTTGGTAATTCAACCAAAAAGAAAGAAAAGAAAAATATTTAAAATTTGAGTTGTGACAAAGATCTTTGTAAAAATTGAGGCCAATGTTATTTTACAGAAATTTAACAAGCCATTTCAAAATAAATAAACAATAAACTCATAATTAAGTAATAAATTCCAATGAAGATACTTCAGAGTACCTCTATGATTTTTTCATTTTGGTGAAGCGTTCTTAAAACATAAAAAGGACTGTGACCAGGAATTACCCCGAATGACCCTACATGTCATATAATTGTGTAAGATGCCTGCACTGTAGCTATACATATTTGCAAATTACCCATTTATTTTTTGAATGCTATTTAACCCTTGAATGGTGGACCACTTAATTTTAATTTCTAAATGACACATTGACACCAGAATTTTTGAATGAAAATTTCCCTTTAATCCAGTTCACGAAGAAAAGCTTTTACTTATTTTCAAATAAATTTGTTTTTAAATTCCGGTGTCATTCAGTGATTTCGGCTTTTTACACATAGAAGTACTTTGCCACTGAAAGGATTAAGATTTATGATTTTTAGAAAGTTGGTAACACCTCGATTAGACATTTCAAATATTTTTTTAGGTTAAACATAATCAAGACTGTCAAATTTAGACAAAACCTTCAGTACATGCCTCATGTGCGAAAGTTTCTTCGTGTGAGCTAATAGAAGAGTGAATAGGAATACAAGGCGCATTCAATAAATCAAAAAAGTTGCGATTTTTTTAAAAATAAAATTACAACCAGAAAAATTATAAAATATTTTATAATTGTAAAACTAATAGATACTAGTAGAATGAGAGAGTTGTATTATTTATATAATTATTCTAATTTCAGTCTACTTTTAAATTTGATTAAGAAATTATTATAAATTCAAGAAAAAAACTTATTTTCTTGATTTTTGTTTCAAATTTTGTGTGCATTACTTTTCCAAAAATAAAACTGACAGCTAATGATAAATTTGAAATTGCCCCCCAAAAAGTCAAATTGCCCCCCGGTGGGGCATACGCCCCACGTTGGGAACCAGGAACCACTGATCTAGTGTGTAATGTATATCAATTTCATTATGTTTCAAATAACACAACATAATTGAAATACGCTACGAACAGTTTTCAATGTAGACCATTATATAAGCGAACTGTTTAGCATGACACTGTAAATGAATGAAAAATTATTTGCACCCCATACTCTAGTGTCTAGAGAAAGCATGTAACCCCAAAAATTCATATCAATTTCATTATGTTTGTAACATGGTGACATCATTAAAATACGTCGCAAATGATTTTTCTTCATAAACCATAAAATAGTGGAATACATTTGAAAGCTACTGTAAATGAACTATGAATGGTACACATTTTATTTTCAGTACGGAACATGCCATAGTGAGCATCAATAACGTATACGTATACCAATTACATGGCAATCCAATTATATTTATGTGAGTTAGAGCACGGACGGGCAGACAAACAAACTCAATTCATAAACACTGCTCAACTATGTGGAAAACGTTAAAAATGAAATACGAGTATAAAGTAAAGTACCTTTCAAGCAATAAATTTTCCTGTCTTTTTTAACGAGGTCGGGAGGGAGGGGCTGATGCCATTTAGGTTGGGGTGACACCATTTACATCCACCCCGGGTGTCACCCATCCCAGCTGCGCCACTGTATTAGGAAAAAAAGGAAACATATGAAGCATGCTGTGAACCTTAATATCATAACTGAATCTAACAATGCATGATATTTATGAGACTTGGAATGAAAACAAATGGACAGACATACAGATCTAAGCATCTTGGATGTTTTGAGATTTCTTGGCGATTTTTATCAATATGTGGAACCCAGTGTGATGTGTGTGTTTGGGCGTGACGTATTCTGGCAACCCAGTTTTTTATTCGAGATTGTGTTGCGAGTACGCGAGAAGGCCATTTTTGCTTGTGAAATCATGTTGTATGTTTCTGTCAATTATTTTTATGTTAAATTTATTGGATGTATTTGATTGAATATGGGTTTTGTAGTCCTTTTAAATGCTCTTGCTGAAGTAATTAAGAAATATGAGGAAATTTTGACGAATAAAGGAGGTTTGTTTACAGTGCGTATTCATAAGCCTATTTTGGAAAATGACGGTGATACTAGCAAGTATTTCGTGCTTGAGCTTTGAAGAAAGCAGATGTCTGTTAAGGTATGTTAATAATTTTATGTATATTTTGTTGCCTTGCGAGTTTTGTACATTTTGAGATACATTTGCTATACAGCGAGAACTGCTGAATTTTGAGATTACTACACAGCGAGAACTGCTTAATCCAGTGATGTTTTTTTCCGGTTAATGAGCGTCCGAATGAGCATACGACGTTTAGGGATTGCCACTTTAACGAGTTTTGTTTATTATTTACATTTTATTTTCGTTAATCCTAACATGAGTATAAACCGGTGCTTGGCAACATTTACTACTTGGCAGAAAAGGGGTTTTCATGCCAAGAAAAATTCCAAGATGGCGGCCCCGGGAATTTATGACATCTGTTCCTATAAATGTAATCAGTTCAGTGGCTCAATCAGGATGTTGATTCAGAATAAAATTACATTCTAAACATCTCTCAAATTTTAACCTTTTTTTCTACGTGATGCTGTAGAATAAGCACTTTATGCTCTAAAACACTCCTTCCCTTTTGCTGTGGCATTGAATTAATTAAACTGATTTACAGAAAATTAATAATAAAAATTAAATGCCTTAATAAAAATAAATTAAACAATAAAAAATAAACAAATAATAAAAATAAATCATATTTATTTTAAAACAAATATTACATACATTATTTCAGATGTATTTTAGGAATGATATATTTAAAGTTCCACAAGTGGGTATGCTGCCTGGCTCAGCATCAAACAATAGCGATGTTGGCAACAATGTGGTGATGGTTTCAAATATAGAAAAAGCACGACAGCAGTTACCTATCAAGAAATGTTTGCATATTTACCGAATGCTTAGGAAAAATTTTAATTCACCATAAATTAATTTTACCAAAGAAAATTATTAAAAATTATACAAAAATGTCTGAAACAAAAACAATTTCCTGTTTTTAAAAAAAATGTATTTTTTATATCCTATAGTAAATTGTCAAATAACCTATCATAAAATGAGTATATTCCAACTATAACCACTAAAATATGTTGAGAACTTAAAAGAGCAGACATTTTATTTTGCAATTTATTATATAATTGCATGAAAAACAAACAAGGTAATAAAGATAGGTATACTTCTCCATTAATCTTGTCAATATTACTTTTCATAAAAAAAACTATCATCATACTACAGGATTTAATGGTAAAAATGCGTAGTAACTGTGCCATCAAATTCACTTGAGATCAGATGTGTTACACATGTTTGTTACGTCATCAAATGATTTTTAATTAGACGTTTATCTGTATTTTTAATTATGTTTTACCAATTTATTAGTTATTTCGCAAATTAAAATGGCAATTATGTCCTTAAACTTTGGTCCCATGTCATTAAAAGAGAAAAATAATCGAAAAAAATCTTATGATGCATATTTTACGTATAATAGATCAGTTTCAACAGGCATAACAAACATTCACCAGCTGAGAGGGAACTAAGAAAAATTACATAAATAAATAAATGTTCAAGATTTTTTTTCTGTTTTCTTTAATATACTTACCTATTGCAAAATTTATTGTTTAAAGCTATTGATAGTTGACACTTTAGTGAGTGAGGCTTTTCCGATTTTTTTTTTTTTTTTTTTTTTAGATTGCAAGGGCAACATTCTTCCATTTGTTTATTAGGCGTTACAATCTGGCAAATTCTTTGGTAATAGGTTTTTTTTTTTGTTTTTTTTTTTTTACGAAAAGTGATCAATGGGATAATGGAGAAGTATCTAAAAATATTACATTTGAAAAAGCTGTGCTCAATAAAATACACCAATAGGTGAGATACCCATTTATTTAACTTTCTCCAAATGATAATAATGTGTAAAAAGTACAGCCTAATTGTAATTCCGTTAACATCTGGGAGTGAAGTTAGTTTAAAGAATAACATATTTTCCTATTCTTTACAAAAGTACACAGCATTTGCATTCCTAAGACCATTTGGAAGACAAGAAGAGGACTGTGACTTATTCTTTTAATTAAAATTAATTGACATAATTTTTAAGAAAACTACGAAAAAATGTTTTTTGTTACGTCAGTTATTCAAAGCCTAATATTACGTGTGAAAGCATGTCATATGTGTGTGACATCAAAGTTTAAATTATTTCTAATGTATTTTTTTTTTTTCAAACAAATTGTAAAATGGAACAAATAACTTTAAATGAAAAACACTTTTGGCAAGGTAAACATTATAATTTTTCATACATTAAGAGTTCAATAGGAAACATTAAAATACTTTATTTTCCTTTTAAATTTCCAATGAAAATGCAATTCAAATATAATCAAATATTATGACAAAAGTAACAATTTTAATTCTATAAAATAAACTTCATTCAGTGCATGCATTTGGTGAAAACGATATAAGTGATTAATTTGGCAAAATTGTATTTAATAACATGCTAGTTTTAAAAAGCTAATTCATACTTGATATTATAATCCCCAGAAATGGACTTCCTTTTTCTTTTACTTCTTAAATTTCTCCAATCATCCAGTCTACGACGGAAACTTGATCTGTAAGTTTTAGACCCCGCCAACTTTGATTAGTTTTTTTCTGATATCATTTTAAAATGAAATCGAAGGATCCATTTAAATGTTATTTCGGGGAATTCAATCATGTAACTCTCAAAAAATCACTTAAAGTAATTGGCCACAACAGCCTCATACTTCGCAGGTATTCAAAATATTGTTTATATCCAAACATCTGTCAAACTCGATCACAGAGATTTAATATAAATATTTGTCGAAATAAAGGGTCTAAGAACTTCGTTTTCCCGCAAAAATATTAGTGCGAGGCTTATATTATCTATCATTTTTCATTATGCTTAAAAACTTGTTCAAAAAGTTTACGATTTATAAAATTAATCAAGAGACTCATCGCACACGTAGAAACTCAACAACATTTAGAAACTTTTAAATCCCCATCGATCTTTCAAAACAGAAATTATTTGGATTGTTGCCACCTTTTAACAGAAAGAAAATGCATATTCACCTTCACGGTTAGGCTAAAATCTTGCATAAGAAAAATATATTTTTTTAATTTGCAATTATTTTATTTTCTAATGATTTCATAAACTTGTCAATTTTATTTGATAGGATTTTGAAATATTAATATTTAAGTTTAACTAATTTTTCATATAATTAATGTGAAACAAATCTTAAAATTTTAACTGAATCCGTACTTGCATGACATTGTTTTGTTTTCATTTTGTGTGGTGTGTAAACATTTCCTATTTTTTGTACATAGTACTTGTACAAAGACTTTTGAAATGGTTTTTATATTTTACTTTTAATTTCGCTAAAGTATCTAATTAGTTTTCAGTGGTAGGAAAGACGTAAATTGTTTATTTGTATAATAAAATGGATGAATATAAAAAAGCAGAAAATGAAGCTGTTGAATTTGCAACTAGAGCAATTAGTTTTGATCAACAGAATATGTACAATGCTGCCATTTATTACTACCGAGTAAGTATTAAATTTACAAAGAATCATATCCTAAAAGTGGATAGGGTGCAGGAAACCAACTTAGAGCTTACACTTTTTTCAATGTCTACAAATAATTTTTAAGTTTCGTTGGAAACACCGTAATAATGTGGTAGATTCAGCCTTGTGAAAAAAAACAATTTAAACGCTTTTTTAAAGTTTTTTTTGTCTTATGTAGCACAGCGACGGAGTGCATTGCTTCTGACTCACCCTCTCTGTTGCCGTTCTGATTGATCTCTATATGTAGAAGTTTAAATTTTTTTCTTAGAATACATTAAGAATTTTTATTAACATAACAGCATGTTAATCTTCCGTAACAGACAAAATTAAAAAATGTTTGTGGTACTTGTTAGTTATCCCGTCGACCAAATTACTGTCGCCAAATTGTAAGATTAAATGCCAATAATGATTGATTGTAAATGTCACATTCACTTGACAACACGTGTTTACGCCATCAAGTGATTTTTATTTCGACGTTTTATTTGTATTTTTATTAATATTATACTAATTTATTTGTTCTTTCGTTATTTAAAATAAAAATTATGTCAATTTGTATAATTGGGCAAAATTGGTCGAAGGGATAAATAACAAGTATCATGTTTGTGTATTGTATTTTATGTGCCGTTTGGAGTAGCGTTGTTTTCAGGATAAAATTTCTGAGTACTTTTCTGTTATACGGACAGCATTGTCGCCAAGCGCAATAGTTGGCGCAAAATAAAAATCATGTGAATTGAAACATTTGAAAAAATAAAAGAAAAACATTGTTGATAGTAAAGTGAGCATTTAAAAATATAGCATTTAAAAATTACAGACTTTTACGAACTATTTTATTAAATCACAAATATATACTTAAAATAAGTGAACAAATAACTGTTATGTAATAAAGTGATAAAATAAAAAATTATATTAAACTGCTGCCATAAAATTACAAATATCTTTTAGCATTGCAGTAAACATTTAATTTTTTGAATGAAGACGTCGCCACATAAACTCTATGATACAGGACTCTAAATGATGACAAACAGTTCCCCAATGTCTTTTGTTGCACCATTTTGCGATGCCCCATAATCTCTCAACATTTTGAGTGTGACATCCAGTATTAGTATCCACAAAATTGTATTTGTGATTTTCTGTGAAATGATCATAACCAGCACTTCGCATTTCATCTGTTTTATATCCTTTCCAGCAGTCTGTATAAATAATACTTCCATTAGCTACATTATTTTCTATTGCCGCCATTAAAGTTTCAGCTGTACGATCGGGAATAAGAGTAAGAAAACATCGCCATGTTTCACGGCATAAACCACCTAACACCCATTGAGGAGGAAAAACACACCCTACATTGCTTTTTCTTCTGGTAAAAAGACTTTCATCTACTTCTATAATTTTATTAGGTCCACCGATTTTTCTATTTGGTCATGAACATAAAGCATTTGCACAAACTTCTCTCGAATAACTATTCCAGTCCACTGTTGTGTTGTGGTTCATATCAAGTTGCAGCTCACATAACTCAATCGATGTCAACTCTTGGCACCATAAATATATAAACCTCAAAGCATTAAGAAAAGACAACCGCGATCCTTCAAACTATGTCTTTTGTCATATTCCTATGCTTTCTTCGCATGATCGTAAACTACATCTCCATTTCAGATTTCCAGAACTCATCCATAATTTCATTTCATGGTTTTTTGAACACAACCTTTTATTATGCGGAATTCCAAATTCCTGAAACAGTTTTATCGCAACTTTCTCATCGTCTGGTAATTGCCAAATGGTAAAATTCATCTCCGCGTCAGCAGTAAAAGTAAATTATAACTTTATAAAAAAAAACATTTTTAATTTGAATAATAGCAAATTAAAAAGCTTTCCAATGTTAAGGTTAAATAATAATCATTCATGTGATTCACATTTCTTAAATAACAAATCCCAATGTTTCGCATGGTTTACAATCAGGGGCGTGCCGAAGGCTGTTTTAGTGGGGGGGGTGTGAACTAAATTTTACCGACTGCAAGATCAGGAGTGAGAAAGGCTTTGTGATAGCCCCCCAACTGTTCTACAATACTGTGAATTTATAAAAATCACTAAAAGTCTTAAGTGTTCACCTGCATTCTCCTTAACCACAGTCGAAATTAAATGCTGTTATTCAGTATGGGTAATTTTTTAAAATTATTTTACTATATAAGTAGAGTTGAGAATCCTGTTATTAATTAGGATTCTGCTTACGATTTCAAAGGAAATGTGTACGGATGTACCGTACATTAAACAGTTCTCAAAAGTAACAATTTAAGAATGTTGAAGTACTTCGGAATTTATGTTTCTATAAATAAAACCGCATGCTGTTGTGTAATGTAAGTGTATAAATTTTAAAATACATAAAAAAGACAAATCTTGCTTGCTAAAAATAAGATATATATTACTATAAGAGACTAAAAATTATCCTTCTACATTTTAAAATTATCACCCGCCTATCCTTCAGAATAGCCCATTTTCCAGCTACACTGTCTAAAGTCTAAATCCAAAAAGTTATGTCTGTTTCACAGGTTAATACAGTAGCGCTCAAAAGTATTTTGACAACCTTATATTCTCTCTTATTTCATTTAATATAAAAATGTAAAAGAAAATATATTCGCTATAATTGAGAACACTATGACTGCAGTTATTCAAATGTATCAAGTTTCAACTTGTTTGTTTACATTCGTTTCCACCGAAGAAATATGACTCCCCCTTAGCTCAAAAGTATTTTGACATTTAGTTTGCATTTAATTGTTGAAGGTGTCAGTGGCGCTATAGCTTCGAATAGTGTTTATATTGACTTATTCTGATTATTTTTAAGGATTAGGAATGCCGAAGCGTAAAAAATATTGAAGTGATTCTAGAAAAGCCGCTGTAAAATGCACTGAGGAAAGGTAGACTGCAAGCAGAATTAGCTCCTTCTTTTAACGGGTCTCGGCCACTTGTTATTACATGGAATAAAGTTTTTAATAAACAAAAATACATCAAAAATAAGCCTCAAAGTACCATCCGAAAAAAACAACTTGCAGTGTTGACTGTATTCTAAAAATGATATCTACAAGTGATTGTCGTAAGCCCGCTGTAATAATAAAAAATGAATTGAAAGAAAATTACGGCATAGACATACACGTTTCATCAGTCAAACGACGCCTAAACCTCTATGGTTTACATGGCAGAAGACCAGAAAAACACGTGTGTTATCTACTAAAAATAGAAAGGCTAGAGTCGCATTTGTAAAACGGCATAACCCTTTCAGGGGCAAAGCAATTCCTTTGCTAAAGTGTTGAATTTAATGACTGACACCGGAATTTGAAAACAAATTTATTTGTAAATAAGGAAAAGCTAAATTTCACACACATAATAAACCGAATTTTTTTAAACCAAAACTCCGGTGTCAATCATTAATTTCAACACTTTAGCAATGGAATTGCTTTGCCCCTGAAAGGGTTATGCCGTTTTACAAATGCGACTCTAGCCTTTCTATTTTTAGTAGATAACACACGTGTTTTTGCTGATCTTCTGCCATGTAAACCATAGAGGTTTAGGCGTCGTTTGACTGATGAAACGTGTATGTCTATGCCGTAATTTTCTTTCAATTCATTTTTTATTATTACAGCGGGCTTACGACAATCACTTGTAGATATCATTTTTAGAATACAGTCAACACTGCAAGTTGTTTTTTTCGGATGGCACTTTGAGGCTTATTTTCTATGTATTTCTGTTTATTAAAAACTTTATTCCATGTAATAACAAGTGGCCGAGACCCGTTAAAAGAAGGAGCTAATTCTGCTTGCAGTCTACCTTTCTTCAGTGCATTTTACAGCGGCTTTTCTAGAATCACTTCAATATTTTTTACGCTTCGGCATTCCTGATCCTTAAAAATAATCAGAATAAGTCAATATAAACACTATTCGAAGCTATAGCGCCACTGACACCTTCAACAATTAAATGAAAACTGATTGTTAAAATACTTTTGAGCTAAGGAGGAGTCATATTTCTTCGGTGGAAACGAATGTAAACAAATAAGTTAAAACTTGATACATTTGAATAACTGCAGTCATAGTGTTCTCAATTATAGCGAATATATTTTCTTTTACATTTTTATATTAAATGAAATAAGAGAGAATATAAGGTTGTCAAAATACTTTTGAGCGCTACTGTAGCATTAGTTCGTCCAGTCGCTCTTCCGACATGGTGGTACGCAAGTATTCAAGAGGAAGCAGAGCTAAATAATAATCATACAAAAGTATTCCTTTCTTGAAAGATTTAAGAAAGATTAAAGTACTCTTTCATTGAAAATTTCAAGAGAGCATGGTCTGACCCCCCCCTCCCTGCGACAAGAAATAATATTTTTCTTTGAATCTTCAAATAGTCATAGACACTAAAGATTTTGGACACAGTTAGAACCAACCTGAAGAGTGATGATGCTTAAATGCTCTGATTTTGGAATTTTCAACGAATGAGATTTAAAGATGGTCACTCCCACCCACTCACAAAAAGAGTAACACGTACTTTAAGCATGATCACTATTCCAGATGTACCTGTCTACAAAATTCATGTGTCTGTGACAATTTAAAGAATAAAACCGGCTTTTTTTGGGGGGGGGGGGAGAGGGGCTATACAGGAGCCTTTTCAAAAGATAATTTTACATCTGGATGATCCGTTTGAAAATGACTATTCAAGCCTCTAATAGAAATGCAGAAATATCTACATATTGTACATTAAATCCGTTTTCCTTTCTGGAGGTCGATGTTTTCATTCTGTTGAAATTTTCTTATATGGCGATATAAATTTACTTTTTTCTGTGAAATGTGTGTGTACGCGATCACAGTGTGTGCATACAATTTTCACTGAATTATCTGCCATCATGCGACAAAAACAAACTTTTGCAAATCGCTCTTCTTCTGTGTCCGTGACTTCATCTTTTAAATGCAGCAACCTCAAATAACTAGTGCCAAATCCAGAGCCAAGAGGTCACCAAATTCTAAGAATCAGTCCATAGCAGAAGGGAGCAATTAAAGATGCTACATGGGAAAACTTACAATAGAGATCGCAACAACCCCCCCCCCCTCCCCCTTCCTTTCACGAAAGTCTCAAATTTTCAGAAATGCGATTCTCTCTCTCTATCTATCACCTCAGCTCTCTGAGAACCCCTCCCTCCCTCACAGAATCATACACAATCTTCCATGAGAAGTTCTTTCTTTTCCCCTTTAAAGACGGACAATAGAGAATTAAAATGATAATGACGACGGGAGAGGGGACTTTTTGCGGGGTGTGTTATTAACTTTCAGACTATTCTAAATTTTACCAACTCTTCCAAATAAGTGGGGGGGTGTTACACCCCCAACACCCCCCCGCTAGGCATGCCCCTGTTTACAATAAAAATCCTTTTCACGATCAGGGTTGAAATAATTGGCACATTAGCATACATTTTGGCATGCTGTCCATATAACGGAAAAGTACCAATTTCTGCAATACTGTCTGACCTGAGATATGCCAGTACGAGTACATAGTAATTGCCTAAGCCCTTGTCGAGATTCAGATCTAAACACTTTACTCTGTATCTTATCGCATAAACTGACGAGTGAATTCAGTTATTAATCTCATGCGTAAATATCGTAATAAAATACATGATAGTTAAGATATTTGGTACTTCTTAGTTATCCCGTCGACCAAATTGCTGTCACCAAATTGTAAGATTAAATGCCAATAATGGCCAATAAAACCATTAATTTGACGTTTTATTCGTATTTTTATGAATATTTTACTAATTTATTTGTTCTTTTGTTATTTAAAATAAAAATTATGTCAATGTGTATAATTTAACGAGTGGTTTTGGCAGTTTATATAATTTGGCGAAATTGGTCGACGGGATAACTAAGAAGTATACCAGATATTTGATAATGCCATATATTAAAAGGTAAAAAATATATAATTATGCTATTGTGTAAGGCAGTTTTAAAATTTAAAAAAGTCATTTTTAGTAAGTAATATATATTGATATGTTTTACAACATGTTTAATTAAGAATGACTATATTCCACTAATATTAAGTTTGATTTCATGTTTATATACAATAGCAAATGCATTAGACTCCTATATTTTTATAAAATGCTTATCTTCATAATAATGTTCTATGGAAAAATAATATATCTGTCTGAATCTATAGAATAATTATATTCTATGAAACATGAAAGTAACTTAAATATCCAGATTTTATGATTTAAATTGTAGCAAAATAGTTCCTTGTTAAAAAAAATAGTAATTTAATAAGGAAGAAAAAATTAGAATGTTTTGCATTTTGACTGATTTCCTCTTAAAAAAGGAAAGTAAATAAATATCTCCACTTCCTCCTGAAAAAAAAAAATAGTTTTTTCTAACACATTAAGTTTCAAATGTGTAGAACTTTTTTTTTTACTTTTTCTGCTCATTTGTTAGTTTATTGCAATAATAAACAATCATTTATCAGAATTCTCCCCCGCAATCCCTGAACCTAAGTATGTAGTAAATGATAATTAAATAGTAACAATAAATAAATTGCTTGCAGGTTGATAATGTTTTAGAGGCAGTGTATATATAATATTTTAGGGGAAGTTTGGCACTTGGTATTGCAAGATATCTCTAGGGCATAGGTTCCCAACGGGGGCAGTACTGCCCTCCAGTGGGCGCTGGAGTCTTCCAGAGACGCATAGAGGGTCCAGAGGGAAATGGGAGACGTTAAGATAGTCAAGGGGGGAGGGCAGCCGTGGCATAGCTACCTGTTTAGAAAACTGATATAATAAAACCAGTTGACTTCCCCCCCCCCCCCCACCACCACCCTCTGGCATTGTGCAGACATAAAATTCAAAGGATCACATGTATATCTAGGTTTTTCATTCCTTCAAAGGTCAAAACCCTTAAGGTTTTCAGATATGAAAAAAATAGTAACAATTATGTCCCATTTATTCATAAACATAAAAATTTAATTCACCATTTCTCAATTGCTTTTATTGCTGGTAAAAGAGTGGGATAGGATTGTGGAAATACAATATGAGATTGTAACGCAATATGTGATTGTAAACTGGTGTGTCATATTTTGTGAATTTTCTGGGATTTATATGTAAAATGTAAGTAAACGCAAACCCTGTCATAAGTTTTATTGTTACATTTTCAGGCAGCCGCTCAGGCCCTACATTCTGCCTATCTTCTTGGCTCTCAGTTAGCTGGTGTGAAAGAAAAAGCTGATGAATACATCAAGCGTGCTGAAGATCTGCATAGAATTAGTAATTGTTTTTATGTATCAGTAAAAATCATGTAATATACTTTTTTAATTTTAATTCTTTCGTACTTTTTTTTTAAAGACTGATTTTTTTATAAACTGAAATACCTGTCGAAAATCTATCCATATTCACTCGATATTTTTCATCTAAAATTAAAATGGAGGTTGATTTATAATTTGTTTTGTGTGCATATGTGTTTATATGAGCATTTATAGATCTAAGAGAGCATAGGACTATTAATTTTTTTTTTTTTAATATATGAAAAAAGCATTATTATTTGAGTATTTTAAAAACAAACTACTTAAACAATTCCTAAATTACAGCAGTTGTGACTAATAATGTATGAAGTGTTTTCTATAAACAATGTTTAAAAGAATCATTACCAGCTATGTGTTACAGAGCACAAGTATTCAGCTGAGTTTTTCTTATTTTTATAAACCAAAATTATTATTTTCTTCCACAATAACAAAAAGAAAGTTAAATGAAGAATACTACTTTTTTTTCTTCTTTGTGCTTGTTTAGCATTCTAAGATTTTTATTGATGTATAAACTTGAAACTCTAATCAAATAATTCTCTACGAATTTTTAGAAGAGTATGGAATTTATAATTGTTTCCAGACCATAGAAAATTGCCAGTCAAAAATGTTTCATGTAAGATAGAATTAATATTTTTTAAAGAATATATTTCATGAAGTATGTATTTATTACCGAAAGTGATTTTCTCAAAAATGACTTTTATTAATACTGTGCTTGAAATATATCTTATGTTATATAATAATTTTATATATAATTTTCAGAAATTATAGAATCTTAGATTTGAATCTAATTTTTTTTTATTGTTTTACTCAAAAAATAATTAACATTAATAAATAAAATTGAAATGTTTTCAGTGTATCAAATACACAAACAATTTATTTTTTATTTATTTATTTATTTATTTTTTTTTTTTTATTTACACTATTTAATACATATACACTGAAAAACTATTTCTTTAATTTATGCATAAATAGGTTGTATGATAATGTAATACAAAATATATAACATAAATAAGCCATATAAGTTTAGAAATTTTTTCAGCGGTCATCGTTTCACTTTCATGATTGTTTATAATATTTAGCACAAAATTGCACCTTCTCAAACTGGGTTTTGCCAAGACCCCTATAACAAAAAAGCACCATGGTTTTTTTTTTATTTGTTTTTCATACTATTTTGTCTTTAAAATGTTAATTTTGATTCTATCTATCATGGTTTTAGTAAAACCTTGATTTTAATAGGGATATATTCGGTAAATATATTCTAGGTAAACCAAATATTCAGAATATATTCAGCCATACTACTGAATAAAATGTCCCCTATTTTGTAACCTGTAAGTTATATTTCAACAAAAACAATTGATGATGAATAAATGTAAGTTCCTGAATATTGTCTGTGAACAATCTGTTTTTTCCTTATTCATATACACAGTGTTTCTAAACTAGTGAAACAAACTTTCACGACAAGTTTTGTGTAGAAAACCAAAATCGCAATCTGCTTATTCTGTCAAGAATACAAAGCATCTTATTCCAAACCAAACTCTGATTTTTGTTCGTAACTTTAACTATAATGAAGATATTGTGATACTATTTTCAACAAAGTTACCGCGTGTGAAATATGATACCGTGAGAAGTGCTAGAAATTACCACCATTCACATCCAAGCTATATTGAGTTAAATTCTGCATGATTTGTAATCCATCCAATTATAATTAGCTTAGAGTAAAGGGGAGAGGGAATTAGTTCATAAAAGTAAATTATAGTTTCAGGAAGCTGTGAAATTTAAAGTTTTATTAATTAAACAAGTTTTAAGATTACCCTCTTAAATAATAGCTCAAAAAATGGATTTTTTTTTTTTTTGGAGGGGGGGGGGGGTAAAGCTTATTTGTGATAAGGTCCCATTCATAAAAAAGGAGTACATGTGTTAAATAACAAGAAAAATTGTTTTAAAATTTGACTTTTTAATATCTTTAAACCTCAAATATTAGAATATTCAGTTGGCCAAAAATTCAGGAAAACAATTACTGTTTGGCTAGCCGAATGTTCAGTATTCAGCCAAATTCACTATTTGGTGCATCCTTAGATTTTAAAGGTTTGTAAAAAAAGTAGTACATTCCAGAGGCATATATTGGAAATCAGGATACAACTGCACTCCCCCCCCCCCACACACACACACTAAAAAAACAGTGTTTTTTATTTAATCATGAGCACAATGTGGCCATTTCCTGATTCCTTGCTCTCCTCCCCCCCCCACCCCCCAAAAAAAGTAATGATAATAAAAACCTGAATACTTTACTGCCATCCATGCACTAACTCTAGAAACAGTTGTAGTGAACTAAGTGATGCAATGCATTCTTCATTTAGTCTTAAAGGCTGTTCTCAACTGCTCTGCTCAACAAGCGCAAAACGTTTTGACACATTTACAAATTCATTTTTTAACAGAAAGATATAAAATTAGAAAGCCTGACCATGGAAGCGATTTGGAATCGAACTGTGTTTTCCATTTTTTGATCAATAAATTACGTATTGAGTTATAAGCGATTTTGGATCACGTGACAAATACATTTTTCAACCTTTCTTGAGTGGTTATTCTTCTTCCATGTGAAAATTTGGTTCAAAGTGTCCACTTTGATGCAATTTTCTGAAAGATCTATTGCATTTGCAAAAAAAGGGAAAAAAACAGTTCAATTACATAGTTTCTGAACAACAATACCTGTTAGTTTCATGCATTTCCGAACAAAAATAAATTAAAACTTATGCCATAAAGTTGCCCTTTTGGATTTCAGAACAGCCTTAATAAATTAAGTTACCATCTACATGTTACCTGTGCATCTTGAAAGAGAGGTTCAAATTTCAATGCAAGCATAATCAAATGCAATTTACATCATTCACATATGATGTATAGTTCAGTAAGTACAACTGTACTGAAAATGAATCAATCATCCTATACTGTAATACCTTAATCCTCAAACCATGTCATTTTAATTTAATTGATATCATCGCTCTTTGGGGATTTTTTTTTTTTTTTTTTTTTATGACTTACAAATTCTCTTATGTAATTCCTTTAGAAATACAGATCAATCAGAAAAGGCCTGAAAAAAATGAACAAAAACTAGAGTTAGATCGAGCAGAATTCTTACTGAAACAGGGTTTGGATGAAGATGAAGCTGGAAATGAAGAAGAAGCTGTTGAATTATATCTACAAGCAGCAGAGTTGTGCCTTAAAGCTGTAAGTTACAGTTTATAAGATATTATTATTTCACTTCACTTATATATTATTGCCTTGAAACAGGGTTGTAATTTAGTCAATAAAAAATTTTTGACCTAGTAAAAACTTATTTGAACTAGGACCAGCACAGTTGACAAAAAATTTGGCTTTAGCTGTCTAAAACTGGTTTAAAATTGATTTTAACCACTCTCTAAGTAACTCTATTAAGTAACTTTAGCTTACATAAATTGGCCAAATTGTGTACATTTATGTAAATATTAATGTTGTATTATATATGAGGACGTGAGTTTCAAAACTTGCTTTATCCAAAATTTAAAAAATCGTATTTTCTTTATCAATCTATTCTATTGGCAAACCTGCAATGAAAAACCACAACAATCTGCAAAAAGAAAAAAAAAAATTATCCTTTATTTCTATCATTGATCCTTTATTTCTATCATCTTGGTTTACAATGAAAACCAATGGATGCAGTCAGAGATTTTTCGCAATTTCCCAAAATTTGATTTTCTGGATAAGGTGAGTCTTGAAACTCACATCCTCATATATTTAATAGGTAATAATTAATATTAATCATATTTTAATAATTATTAACTATAGATGGAATTATTTATTTATTTTTCCTTTTTTTTTTTTTTTTGCCTTATGTAGTAGTTTTTTAAATTGAAACATATTTCATAAATCTTATTTTCCAGAAAATGTAACTAATATGTGCAGCTAATGACATTTGGTGGGTAGTAATGAAAAGTTCGAAATATTAATTTGTCATTTGTAGATTTCATAATGCATTTGATGAATAACTGTGAAAACTCTTCATCTGTAGAAACGTAGAAAGATTACCAAGTTTGATTGCATCGAGAATATACTATGAAATTGCCTTAGCATAATACAGAAACACTTTTTACTTGTAATCGTTTTTTTTTTTTTAGTTCTTCTAAATAAAATTTTAAAATGTTTCTTTTGTTTAGTGCTATTCAGTTTTCTTTATCTTTTTATATATAAAGTATCATATGTAATCAAATTATTAAAAATATTTCAATACTTTGTTTATCTTTAGAAATTTTTGCGCTGTTAAATTATAAAGTAATTAAAATTATATGTATACTACTGAGTAAAGTATTTGAGAACTCTTCCAAATATTGTATTAAATAGGATTAAATATTATTTTCACAAACCCATCCAAATGTTCTACTAAATTTATCATTTAACAATGTAAAAAATAAGTTTTAATTGCTTCTCCCAGCCCAGATGAGTTTTAACCACTGATAGTCAAAACGTATTTTGACCATGACAGTCAAAACTTTTTTTTTTTTTCCGTGGTTAAACCAGTACAGCCCTATCTTCAAATGACAAGGTTCTAATTGGCCAAATCAGCAAAAATGAAATATCTGTTGAATGTGTTTAGTTTTTTTTTAATTGATCAGATGTCAGAGAACGAAAACCAGAATGCAAAGTGAAAATGTTGAACGCTGTCACAGCCATATATAGTAGAATCTCATCAGAGTAAAAATATTATTGCTGTATGTATATTTTATGTATATAATTCTTTTTGCCAGCAATGACAAATGATAATAATAGTAAATAAAATAAAAGTTCCCTTATTATTAAGCTTTATATTGTTAACCTTTAAAAATTAAAAAAATGTAATGAATGTTAAATTCTTATATAAATTACACAAATTACTTACAACTACTATTAATTTCAGATTTCAATAATATTGTTTCTTTTTTTAGTCATGTGCAGAATCTCCCTCTTCCCCGTAATGTAATATGCTCTTTTACAATTTTATCTCCTTGTATCAAATTCTTTTGTTTCTCTGGCTGTATGTTTTCAATGTCTGGATTGAGCCCTTCAGACCAGTGGCATATCTAGACTTATCCAGTGGTGTAGTCATAAAAAAAAACAGAGTGTATACGCTCAAGGCAGAGTGTATACCCTAGAGTGCATATACTATAGCTTTCTTGAGAAACAGAAGGTATACAGTGTTTCTTTAAAAAATCCAGAAGGTATAAGGTGTATACCCTGTATACCCTCCGCTACATCCCTGGAACTTATCATTTCGGAGGGGGCTGATGCTGAAATACAGTAAAAATTTCGGTACTTTTCGGTTAGCCAGGCGTCAGTGCTATATATACACATATATATGTGTATTAGGGTGGGTCGAAAAAACCGAAATATTTATAATCAAAATGTAATAGAGCGGAAAAGTTGCCTTTTGTGATAAAGAATAAATTCTTAAACTATTACACCTATCGGTTAATATCTTTTACCGCCGCAACGAGACCAAAATTTCCCAAAATCGTAACAAACATGTTTTTTTCAGTATTTTTTTTAAATTATACAAACGTACTAATGCAATTTCTAATAGGACTCGATAGCTACATGAAGATATAAGAAATGTCCTGGCAAATGTTCATTATGATAAAGTAATATCTTTTACTGCCGCAAAAGACCATATTTTTTTTAAAAAATGTAAAAATTTCAAATTTTTATTTTTTTTTTAATTTTTATAATTTTTATAATATCTAGAAGTAAATAAATTTACTTCATATCTATTAATATTGTCGTAAATTTTCTTAACTATTTGTTATAGACTTGAAAAAAAAAACGGTAATCATTCATCATTTTTGATGATCACTTTATGTACTACGGTTTTACCGCATATCAGCAGTTCATATACCACAAAATCACAAAAATGATATAAAATGAACAAAATATTTTAGTATTTTATTAATTAAAATACAGAAATATTTAACTGAAACGGATTAAATAAACATAAAATAAAGAAGTATTTAAAGTAATTGAATTTTATAATATGACTTTCTTTCAAATAAAGCTATTGTTCCTCGAGAGGCCAAAATTTATCATATGTGATCCTCCGTCTGTTCTGGTCCCCAAACTTTACCAGCACTTCAGAGACTAATTTCACGCATCTTTCTATTGATTGAGTGGGAAAGGAAAATTATAATAGCTGGTATGTTTAATCGAACGTTCTAAATTCACCAGCGTCGTTAGATCATCAGTCCATAGACAAACCGTAACAGGTTTTTTCGTTAGTTTACAATTTTGCCACTCGACTAAATCCATACAATTTTAAGCTTCAAAGTTCGATTCTAGAATGACGAAGTGACGAAAAGCACTATTCGTGCCCACAGAACTTCGTGCTTTGGCAATTTTCTTTATGGCTGGGGTTCTGATGCCCTCTCCTTCATATGCTATCATTCCAATGAGGCTATTTTCATGATTTGCGAAAAAGGCAATTCGTGAAATTACAAGAACTATAATATTTTGTAGATGATATGGCAAGTAACGAGGGTTACTAAATATGGTCCACAAAATCTGAAAAACATGATGTATTCATTTAATTGTGAACCATCTGATGCAGTACACTTTCAGGATGTACAAATTGAGTACATCCTGATCAGCCGATTGCCAAAATTAAAAATTGCCAAAGCACGAAGTTCTGTGGACACGAATAGCACCATCCGTTATTTCGTGATTCCAGACTTGAACTTAAAGCTTAAAATTGTATGGATTTAATCGAGTTGCGAAACTGTAAACTAACGAAACCACCTGTTATGGTTTGTCTATCGATTGACGATCTAACAACGCTGGTGAGTTTAGAATGTTCGATTAAAGATGCCAGCTATTATAACTTTCCTTGTACCACTCAATCAGTAGAAAGATTCGTGAAATTAGTCGCTGAAGTGCTGGTAAAGTTTGTGGACCAGAACGGAGTGAGGATCACATATGATCAATTTCGGCCTCTCGAGGAACAATGGCTTTATTTGAAAGCAAGTCATATTATAAAATTCATTTAATTTAAATATTTCTTCATTTTAAGTTTATTTAATCCATTTCGGTTAAACATTTCTGTATTTTAATTAATAAAATACTAAAATATTTTGTTCATTTTATATCATTTTTGTGATTTGTAGTATATGAACTGCTGATATGCAGTAAAACAGCAGTAGATGAAGCGATCGTAAAGAACAATGAATGATTACCTTTTTTATTTTCCAGTCTATGATGAATAGTTAACAAAATTTATGGCATATTAATCAGGTTTTGCAAAGATGGGCCCAGTTCGAAAAAACCCGGCGGGTTTTTTCAGAATGGGCCCACTTGAAAAAGCCCACTGAAAGACCCACAATGTGGGTTTTTTCAATTTTCAGAAATATTTAAAATTTTAAACAACATATACATTTAATGAATTTAAGTCATTTCAGTTAATTTTGAAAAAAAATTAATATATAAATCCATTACATAAACACCCGAAGTAAAATAAAAATGTATTTTAGCACATTGAAATACTTTACTAACATAGAACATAGTAGGCAACATACATAGTACATAATTATAGGTAAAAGCAATATCATAAGAATGTCTTTATATAAAAAATTCAAATGAACTATATTCATGGAAATAAAAGATATGTATTTTTACTTTCTTCTATCTTTACAAGAAAGTATTTAATTTGTGAAAAATTTCGACTTCCAGTTTACAATGGATTTATACGTTTTAAAAAGGCCCTGAAGACGATTTGATGGTTTTTAGAAAATATCTGTCTGTATGTGATAAAAATTTTGTGGGTGCTCCACCTCAAGAACTAATGCACAGAATTTCACAAAACTTTAGATTCAGTTAGACCTTGATGTAAACTGATGCTGATTAGCTTTTGGTGAACATTGCCCAACAGGTGGTGCTGCTTTGCTGCATTTATCTCAATTTTTGCAATAGTTTTATCTCAAGAACTAATGCACGGATTTTCATCAAACTTCAGATTCAGTTACAAGTTAAGTTGTTGCTTATCAAGTTTTGGTGTATATCGCCCAACAGGTAGCGCTGTTATGCTGCATTTTTTCACGATTTCAGCATTAACTGTTATCTCAAGAAATAATGTATGGAATTGAATAAAAATTTAGATTCAGTTAGACCTTGATATAAACTAGTGCTGATTAGTTTTTGGTGAATATCACCCAACAATGGCTCTGTTGTACTGCATTTTGTATGATTTCCGCAATATCTCAAGAATTAATGCATGGATTTTCATCAAGCTTCATATTCAGTAGACGTTGACGTAAGCTGTTACCGATTAGGTTTAGGTGTAAATTCCACAGTAGGTAGTGTTGATATGCTGAATTTTTCATGATTTTTGCAAAATCTATGTCTCAAAAACTAATGCATGTGATTTAATCAAACTTAATATTCTATTTCATTTTCATGTAAATAGATGCTTATTAGACTTGGATGTAAATTGAACTACAGGTGTTGATTTTATACTGTTTGGGTTGGAAATTTTGGTTGTGGGCATCCTAGAGGGTGGGTTTCAAAATTCAATGATTTGTTTTAAACAATGTGATACTTACATCTCCTTGTTAATTGCATCTAATTCAATGAACCTATATTTTACAATCCTCGTGATGGGCATAGATGTGGCACTGTGACAGCAAATTTTGAATTATTAACATGTGTGAGATAGAGGAAAGTTTTGGGATTGGCACATCGGACTAGTTTACCCCTTTTTTTCTTCCTACTTATATATTTTAAATATTAATATTCTATTCATTATTTGATTTTAAAGCAAATTAACAATTTTTTATCTTCTATTATATTTAAAACTAATTTGTGAAAAACACTGTTTACTAATTTAAATTCATACAATTTATAAAATTTATAACTTGTAAAATAGTATTACAATTATATTGTATACAAGGGAACAATGTATAGTATATATAATATATAAATAATATAGAATGCAATAATGTAATATCGCATATATTGTACTTTTGAAAAAACCAGATTTTCCCCGGGGAAAATTGGGTTTTTCATGAAAAAACCCATGTGGGTTGGGTTTTTTCAAAAAAACCCGGGTTTTTGCGAACCCTGATATTAATAGATATAAAGTAAATTTATTTACTTCTAGGCATATTATTGAAATTATAAAAATATTGAAAATTTGAAAATTTTTACAATTCGTTTTTTAAATATGGTCCCTTTGCGGCAGTAAAAGATATTATTTTATCATAATGAACATTTGCCGGGACATTTCTTATATCTTCATGTAGCCATAGCGTCGTATTAGAAATTGTATTCGTACGTTTGGATAATTAAAAAAAATATTGAAAAAAACAAGTTTTTTTGCGATTTTTTGAAACTTTGGCCCCCTTGCGGCGGTAAAAGATGTTATCTGATCGATATAATATTTTACGAATTTATTCTTTATTACAAAAGGCAACTTTTCCGCTCTATTACATTTCGATTGTAAATATTTCGGTTTTTTCGACCCACCCTAATGTGTATATTGTATATATACACACATATATATATGTTTATATACATACATGTATATATACATAGATATGTATATATAACACTGGTGCCCGGCTAACCGAAAAGTACCAAAATTTCTAAGATAGAACACAAGAAACTGAAAAAATTCCTCTTTAAACAGGTTTTTATAGTAGTAGGTAAGTCATCTATTATGCAATCAAACTCTTTAAGACAGAATCATATGGAACTGCGCAAAATTTGATTTTCATCAGTTTTTTGTCTTAACAAATTTAATTTCATAATTATACCGCATTTTTTTAAACGTACTGAAAATTATCTGCTAAATGTATCTCAATAAACAGTAAATAAAACTGAAGTCAACCTCTGTATAACTGAAGCTTTGCTGAAATGAAAAATTTCATGTTTTCTGCGAAATAACACACTTTCTAAGATTAAAACATGCCTTTTGCTAAACTTTCGTAATTAAACTTGACATTTTCTATAAATTTCGGAGGGGAGGTTGTGGCCTTATCCGCCCACCCCTTGGATATGCCACTGCTTCAGACACTGTGATACATCTGGCTTATAATTTTATTGGTAGTTCATATGTTCTTTGATCTTTTGAAAATAATTGTATATTGGAATGAAAAAAAAATGGTATAGATGAACATCTAATCTGATTGCACCTAGATAAATTATTATAATCATTCAGTTTATTTATATTTACTGTTCACCAGAGATTTTGTCAACATGCAGTATCACATACAGAATATTTTCCACTTTATTTTGAATGAGCTATTTTATATTCACATTAATATATACAGTAAAACTCGTTTAAGAAGTTCCCGCTTAAGAAGTTTTCCCATTTAAGAAGTTTATATTTTTGACTCCCATTTTTCTCTTATTCTTACAATGCTAAAATAACTGGTTTAAGAAGTTTAGTTCAAAACTCTTTCCTGCTTAAAAAGTTTTATTTTTCCTTCCATTTTTACTTTCAAAGCGTGTTTATTTTGTCTTTTTGATTATTATTTTATTTTCTGTGCTGGAAATCTCTTTCTTTATATTCTTTGTTATTCAAAAAGGTCAATGTTTAGGACTGATAGCAGTTGTGGTCACCTCTATTTCACCTTAAAATCTGTTTAACGTGTTTGATGGAAATGGAATGTGGGTAGAGGATGGGTCCCTTGTCACTGTAACAATAGTGACTGATAAAGAGAAAAGGGAATTGCTCCACCCTACTGAGGGGTGGTTCTTTCAGTTCAATAGTTACTTTCTGTTACAACAGATTCACTCCCACCCTCTTCCATGAGTGTAATGTACAAAGCTGCATTTGGTTTATTCATTTCACAGTTTTTAAGTCAGTGTAAAGTGCATAACATCAAAGCTTTCTCGTTAGAAAATACATGAACAAAAGATTCTGTTTTTTTTTTTTTTTTCCCAAAAATGTTGGGCAAAGCAATTAAAAGGAAAGCCTTGTCAATTGAAGACAAAATCAAAATTTTGGAAGAAGTTGATAGTAACGCGAAAACAACAGGAGTTGAAATTGCAAAGAAGTTGAACACATCAGTGACTACTCTAAATGGAATTGTAGCAAAACAAGATCTCATTTTAAACTGTTCTGAAAAATCTCATAAAATTAAAAAGGTGCAAAAAGGAAAATATGAAGTTATGGAAGAAAAGTTATTGATGTGGTTCAAACAAGCCAGATCCGCCAATATTCCTATAAGCAGACCTATTCTTAGAGAGAAGGCTGAAGAAATTGCCAAAAAAATGAAGATTGAATTTACTCCTTCAAATGGATGGATTGATAGGATGAAGAAAAGAGCTGGATTGACTTATAATTCTACACAAGGTGAGAGTAAAAGTGTTTATCCACAAGAAATCAAAGAGTGGGAGAAAATCTTACCAGATTTGATAACCGGCTACCGTCCTAAAGACATTTGCAATAATGATGAGTGTGGATTTGGTAATGGAGTGTGGTAATGGTTCAACATTATTTCACTGGTTATTTGTATTTTATGTCTTTAATAGGTTATTATATCAAAAATTGGATGGTTTTTCATACATTTTATATTGATTAATTGTCCGCAATGTGCTAGTGAATTAATGGTATTGGACTTGATTTTGTGTGTATTGAAGCTAAATTTATTAATTTGATTTTAGTAATTGGATATAGATGATGAATTGTAATTATATAATGGTTATATATAGCTTATTTTGAATCTTTAACAAATTTCATTATCTATAATAATTATATTTTGCAAGATAACACATTATATTTACAGTACATTACCACAAGGTGGATGTACATCCAGTTTATTATCAGACTTATACTTATATCACTATGAAGGTACTTTTACTAATAGTAATCTGCATTTATATCATTATATTGGTGACATAATTGTAATTGCCACTGATCAAACTAATATTTCTCAATTTCCAGTAGATTATCCTGCTAATTTAGAATTAACGGAAAACCTCCTATTTAACAATAGAATTAACTTTTTAGATCTTAAAATTACAATAAAAGAAAACAAAACAATAACTGATCTATATGATAAACGTAAAGAATTTAAATTCAAAGTTAATACATTTACTAATTTTAAATCTTGTCTTTATAATTCTATAAATCGTAATACAATCCTTAATCATTTATATAGAATAAAGTGTTTATGTTCTTCTCATCTAATTAACAATAATATTAAAAACCTAATTTATTATGCATTAAATCATGGTTTTCCAAAAAAATTCATATATTCTTTAATATATAATTAGTAATTAAATGATCTTAAAAAACAAATTAACACATGCATAAAAAAATTACAAAAAAATATATATAATAAGAAAATAATTATAAAAATTAAAAATTGTAAAATAATAATAAAAAATTATTATAGGACGGTTGGGTGGGTAGATGTTAGAGTATGGAGGAAAGTGGCGTTGTCTGGATAATACGCAATGGTTATTTTATTATTAAAAAAAAATGGGGCATTTGATTTATAACTACGTTGCTAATACACATTTTATAATGGATGTTGATTCAATACTTTTATATGTACAATGGTGTAGTTATATATATATCAATTCATATTAAAGTTATTCAGATTAGTTAATATTTAATAAAGTTAACAATTAACTTGTATTTAAATTTTAGCCTACTCAGGACAATATCATATTAATTTCTAATAGTATACTATCTTAAATGAGAATAAAATACATAATGAGTGTATTTGTTATAACCTAATGTTATGACAGTGTGGATTTTATTTTGGTAATTTGGTTTTTTTTTTTTTTTTTTTCTCCCTATCCTTTTTAATCTTGTTTCATTTTTAACTTAATTGGTGTTCAATGGTTTATTTCTCAGTTTTATGCATGTGGTAGTCCCAAATTCATATTCTTTAGCTAATTTATGGCTAATATGAAGATGAAACCACACATTTTATTTGTAGAACTTAAGGTATTTGGGATCTGATGATACTGTCTAAGTTCTACAAATTTTCATCATTCCATTTATTCAATTTCTGCTGTTTTTTACTATGTTTTTGCAATCTATGTAAAGTGTGTTGGGGGGAACTGTATTTGTTAATGTCATTTTATTCATAATTTCACAGTTTTTGTTCATGGTCGGTAATGTTTATTTAATGGTTATATATATTCATTTAAATAATAATTGGAATTCATTTTTTAAAAAATTATCAAAATAGTGTTCAAAATTTTCTGGATGACCCACATTTTTATTTTATTTTATTATATTTTTTGTTTTTCTGATTCTGCGTTTCCAATTAAACAATTGTGTATCACAGGTAATGATATAAATGCTATTATAGTTATAAATACTTCAGATTTAGATCTTTAAAAATCTTGAAATAAATGTATTAAGTAATTAATCATATTAAATTAAAAACTTCATAATTATTGATAATTTATTATGTAATTCTTTACAACTTATAAAAATGTTGATTCCATTATTACCAAAATCAGTCATTATTCTTTTTTTTTTTTTACAAATAAAATATCAATTAATAATTACTACCATGTCAAATGTTTAATCATATTTATTCTATGGTAACATTGATATATTTTCCAATTTAGAGAAAGCTGACTCCTGATAAAAATTTGAGTGAGAAGCTAAAAAACTTAGCTGCAAATGCATTAGACAGGTATACTACACGTTTCATTAGTTAAATATCTCGTATCAATTATTTGTATATTATTTACAGATACAGTAGAACTTCTATTTAGCGAAATCCCTATTTAACGAAGTTTTTTACTTAACGATATTTTCTGCTGAACCTTGACTTTGAACACCATTAACATTGCAAATTAATCTCTGTATTACAATAAATATGTTCTATTTAACGAAGTTTATTACATTTTCGTGCGTGTATAACATTCAAATGGAGAGGTTGTATCATGGATATGTGAATTTATTTCAGCAGATTCTATGAAATGAACTTTATTTATTTTATAATTTCTATTCAAAAGAAGAAATGTTAAAAGACTTTGATACAATAAGAAGGGGGATTCCAGTTTCACGAGAATGTTACGCATAAATTGTTTGGGTACTTACAAAAATGCAAAAATTTTTATGAACAATGTATTTTATAAGAAACGTGTACAAAGTAAATATTACAGACTTTTTTAAAGTTAAGGAATTGAAATATTGAGAAGAAAGTGAAAAGGTATGCTACACTTCAGTTTTTGTTTACTTCTGTTTATTATGGGGTTTTTAACACATTATTCTAATTAAATTTTTCTCATGTGTCTACATTGCATAAAAAAGTTACTGTTTGAATTATAATACATTTTTCCAATATTTCCATTTTATGTGTATTTTTCATTTTATGTATGTGTATTTTATTATACAAATTTCATGAATTTGAGTTGCCTTCTGTTTAACGAATTTTCTTCATAACGAAGTGTGTAAGTGTAACGATGAGACTTCGTTAAATGGAAGTTTCACTGTATCTGCATTTATGAATATTTAACTTGTTTATTTGTTTGTTTTTATTTTTACGAAGTATAGGTACTTTGTAAAGTCAATCCCTCAAATTGATGCTTCTATTTTTCATGATTTTTGTCAATGTTTTTGTTGGAAGAAGCTTTTGTATGATGATTTTGTGTAAATGCTTATTAAATCCAAAAATGATATATTTGCTTGTCTGTCTGTCTGTTCTTCCATTCTCTAAATTTTAGCCTCACCAGGGGCCGAGAGGTTCTGCTCTCGAAGCTGGTAGACGGGAAGTGCTGTGTTTGATCCCAATCACGTCCTTTTCTGCCTAATCGTTCGGAGTTTTCATGGTTTTCCAAGCGTAAATACAGGTTAGGTTCCCTTAGAAAGACCCCCACGAAAGGCACTCCCTCTCCTAGGGCCTATATCCCAAGTGTTATAATTGGCCGTCATAAACACAACCAACCAACCAATCTCTAAATTTTATTGCTGAAATGTCAGTTGAGGCTCTCTGTGTAGACACAAAAAGTTTTTAGTTTCCATTTGTCTGTTAGTCTGTCTGTCTGTTGCATGATAATTTGCGCAAAAAGCATCCGATTAACTTGTAATTAAGTAGCATGTTGGCAAGGTACACGGATTTAGCTGTATGGTTTTTGGTTAAATTTGTTTGAAAAATATAGAACATTTCTTTTCATTTGCACAATGCTTTCCTATGAGAATTCAGATGATTTTCAAATTTTCCATTCGTTAAAAAGAAAATGATGCATTTGATCACTGAATTTAGATGGTAAATTATGAATTAGATAATAGCTAAGATGCTATATTACATTCACTCCAAATTGTGTGTTTGATTTTTTTAAATTTTGATTTCTTGTCTTTCCTCAAACTTTTTAAGTAATATATTTTTCTTCAGCTAAACTGCTGACAAAAGTCACCTTTTCAGTATTAAATGCCATAATTTATCCTCTACTTTAAATCCCAAGTACCTGAATAACTAACCCAATTATCCCATATTGATGGCTTAAGTCTATAAATTCATAGCTACTCATACCCATAGAATTATACAAGAACAAGAAGGAAGGTGACCCAACCAGATTAGCTCTGAAGCGCGCAGGGGCAGTCAGGATTTTACACCGACGAACTGCTTGAAACCCCCCCTAACGCTAAGCGATAACTCCAGCATTACTATCCAATGGGCTTTGTTACTATCCCCTCTTTTCCCACAAGTGCTCATGGGAATTAACGAAAGAGAAAAAATCCGATGGCAAACAGCAGCCAGGAAAGATGCAATACAAAGATATGCTTGTTTTTCTTCCATCTTAGTTCTTACTTCCATGCTCGTATCATATAATGAAGTAGAATCCAATTTTCCAATATTTATTAAACATATGTCTAACATGCAAACCCTATAAAATTGTAAACACAATAAAGCACTTTGTTCAAGAAATGCTGCCTCTTATAGCCAATAAGCCTATTATTAGGCAGTCTTCTGCTAACTGCCATTGTGAACAGACCCAGCCAGGTTGTTGGGAAATTATTCTGGTTTTAATGAAAGCTGATAGTAAATTTTACTGCAATCTTCTCTCTATATGTTCTTTAAGTTTTGAATAAAATGCTTTAATCACGAAATTGTGATATTAATTTAATTAACAAATTCATACCAGCCATGACTCTGTCGTGATTTTCATATCATATGTAATTAAACCTACAAGCTCATCTGATGATTCTGTGGGTTATTCACAGTTTCTTATTTTGCATACTGGTTTTCTATGTTCATATCTTGTTCATCTTTAGAATTTTACCAATTTGTTAATATATTTGTGATTTCATCTTTATTATATATATATATAATTTTTCAGCATTTTTTATGCTTTGAAATATTTATAGGTTGACATATTCTATAATATATATGTATGTGTGTATGTTTCAGCATTTTATTAGTAAGGGCTTATCACTGTAATTCCTTCTATTTTCTTTATCAGAGCTGAAATTTTAAAAGGAAAACATAAAAAGAGTGAAGAAAGTTCTCCTGATCATGTTTCACCTTCTTCTTCAGTTGCTGGAATTTCTAATTTAAGAATTAATGAAAGTATTAATGAAAAACAAATTTTGGTGAATAAACAACCTGCTTTACCAATGCCGTCGCCTACACTACCTCATCAAAGTGGAGGAGGAACATACACTAAAGAAGAAATAGCTGTGTTAAAGTAAGTTGAAACTAATTTTCTATAGCTGTATTGATTTTAAATCATAACATGTTTATATTAGTGTATTATTTTTATACTTGCAAGTTGTAAAATATTATTTTTAAGTTCAACTTCTATTCAACAAATTTCTATTTTATAAACTTCTCTATTTAACAAAATTTTCTCTGGAACCTTTGTTTTGAACAAAAATAACATAATAAATCATCTCCAAACAACAGACACACTTTTCTATGTTACAAAGGTTTTTTCAGATTAAAATTTCAAAGTTCTAATTGCTTTTAGTCTACAGAAAAAGTCTTTTAAAAAAATCTTTAATTTTTTTTTTTTTTTTTTTTTTTTTTTTCAATTATAATGTTTGACAATTAACACTTTCTACTTAGAAACATTCAGATATCTGTTTGCATTTTAACTGATTCAAAGGAAAACAACTTATTCAAAGAAACACCAGATGAACTATTCATCTCAAAAAGAAATGATTAAAGCTTTCAAAATAATCTGATGTGAGTTGCAATTCTTAAAATTTATTCCCAAAAGTAGCACTTCAAATATGTAAACATTTTTATTTTCCAAAATTGTGTTCAAAGCCAAATTACAAATTCCTTTAATATTGTTGTTATAAATTGAAATCTTAAAAAGAATCTTCCTTTTTTTTATTTTATATATATTTTTTGAAATAGTATTTGTGTTTAAAAAATATATAAAAATTTTGCATCCCCACTTTAATATGTAGCAATTAAAATGAAGCTAAATATGGTGTGTAAATTTATTACAGTAAAAATCCTCTAATCCGACACGTTCGGGACCTGAAGCATGCCAGATTACGAAATTTTCCGGATTACAGGATGAATGTCGGAAAAAAACGTTTAGAAGTTAGAATTAAACAAGAAATGACAGTAAAGCATGTTTTTAATTCTTTAAACAGCTTGAATGTAATAAAAAAAAACTCAATAATGTAAAGTACAATATATGTACATAACTATACAATGAAAAAAGTTCACAGTAGGCTTACTCGTAGAAGCCATCTTAAATAAATCTTGAATATCAGTTTGTTTTGTAGAAATCTTCTCTCTCCTATTTTTTTAGGAAGTCATTTCGTATGATGTGGAGTTTCATAATTTTGGCATCATTGAACGAACTCCTGCTCTCAGAAAACTTGATAAACGTATTCAAAGCATCAGCTGCTTGATTCCAACTGATGTTATTTGATTCGACCACATCATCTTCATCAAAGTCAATGTCTTTGGGGGGTTTTGGGTTGATAACATTCTGAATGATGGTCTCATCAGTTAAAATTTCCTCTGCCAGCTCATCAAAATCTGTTTTAATCCACTCTTTTATATCTTCTCGATTCAGTTGTGACATGGGGTTCTCCAAAGGCAAACAACCTAAAACATCTTCTAGTTCAGGCACGACGAACCTTTTCAAATGCGCGTGCTGAAAATTCACAAACAATAGCTACCAACAATGTAACGTGCCAAACGTATAACTAAATAATTTTGAAGAGTAAGATGTTTATACGAAACACTTGTTAAAATCAGTTGCTATCATGCATTAATAATTAAAAATTGCTAAAAATCAAAATGCGATTTTTCTGTATATTGGAATCAGCCGTTAAATGAATGAATTTTTAAGTCGTAAATAAGATTCATTGATGCGGCATTTATTGTAATAAAGAAAAAAAAATACGCGTTTTTATTTCTTTAAATTTTAACTTATTATTAATGCAACATCTCGGTTATAATTTTCCAAGTTGCATCAAACAATGTTCTGATAACGTATTGATGAGATTTTCGCTGTTGTACGTTGGATGAAAAATGCTTTATATTTCGTTAATATTTTGCTATTTTCACAAATATACATAGCTAAATTGGATCCATTTGCCATTTTATTGCAGTCACTGCCAAACGAAATTCAGTTGAAAATGACAGCTTTTTAAATTTATATAGAAAGACAAAATACATGTCAAAAACGCTGAATAGCATGACAGGAAAAAAAATTATTCTGATGTGTTAATTGATACAAAAAATAATTCCATTATTTGTGATATGGAACACAATTTTATTGGTTATAATAACAGAAAAAAAAATGGATTTTATCTGTATAACAAATACCAAATAAAAAAATTTCGTGTGCCAAAAACATTAGTTTACATGCCAACTCTGGCACGCGTGCCATAGGTTCGCCAACCCTGTTCTAGTTCATCTTCAACTAAATCGCTTTCAGTATCTTCAACATTTTTGTCCATTACTTCTGGCCAGAGTTTACGCCATGACTTTTTCAAAGTTTCCTGTTTTACCTCACCCCAAGCCAAAGCAATAGCAAAGATAGCATCTTTAATAGAAAACTGTCCTTGAAATTCTTTTACATTGCAATCCGATGCCAGTAAATTCTGAACAAAGTACCGTCTGTTGTGGGACTTGAAGTTCTGGATTACCCCTTGATCCATAGGTTGAAGTAAGGATGTGACATTGGGAGGAAGATAGACTACTGAAATGTTACCAGACACTAATTCTTCTTTGTGTGGAGGAGCTTTACAATTGTCTAAAAACAAAATAGCCTTACTGTGTTCAGACATTTTCAATTTTTCAAAATTGGTTTTAACAGCTGGCACAAAGTCTTTAAAGAACCAGTTTTTAAACAACTCTTGATTCATCCATGCACTTGATTGTGCTTCATAAATCACAGGGTAAGCTTTTCATGCCTTTTAAGGCCCTAGGATTCTTTGACTTTCCTATCACAAAAGGTTTTATTTTGTGATCACCGGATGAATTGGAGCACAGCAGTATTGTTAATCGATCTTTATTTTTCTTAAAACCTTTTACGCATGTCTCATCCCCACCAGCAAGTGTAGAGTTTGGTAGGCAACGCCACAAAAGGCCCGTCTCATCTGCATTATAGATTTGACAAGCTGTCAGTTCATTTTCAGACACAATACACTTGAATTTAACTTTGAACTCTTCGCCACCTACAACATCGGCAGATTTCAGTTCGCCAGAAATATCCAATTTTCTAATACCATGTCTTAAAGCTCCTCAGCCAGCCCTCTGAAAATTTGCAATCAACCTCAATGTTCAAATCTTGTTGAAACTGTTTATCTTTTTCAACAACCATAGGGCCAGTTATGGTTTTACCCTCTGGTCTTTTTGCTGAAAACCTATTGTACAAGACCTAATCTAGTTGGTCTAACTTGGGTTTTTTTTTAAAGTTTGCCTTTCATTGAGATTTTTCGAAGTTTCCAATTCGTTCATAAACTGTTGAAATTTGTCTTTGTTTTTTTTTATGTGGTAAATAGTAGATGACCCTATGTCATAGTCCTTCATAATGATGTGCCTACATACGCCATTTTCAAGCTTCTTTACGATTTCCAGCTTTTGAGACAAACTGAGAGTCATATGTTTTCTTTTTGAATACACGACATTAACTTTAGGACCCGTGTCCATGTCACTTGCCAATCACTATAAAATCACTCACAAGCTCTACAAAATACTAAAACAAAACACGTTAATTCGACGTTGACTATCAGTCAGAGCATCACTGAGCAATGAAACGCAAACAAAGACGCAGAGCAAGAGTAAAGAGCAAAAACTGAATGTGAAACGTAAACATAGACATAGTGGTGACCGTGAACAGGTGGTGCCCTCACATGTATATGCCAGTATACTATGTCCGTCTATCTCTAGCGCCTTCCGATGTTTTGCAATCAATATAAATTTTTATGTACTCCGAAAATTCATCTAAATTATTTTGTTTATCCTTCACAGAAATAAAACAAAAAATTGAATGTAAAAGTCTACATTCATTATTTATTATTTGATGACCCATATCAATTTCTGTTTCAACTTGAGGATTCTTTTCTGAAATGGAAAAAATATTTAATTCAGATAATAAAAATTTACTTTTCCTTTCAACAGTTTGATTTCGCAAATTACACACAAAAATGTTTTCTTCTCCTCCCCCCCCCCCCCCCCTTTGTCGACGGGGGATTGAGCTATTTATAGATTCGCGATTTTCAACCGATTGTAATGGGTTGTTACGTAATTCCTCATTCTTAAGTTTCATCAGATTATTATAGACATCTGGTGTGATTAAACAAGGAATATTATTTTTTTCCGATAGTCGTGCCGGATTACCCAGCGTGCCGGACCATAGGATGCCAGATTAGAGGAAGTTTACTGTACTTTGAAAAATGTATCTGATTGAATTTCTAGTAAACAAAATTTCTGTATTTGTTATACATTATGAGATATAAACCATGTGATTCATTAAGCAGAGATTCAAATGTATAATGCATCGACATTCTTGAAAACATATGTGTATTAAAAGTTTTATTATTGTGCCCTAATTAATAAATATAAATTGGGATTGGAATTTTTTATCATAGTTTAGTTTAGTGATGGGCGATTCTCGAGAATTCGACAATCGAGAAAAATCGTCATCGTAAAAAATCACAATCGATACAGCCATCGATTAATTCCTAGAATCTACAATCGAGATGTTTTACAATCGATTATAACGAGAAAAGCTAAAAACAGTTATTGGAAAACTTAGCTATTATTCTGGCCGACAATTTCATAGTAGTGATAGGGCTTAGTGATGGGCGATTCTCTAAAATTTACCAATTGAAAAAAATCGTTATCGTAAAATACACAATGATACAGTCATCAATTATTTTCGAGAATCTACGAAGGAGATGTTCTAGAATCGATTATTGAAATCATTGTTTTTACATATATATAAGGCAGATTTTATTAAATATAGGGTAACTGAAAACAGATGGAATAAAAAAACAACAAACCAAAGGGAGGCTATAAAGGAGCCATAAGACTGGAAAAGTCTTGTATGGGTGGCCCCTGGTTGAAAAAAGCTGAAAAAACGCGAGTAGCTATGAAGCGGTAAGGGGAGTTTAAGTATCAAAAATTAGAATTTTTCGGCAATTAGCACCAAAATGGCCAAAGAAATACGAATCAAAAACATGAACTAAAGGATGATAAAAGGGATCAAAATTTTTTATTGATTTTTCTACATCATTTGAGATTGGATCTTTAATTTCCCCATTTTTAGAAAGACTTCGACTGGAATACATTATACGAACCCCCGCGGGGAGCAAAGTAGGGGGCAGGGGCAAGGAAAGTGCATAATATGAATAAGTGGTCACAGGACTTTCCAACGATATGTCACATGAGGGGTGTCGGCTAAATTTAGAAAAGTGCCCCCGCGTGGGGGCAAAGTAAGGGGAGGGGTGCGGGCGATATATAAAATGAAATAGTAGTCACAGAGCTTTCCAATGATATATCACATGAGGGGTATCAGCAAAAGATAGAAAAGAGTCCCAACTCCCAGGATTCCAATTATCGTGCCCCCCCCCCCCCCCCCCGAAATATACCCTGCCCACCCTTCTCTTTGAAATTTTCATATATTAAAAATTATTTATCGGAAGGCTCCATAAAAAAATCCGATCTAAAATGTTTAAAAACACTATGATTTCAAAAAAGTTCGAAAAGTGCCTCTCTCGGGGCGCCAAAATAGGGAGGGAAGAAGAAAGGTTCATAATATGAAAGAGTAACTTTCCGATGATATATCAAATGACTGGTCCAAAAAAAGTTTGAAATCTACCCCTCCCACGTGGGTTCCCTCTTTTATCCCAGAATATACCCGGAAATCACGCAGCCCCACTTTTCACCCACAGCACCCTCCACGCAGCCACCAAAATTTTATATTTAATAAATAATATTTATTGGAGAGCTCCATTAAAAAACCTCATTTAATGATATTTATTGTAGAAATCTCTACAATTAAAAAAAAAAATCCCCCCAGCCCCCTTCCGGAATTCAAGTCTGGGAGGAGAAAGGTTCATAATATGAAAGAGTGGTGAAAGGACTTTCCGATGATATGTCAAGGAGAGGTTTGGTAAAAGTTTGAAAATTACCCTCCCCCCCTTTGTCCGCTCTCGCGCACCCCAGAATTCACTCACCTTCCTCTTTGAACTTTTTATATTTAATAAATAGTATTTATCTGAGTCTCCAGGTATGGGGCAGCTTGGCAGAGCTAAAATAAGAGAAACGTTGAAAATTTGGGGCAAAATGACACTAAATTTAACAGTAAAGTTTGAAACTAGGACTATACAGAACTGAATACATAAACCACTATGCTTCATAACCCACATTGGTTAATAGCAATAAAAAGATAAGTGCCAGTTAAACTGATGGCATTGAGCTCACAGGTTATTCACACTAATTGTATATTATACTCTTATTTCAAAGAATAATGTCCCTCAAAAAATAAATGAAGGGAAATATACCCCGTTTGCCCCTTTTATACTTAACCAATGAACTTCCAAATCAAATCAGGGAAACTCCTTAACTATAATAAATCAGTATATCAAATTTGAAGAAAATCAGATAATTCTGCATGAAAAAAAGAAACATATCGCTAAATTAAGGGTGGTGTAACCCCTTTAACCCTTTTATACTTAAATAATGAACCTCCAAATCTACTCAGGAAAGCTCCTTATCAGAACGAACATAGAAAAAAAAAAAATTAAAGTAAATTGAATAATTCTCCATGAAAATCCATTTATCTAAATTAAGGGGAGGGGACTTGCCCCCTTTTCGCCCTTGTATACTTAACCAATGAACCTCCAAATCTAATGAAAGAAGCGCCATATCGGAATAAATTGGTATATTAAATTTGAAGCAAATCGAATAATTCTGCATGACAAACACTTTTATCTAAATTAAGGGGGAGACCAGCCCCTCCCCTTTATACTTAACCCATAAACCTCCAAATCTAATCAAGGCAGCTTCTTAACATAATAAACCGGTATCCCGAATTTGGAACAAATCGAGTAATTCTGCATGAAAAACCCATTTATCTAAATTAAGTGGGGGACCAGCCCCTCTTCTACCCCTTTATCCTTAACCAATAAACTTCCAAGTTTAATCAGGGAAGCTCCTTAACATAATAAACCGGTATACCAAATTTGGACCAAATCGAATAATTCTGCATGAAAAGCCCATTTATCTAAATTAAGGGGTGACCAGCCCCCTTCTCCCCCTTTATACTTAACACGTAAACCTCCAAATCTAATCAAGGCAACTTCTTAACATAATAAACCGGTATACCAAATTTGGAGCAAATCGAATAATTCTGCATGAAAAACCCATTTATCTAAATTAAGGAGGGGGTCTACCCCCCCCCCTTTCTCCCCTTTATACTTAACTAATGAACTTCCAAGTTTAATCAGGGAAGCTCCTTAACATAATAAACCGGTATACCAAATTTGGAACAAATCGAATAATTCTGCATGAAATCCCATTTATCAAAATTAAGAGGGGGCGGGCAGCCCCCCTTCTCCCCCTTTATCCTTAACCAATGAACTTCCAAGTTTAATCTGGGAAGCTCCTTAACATAATAAACCGGTATACCAAATTTGGAGCAAATCGAATAATTCTGCATGAAAAGCAGATTTATCTAAATTAAGGAGGGGGGGGTCCAGCCCCCTTCTCCCATTTTATACTTAACCCGTAAACCTCCAAATCTAATCAAGGCAACTTCTTAACATAATGAACCGGTATACCAAATCTGGAGCAAATCGAATAATTCTGCATGAAAAACCCATTTATCTAAATTAAGGAGGGGGTCTACCCCCCTTTCCCCCCTTCATACTTAACCAATGAACTTCCAAGTTTAATCAGGGAAGCTCCTTAACATAATAAACCGGTATACCAAATTTGGACCAAATCGAATAATTCTGCATGAAAAGCCCATTTATCTAAATTAAGGGGTGACCAGCCCCCTTCTCCCCCTTTATACTTAACACGTAAACCTCCAAATCTAATCAAGGCAACTTCTTAATATAATAAACCGGTATACCAAATTTGGAGCAAATCGAATAATTCTTCATGAAAAACCCATTTATCTAAATTAAGGAGGGGGTCTACCCCCCCCCCTTTCTCCCCTTTATACTTAACTAATGAACTTCCAAGTTTAATCAGGGAAGCTCCTTAACATAATAAACCGGTATACCAAATTTGCAACAAATCGAATAATTCTGCATGAAATCCCATTTATCAAAATTAAGAGGGGGCGGGCAGCCCCCCTTCTCCCCCTTTATCCTTAACCAATGAACTTCCAAGTTTAATCAGGGAAGCTCCTTAACATAATAAACCGGTATACCAAATTTGGAGCAAATCGAATAATTCTGCATGAAAAGCAGATTTATCTAAATTAAGGAGGGGGGGGGTCCAGCCCCCTTCTCCCATTTTATACTTAACCCGTAAACCTCCAAATCTAATCAAGGCAACTTCTTAACATAATGAACCGGTATACCAAATCTGGAGCAAATCGAATAATTCTGCATGAAAAACCCATTTATCTAAATTAAGGAGGGGGTCTACCCCCCTTTCCCCCCTTCATACTTAACTAATGAACCTCCAAGTTTAATCAGGGAAGCTCCTTAACATAATAAACCGGTATACGAAATTTGGAGCAAATCGAATAATTCTGCATGAAAAACCTATTTATCTAAATTAAGGAGGGCCGGGGGGGACCAGCCCCCCTTCTCTCCCTTTATCCTTAACCAATGAACCATCAAAACTAATCAGCGGAACGCCTTATCAGAATAAACATAAAAAAAATTGAAGCAAATCGTACATTTTAATCAAGAGTTATCGCGTTACGTACATGCATACACACAGAACCGACGGGTACATTAGCTCTCAGGCTTAGATAGCCTGTGAGCTAAAAAGAGATTGGATAAGCAGATGGACTCCTTTGAGAAATTATGACTTAAACCAGAAATGCGGTAAGTTTGACTCTAAAAGCTTCATTTCCATCTCGCATTTCGGCAAATCTCATCTCGATGATTTTTCCAGCATTTCGACGCTTCCAGATGGGAAGCTGCTCGATGGTTGGTTCTCTCGCGGTTTTAAACCTTTCGGAATGGGAAGTCTCTCGCCCTTTTCAACCTTTCCCGATGGGAAGCCTCTCGCTGGTTTCTCTCGTTCATTTCGAAATCTCCCAACGAAAATCCTTTCAAGGATTTCGCTCGCGCTTTTCAACATTTCGCTATGAGAAGCTTTTCGAGGATTTCTCTCGTCCTCGGCAGAGAAGAAAAGTAAGAAAATTTATCGAGAGTACCAAGAGACGAGATAGAGAAAGAGGCATGACAATGAGCTGTGAAATGAAGCCCTAATTTTCAAAGTTTCTCTTATTTTATCCCTACCAAGATGTCACATACCTGGAGCCCTCCGATAAAAATTATTTATTAAATATAAAAATTTCAAAGAGGAAGGTGGGTCGGGTGATTTCGAGGAAGGAGGACGTGAGAGTGGAATAATGCGGGGTGCAATTTTAAAAATTTTACCGAACCCTTCCTGTGGCATATAATCAAAAAGCCTTTTGACCACTCTTTCATACTATGAACCTTTCTTCGCCCAAAGGGGGATGGAAAAGGGGCGAACAAATTTTTAAAACCGTAGCCGATTTCTATAATAAATTTAAATATCACTTTAGATGTGGGTTTTTTATGCAGTCTTCCGGTAAATATTATTTATTGAACATAAAAATTTAAAGTGGCGGCTGTGTGAATTCCGGGGCGAAAGAGTGGGCTCACGGGGGGTGGGAGGGGGAGCAATTTTCAAACTTTTTTTGGACCAGTCATGTGATATGTCATCGGTAAGCTCTCGGATGACTCTTTCATATTATGAGACTTTCTTCCTCCCCTCCCCAATTTGGCCCCCACTCTGCGAGGGTAGTTTTTTCCGTTTTTATCATTTTAGATCAGATTTTTTTATTGAGCCCTCCGCTAAATATTATTTATAATATATGAAATTTCAGGACACTTTTCAAAATTTAGCCAAGACCCCTCATGTGACATATCGTTGGAAAGGTTTGTGACTACTTATTGATGTTATGCACTTCCGGTGACAGTCCCCCCCCCCCCACTCTTTGCCCCCCCCCCCCCCCGGGACACTTTTTCAAATTTAATCAAGACCCCTCGTGTGAGATATCGTTGGAAAGGTCTGTGACTACTTATTGATGTTATGTACCTACGGTGTCCCCACCACCACTTTGCCCCCCCCCCCCCGGGGGTCACTTTTCCAAATTTAGCCAAGACCCCACATGTGAGATATTGTTGGAAAGGTCTGTGACTATTTATTGATGTTATGCACCTCCGGTGACAGTCTCCCCCAATTTGCCCCTCCCGGGAGACACTTTTTCAAATTTAGCCAAGACCCATCATGTGAGATATCATTGGAAAGGTCTGTGACTACTTATTGATGTTATGCCCCTCCGGTGTCCATCCCCCCATTTTGCACCGCCAGGGGGACACTTTTCCAAATTTTGCCAAGACCCCACATGTGAGATATCGTTGGAAAGGTCTGTGACTACTTATTGATGTAATGCACCTCCGGTGACTGCCCCCCCCCCCCTCCCCACTTTTCCCCCACGCGGTGTTTTTCTAAATTTAGCCGGGACCCCTCATGTGACATATTGTTGGAAAGGCTTATGACCACTTACTCATGTTATCCACCTCCCGCACCCCTCCCCCCCTTTGCCCCCACGGGAGGGCTTTTTTATAAATTCAGATCCAGACTTCTCATGTGACATATGGTTGGAATGGCCTAAGACCTGTGACGACTTAATCATATTATGCAGCTGCTGTGTCCCTCCGCTAGCTTTGACCCCTCCCCTAAGAGATCTGGTCCAAGGTTCATTCGTTTCGATATTATATTTTTTACAAGATTTTGTAGTGCGTGCACACCACACCCGGCTGCTATCATATATCAGTGCCGTATATAGCGGGTAACCTGTTCGTGATTTCATTTTACAAGATTACGTATAAATTAGGGGCCCCGATTAAAGGAGGGGCCCGCTAGTGGTCGAAGTCACCTAGTCTTTATTAACATCGACGCATTCCAGTTCACCCGCAGACGATTCTTGATAAATGTATGACGTATATAATACATAATATATGATTTATAAAAGAAATTTGCAAACTGCAGTCATCGAGAAAAAATTTACACAATCGAAAATTATCGAGATGTCCATACAATCGAGAAAATCGAGAAAAACATCTCATTATCGCCCATCACTAGTTTAGTTTGATTAAATAGTTAATGTTTGTCAAATTGTTTATCATTTGATGTCAGATTACGATTTGTCAAAGTATAAAAAAATATTTCAGATTATGCAGCAAAAAATTTAAATTGAATTGATATAATAGTTTTTATTTTATTATCCCAAGCTTTCAAATGATATATGATGTGAAATAGGAAAAGGGGGGCTTTAATAGCACTATAATCTTCTTAATTGCTCTTAATTAATTAAAAGAATATTGTAAAATGTGTATTCAGTTTCTACCCTTAACATTTTGCAACAATTCGAAAACTTGTCACGGAGGTTCAATTTCATTTCATTACTATTAATATTCATATTAATGTTCAAAATAACTTAAAAGGATTATAATCTTTATCATTATTGTTGTAATAATTCAGAAAATAGGAAACTTTCTTTAACATTGCTGTTTCTTAAATATGAATAACCTATTTTATTTTAAATAAAAACTTGCATTGCTGTTGTTAATTTTAATTTCTTTATTTTAAAAAATTAAGTTTTGTGTTTCAAATCTTTTTTTGTGCAAAATTTATTGCAGTTGTCTTTTATTTATGATTACTTCTGTTATTGTTACAGAATAACATCTATAATAAATGGCAGAGAGTATGTTCCTTTTATGTCAATTGACCTTCGTGAAAAATTTGCCTATCCTATCTCTTTTTCTGATAAAGATGGAAAACTTGCTTTAAGTCCAAAACAAAAAGCTGCTTTTGCAAGATGGGTTCGCCCAGAAGATATATCTTCTCGACCAGTACTTATAGAAGTGATTGACTGTTTCAGTATAAAACAGGTAGACTGCATTACATTTTCTAACAACTTTTTTTCTCAGAAATATTATGTTGTTAATGCATTCAAAATTCTGCCATTTTTTGTTAATTAAACCTACTATGCATAAATTCAATTTTTATGCCATTAATAATAACAACAACAAAATAAATAAAAAGATAAGTTTAATTTTTTGCTTACTTCATATATGCCTTTTTTATTTAGACAGTAGTAATTTTACTAGTAATGGCGAGTTTCAAATTTAATATCAAAAGAAGCTAACAAATTTAATGTTGATTTGTGTGGGTGTTTTGCATCATTTCTCATTGTGTAGCAAATTTGTGATTTTATAAAGTTTTGATCTTTGACAAAATGATTTTCTTTTAGACAATTGTATCCGACTGTTCTTTCATTGCTTCATTAGCTGTTAGTGCTCTTTATGAGAAAAGATTTAGGAAGAAAATTATTACAAGGTAAACAAAAAGTGCTTTGAATTTTTAGAATACTTAATTTTTATAGGGGCTTTGGCATAAGTCAGCCTTAAAAAATATCTTGCCAAATATTATAAACAGTCATGAAAATGAAATGGTGACCAGTGAAAAAAATTTCTATTCTTATATGGCTTGTTTATATAGCTGTATGTTATATCTATTTTATATTACATTATTGTATGACTTATTTATATATACAGTAGATGATAGTTAATGGGATCACAATTAACATTATCAATCAATTAATGTTATTAAAATCAGTCAATATTCTAACAGGCAACTAAAATCAATCACTTTGTGTGATCAGTGTTTTGCTTTATGTTATCATTTTTTAGCAGGCTAGTTCCTCAAAAGTGTGTAACTGAATGCGTAGTTCTGTTACAAAATCCATTCAAAACATGGAATCAAATATACCTGCAACAGTTAAAAATTGCTTTGTTACTGCAGGATTCTGTAAAGTTGAAAAAAGACGATGGGCTGAAAAATCTAGAAATATCGAAAAACATCCCCGATGATATGACAAAATAAAATTATGAGGTCTGAAAAGTGACATAAAATGATATTCCTATAGCTGTAAAGCTCACAGAAGCTGAAATTTGCTAAAAAAAAATTGCACAGAAATGCAATTTAATGATGATGATCAGGAAGATGACACAAGCAAATTTATTGAAAAAACACCCACAAATGTAGAATTGAAGAACACATTGAAATTTTGAAATGGGGTTACAACATTGCCTAGAAATTTTTTAAATCAATATCAGTATGAACAATTCATTAATGATCTTGTAAAGGAGAGTTGTATGGAAATAAAAATTACAGAATTCTTTCAATAAGTGTTTTCTACCTTTCTTTTTAAATTCATTTTTTGTAATGTAGTGTAGGTTTTTTTTTTTTTTTTTTTTTTTCTATAATACTAGATTTTCCAAAATTGTTATTGTTATCAACTCGTGGTGATCACATTAAACACCATTCCCTGTATCTATTATTCTATTCTATTAAAATTTGACTGTTTGTTTGTATTTTGCAACTACTCTTACTAGAATATGGAATGTTGGACAACAAAAATTTTACCAGATATTGCATGAATCGAAGAATCTCATAATAACTCTCGTAATTTTAAAATGTGAATTAGTTTCTGAGATATTAATTTTTTCTTTTTTTGTAATTTTTAATGGCATTTCTGTAATAATGGTAAAAAGATTTTCATTTTTTGAAAAAAATAAAAAGAAAGATGAAGAGAATTTGTGATATTGTCTGCTTTTTAAACTGATGAGCAAATATTTTTGTTTTCTTTGTATAAATCACTCTAATGATTTTCAGTTTACATCTTATTTTACAATATGTAATTTAAAAAATATTCATGTGACTTACTATTACTTTTATTAAAATTATTACCAAAAAACTGAATATTTACAGTATTATCAGTATGAAATTATATTTTCCTAATTTATTTATAAAGTAGATGAATGGAATGTGATAGAACATGAAGTTTTTAATTTTGAACAGGGCATGTGCTAAGATTAAAAGTTTTTCTCCAAAGCATAGCAACCCACATTACAGAACCACATTTTTATCCCAAATCTTTTCGACCAATGAAATTTTATTGCCCATATTACAGCATTTTTTACAAAAGCATTCTACTATAATAGTATCAAAATCCTGTAACTTTTAAAATGTAATTTTAGTAACTTTCTATAAATGTACAATGTAAATATGATTTCTTGCTCATAATAAAAAACTAAAAAATAATAATATGATAAATCTTTTGAAAATGTAGAATAAAATTAGATTTTTTAATTTTGGGGTAAAAAAGAAATCTCATACAATACAAATGTAACGTGTCAGGTTGCTATACCAATTGCCAGGTAGTATTAAATAACTTGCTTCTCAATTTATGTATTAAATGATGTAAATATTGAACAAATTGCTTGTGCATTTGATAGTTATTTCATAAAGATGTAACAGTCTGATGATATAATTAAAATGAAAATGATTGCCAGAAAATGATTTTGAAAATTTTGCTTTTGTCGATACATTCTATATTGCTGTTTTCACTATGGCACCAAGGTCTTTATAAAAAGAGAGAAAAATATTTGTAAATAAAAATTTCTTTGAAACCTTAAGAACTAGAAACTTAAAAAATTGACTTGGTGGTTACTTTTAAGACATAAATACTCGCTAAAAATGTTTTTTTTTTTTTGTTTCTTTTTTTAGGTGAAATGAGAGCTAAATGACGATTAGGTTTAAATGACAGAATCAATTTCTAAAATTCTTTCAGTCTTATAATGGTGACTATCTCTGCTTAAACATAGGTTACTTTTTATCTAGTAAGAGAGTTTATATAAAACTCTCTTACTAGATAAAGAAAAAAAAATTGTATAAAGAGTTTTTGAAAGAATTTGGATGCGTTTGTGGAATTGCAAGAATATTTATTATTTAAAACTTATTCAGGAAAAAATATTTTATTTATTATTTTATTTCTTCAGTTGTACATTAAATTTTTGTTTGATTAAAATTTAATTAGTACCTTTGATAATTATTCATTTTACTTATTTACTTGATAATAATGTATTTTATTTTATAGCATTATCTATCCTCAGAACAGAGCTGGTGATCCTGTGTACAATCCTTGTGGAAAATATATGATAAAGATGCACATCAATGGCGTTCCTAGAAAAGTATGGTGTTATTTTTTATTAATTTCCCTAAGATATGTGTTTATTATTTAGCATAGTTTTCTGTGTGTGTTATACGTGTTTTCCTAGTTGGTTTTGTTATTTCTATACATTAAATAGCAAGTTTATTATGGTCGTTATGAGTATCACGTTAGAAGATAATGTGGGTGCGTGTGGTTTATTCATTTTAAATTTGCTGTTCCTTGACATATAAAGAATTTTTTCAAGAAATGAGATATTTTATGATTAAAATTAGATTAAATTAATAATTTACACGTTTTTAAAAATATTTTCTTTATAAAACTGAAGGAAAGTCATTTTTTCTTCTTTTGATTTTATATCTGAATTCTCAATTTTTTCGGTCATAATTTATTTTTGGATAGAAAGATGTTAGAGGTGGGAAAATACACAAAACAAGAATATGGGAAAACATGATGTAATGTTATAAATATGTTGCTTTTATGCATTTGTATTATTTTACTTTAAATAATCATTTTTATTGGAGTTTAATATTAGTTCTACCAAAATAATAAAGATAATTAAAAGACAATAGCATTGAACATGCTGAAAATTCTACTCTTTTAATGGGTTGTGGAGATTGCACATGAAGAGAGATTTTTATGGCTTTAGCTGAGCTTATTGAACAGTTGTTTTTTCATGAAGTTTATATATGCATTTAATAAATAATTGAAAGCAAAATCTACATTAAAAGTTTTTAACATAAAAAGAAGTATAAAATAAGAAGTAACAATTCAATGAAGTAGAGTGTCTATTATCTAAACTCTAATTATATGAACATCAATTTATTCAAATCTCTATCAGCCTCTTTTTTTTTTTTTTTCAATCTTCTGACATAAAAATAGGTTATTTATCTTTATTAAAGAAAAAAGTGGAAGTAAAATCTAAAGATTCTTTAAAAATTAACAAATATATAAAATAAATAATTATATTAAACAAAAACCTAATTTGCAGAACAAATTAAAAAAAACAAAATTTATTTTCTGCATTGTTTAAGTCCAAGAAGGGACAGATATTTAGATATTTAATTCAATTCGTTCTACATTTAATGTTAAATTTTTGTAACAAATGAGTTAAACCAATTGAACATAAAAAAATAAAAATAAAATTCTTACAATATGATACTTTAAACACCCTAAAAACTTAGATTCCGCTCAAATGAAATCAAAATAAATCTTAGACCTTTTACCTTTTTTAAGTTGTAAATATTTGTGTTGCAGATTTCATATTATATTTATGATGATTGAACATAAAATGATAAGATACATGCAAAATACAAAACTTTAAAAAAGTCTAAGTTTTATTTCGATTTCATTTGAGCAGAATCTAAGTTTTTATGGTATTTAAAGTATTATATTGTGAGAATTTTATTTTTATTTTTTTATGTTCAAATGGTTTAACTCATATTCGAGGATGGAGTAGCACAGTTGACGTTTATTCCAACAGAGCGAAAAATGTCCAGACCAGGAATCGAACCTGGATACTTGGCACATGCCAAGTATCCAGGTTCGATTCCTCGTCTGGACATTTTTCGCTGTGTTGGAATAAACGTCAGCTGTGCTATTCCATCCTCGAATATGATTTAATCCAGTTGGAAAAGATATTCGTTCCCTTCATTATGGTTTAACTCATTTGTTACAATAATTTAACATTAAATGTAGAACGAATTGAATTAAATATCTTAATATCTGTTCCTTCTTGGGCTTAAACAATGCAGGAAATAAATTTTGTTTTTTTAATTTGTTCTGCAAATTAGGTTTTTGTTTAATATGTCAAATTTTTTCATAACAAATGCATTCAGACAAACACATTTCAAAACTATTGGAGGGTACAATTATCAGGCTCTGATTTATGCAGTATTGCATCACAATTTGTAATGCAATTTACCTATGTGTAATTCAAAATGTTTCACCAGTGCAGTAATTCAGATTGCTGTCGTTTGGACAAAAACTTACAATCTGAACGTAAAAAATGTGTTTGAAAATGTCACTTTTATTTCCACTATGACGCCATACTCATCTTCTTTTTAATTCATAAAAATCTATTTAAGTTTCAATTTTTCGCACGTGGAAATCTTTCAACTGATAATAGACAAATCATTATTAAGGCTTTTGAATTATTTGTAACAATGAAGAAAAAATGTTAAACTTTATGGAAAAATGTCCGTTGTTTCTCGATGAAAAAAGCGAAATTTGAAATTATTAAGAAAAATATTTGAATAATGTAAATAAAAATTAGCCCAAGTTAATCCCTGGGTTCACCCATATGGAAAGGCATTTTATCATGCATTTTGACTCTGACGTCAGGCAAACATTTCTACATTTTACATTTATAATATTATTAAAATTAGCAAAGAATAAAAAATGAGTGGCATCAGGGACAAAAAGGTGGGAAGAAAAGTCAAAAAAGTTATGAGCTCCATAGGCTTTTCTATGTTAATTTAACATTGAGAAGTGACACTGGAAATTTTTTTAATGTTCTGGTTGCATTTTGTGTGTTGAACCAATAATCCAAAGTAAGTTTTGAGAAATGCTAGGGGATAAAGGAATGTTAATTTAAAAGTACTAAAAAAAAAAGGCTTGATCCTTTTTGCAATCTCATTTTTAAAAAGCAAAAATTTTATCCATTAAACAAAGCTTTCCTGAAATAGGCACCAGAATAATAACACAAACCTGCAAAATTTGGGTTGTGTCATATTGCTTAGCTTTTCATAATTGATTCTTACGTATTTTGTAGTACTGAATCCAAAAATGACCTTCATTTTTTACCAACACTTCAGGATTTTTTGTAAAATTTTTACTTTTTAACTTTGAAATTTATGATTTGCAAAAAATTCTGACGTGATGGTTAAAAATGAAGGCTATTTTCAGATTTAATGCTAAAAAGTACATAAAAATCAATTATCAAAATTAAAAAAACACAACCATCACATCTATGTTATAGTAGTATCAGAATTTTTCTATTTTTTTACTTTGAAATTTATGATTTTCCAAAAATTCTGACGTGATGGTTAAAAATGGTCATTTTTTAATTCAGTGCTAAAAAATATATAAAAATCAGTTATCAAAAGTTAAGAAACACAACCATTTCCTGTATCTTTCAGTATCAGATGTTCTTTATTTTTTTACTTTTTACCATTGAAATTTACGATTTGCAAAAAATCCTGACATGATGGTTAAAAATGAAGGTCATTTTTGGATTGAGCTCTAAAAAATACATACAAATCACTTATCAAAAGTTAAACAACACAACCATCGCAAGCTTATGTAATCAAACAAAAGAAAGTCTTTTCATAATTGAAATGTAAAACTTATTTTTATTATCTTGAGAGGTGTTTATAACTTATGGAATATTGACAGCAAACAGATGAAACTCCTACTGCAACTTGAATATTTCATAGCAGTGGTGCAATCGCTTTTTTTCCGTGTTATAGTCAGCCTGCAGTGTGCTTTCATTTGTCTAGTTATCCAAACTGGGCTTAGTCCTGACAGATTCGAATAATCAGCACCTTGCTATACATTTTGTTTGGAAATCAATGACCTAAAACATTAAGGGTTCAAAATATATTTTTGATCCTCTATTTTACCGGTTTTTAGAAATTATATAGTTCAGTGTGAATGTTTCAAAGCTTCACAGTTCCTCTAGTGGAATAAATTTTATCTATATTTTTAAAAGTAATTTTCAGTGGTAATTTTTTTTTTTCAATTTTAATTTTCTGCTAAATAGATAATGAAATAGTTAAATTTCAATAAATAAAAAGATAATTATATGTTTGACAAAATTGAAGTTATAAAAATGCATATTTAAACTAAATGGTTCAGCATTTAAAATAAAAAGAGTTTTTAGGTAAATTTAACCCTACCCTTAGAATGGAAGGTTAACAGCCTTTTATTTAATCCCATTTTTTACTGTGTTAATAGTTATTGAAAAAATGTTCTGTAATGCTATTTCTTATAGGATATTTTACAGTTTTTATTCATTTAGATCATAATTGATGACCACCTTCCCATGGGATCACATGGTGAGCTGTTATGTTCATACTCCAGCAATAAAAATGAATTTTGGATATCACTTCTAGAGAAAGCTTATATGAAAGTCATGGGTGGATATGATTTTCCAGGATCAAATTCAGTAAATTATTTCACATTATTACATTTAATATATTGAAGATTTTTCTTGTATTGTAAAGGAGATAGGTTAGAAGCATCTCTCCCCACTTCCTAATAGGATTTTTTTTTTTTTTTTTTTTTTTTTTTTAATCTGTTTCTGCAGTGTTTTTATTTCTTTAACATAATTCAGGATTCATATTTATTACCTTTCTGATTGATTTTTGCGTAAATATTATTGTTTAAATGTGTTGTTTAAGATCAGAAACATGTATTTATTTAGCAAATTTTAATTAATTTCAACTTCTTTTTTATATCAATTTGATTTTTTTTTTTTATACGAAGTACTCATAACACCATTGTACTTTTCATATATGTTAATGTGTGAAAAATAAAGTAAAATGTTTTTGAAAACTATAATGGTATGAGTGCTTTATACTGGAAAAAAATATCAAATTGATATAATTGAAATACATTAAAATTTGCTAAATAAACCTAAATTTCTAATATTGTGTTGTACATTTATGCCTTATATTACCATCTTGTATAGCAATTTTCAAACAAAAATCTGTAAGGTTTTATTTTAACACTATTGAAGTGCAAAAAATCAGCGCTACCCATCTCCTTTTATTTTAAATGACTTCTGGATTAGGTCATCTATAATAATAGCTAACTGTTGGTTGTCTTATCAATAAAATTGATTTGTATTGGGTTGCCACAAAAGTCATAATGCACAACATGGGAGATTGCACATACATTGAACATTTATCATTCGAGCATTCATGGCCACCTAAAAAACTGGGATACCTCAGCAGGCTCAATGTTTGGGTTGCTCATGAACTGAAAGAACATTTGACTTTGTGTGTATTAACATCCACAATATGCTGCTGCAATGTCAGAAAAACGATCTTTTTTAAAGCAAATGAGGAGAGATTGGAAATAGATTCTTTACAATAATATGGCGCATAGACGCTCTTGGTTCTGTCATTCGGATATGCCAGAAACAACATCAAAAGCAGGCATGTGTCAGAAGAGGGCTATGCTCTCAGTATGATGGGATTTTAAATGTATTGTATTTTTTAACTCCTACTAAGAAGCCAAACTATCAATTCAAATGTGTACTGTCAACAATTAGACAATTTGAATGCAGCTTTCATTCAGAACTTGTTAATCGTAAAGGAGTTGTGTTCATAATGACATTGTGAAACCACACACAAGTTTGATGACTCAACAAAAATTATTGGAGCTTGGTTGGAATATGTTGCTACACCCAGCCTGCTCACCAGACCTTGCAGCATCAGACATGCACTTGTTTTCCTTTGGCCACAAATCCTTCCATTGTATAATGTTCCATTCTTATAAGGCTATCAAACAGCACTTTGTACATTTTTTTTGCTTTGAAAGTCAAAAGACTGATCCTTCTATGAGCACAGAATATTAAAAAATATTATTCTCGTAATATGCAGAGTATGATAGCTTTGAGTCGATTGATATTTAAATTAAGTACACATTAAAAAGAAAGAAAGGAACACATTATTTAGAAAAGAAAGTTATGAAGTGAAAAACTAATAGAAGAATTTAATAGCATAAATATGTGGATAAAAGAACAGCCATTATTCACTATATTACATTTTCTATCTGATACAACGAGTTTAGTTGTTTTGTAGTAATGACCAACTAATCAATGCATAACGTCATAAGTTCACGTGAGACAAAATATGAATTAACATAAAAACAAGAAACTACATTTTAACACTTTCCCTTGTTAATTACATATTTAGTCTCTAGCCTGATAATCCCATTTGATCACACAATATCAGTAATCGAGTTTTGGCTAACGGCTTGGCCATAATATCTGCAATCTGTTTCTCAGTAGAAATTTGCTCTACAACTAACTTGCCTTCTAATACCTTCTCACGAACGAAGAAATTCTTTATTTCTATATATTTTGTTCTTCTGTGATATTCTGGATTATGGGCAAGTTTTACAGCTGCACTATTGTCTACTTGAAGAATAGGTATTTCTTTTAGTTTTACTATTCCTTCATACAATCTTCTGAGCCAAAGAATTTCTTTAGTTGTTTCAGATGCTGCTATAACTTCAGCCTTTGTTGTTGAAGTAGCCACGATAATTTGTCTTTGACTGCACCACGAGATTGCACCTCCAGCATTTATTATATCACTAACCCAGATGTTGATCTTCCAGTTTTTATGCATCCTCCAAAATCTGCATGACTGTAACACTTAAATACTCTATTTGAATTTGTTGTACGATAAGTAATACCAAAATTTCTTGTTTTTTATATGTAGTGAAAAACTTTCTTTACTCTCACTACATCTTCAGCAGATTGGTTTTCTAGTGTTCTCGATAAAACGCCCACGCTGTAAGCTAGATCTGGTCTCGTTCCTACAATTAGGTACATTGGAGCTCCAACTGCTTGCCATATAGAAAGGCAACGTTCTTGGATTCTTCAATATTTTGTGATCTTGATTCCTTTAACATCGGTGTTGCTACTGGCTTGCAATTTTCAAATCCAAATCTCTTAAGAATTTTCTTGGCATATCCTTTTTGACTAATAGTAATATCTCCGTTTTTCTGATATTCAATTTCAAGCCCTAAAAAACAAGAAGCGTTTCCAGTAACTATCTTGAATCTGACTTTTAACTTTTCAATGAAGATTTCACACTCTTCTTGATCATTTGCAGCAACTAATCCATCATCTGCATACAATGCTGTAATTAACTTTTTGCCATTCTTCTCTCGAATGTATAGACATGGATCGGCATCACTCACTTTGAAATCAAGTTTTAATAAAAATTGACCAAAACACTTATTCCAACAACGTGGGGCTTGTTTTAAACCATACAAACTTCGTTTGAGCTTGCATACTCTCTTTGTGCCGTCCTCATATCCTTCTGGTTGTTGCATGTAGATTGTTTCTTCTAATTCTCCATACAAAAATGCTGTAGATATATCAAATTGTGATAAATACATTTTTTCTTCTGCTGCTATACTCAATACAGCTCGTACTGTTTCTAATTTTGCTACTGGACTAAAAGTTTCAATATAATCAATGCCTTGACGTTGACTATAACCTTTTATAACAAGCCTGGCTTTATACTTGTTAATACTGCCATCTGGATTTGTTTAGATTCTATAAACCCACTTACATGATATAGCTTTGACACCTTCTGGTAAATTAACTAATTCCCAGGTCTCATTTTCTTTTAAAGATTTTATTTCATTCTCCATCGCTTTCTTCCAATTTGAGCTTTCCTTGCTGTTGATTGCTTCTATGTATGTTTCAGGATTTTCATTTTGATAAATTAGTGGCTCAGGTTCCATTATATAATCATCAAACCGTGTAGGCTTTCGTATCTTGTCACGTTCTCTCAATTGCATATCATGCGATGGTTTAACTTCTTCATCACTATCAACATCGCTGTCACTTAGATCGTCTTGTTTTTCATCTTCTTGAAGTTGTTCATGGTCATACTTTCCCTGATTAGAAAGATCACTTGTATTTTCTTGTTTATTGTCGTTGAATGGTAAATGAACTGAATTATTGCATTTATTCAATTTTTCATGAAAAATGACATCTCTAGGAAAAATCATCTTTTTATCTTCTTTAATCCAAATTCTGTAACACTCATCAGAATCGTAACCTACAAGATAACCTTTGATAGCTTTCTTCTCCATTTTTCTTCGCTTTTGTACAGGAATATGAGCATAACATGTAGAACCTATTACACGTAAATGCTTTATTCTAGGTTTCTTCTTGATCCACAATTCATAAGGACTTAACTCCCTCCACTGAAGATTTTCCCGTTCTATTTAGGATATTTATTGCAGAAGAGACTTGTTCGGCCCACATTGCATCCGGAAAACTAATTTCAGGATTCAAATATTTGAATGTTCTTGCCATTTCTACAATTGTTCTGTTCTCTCTTTCACTTGATCCATTCTGTTGTGGCGTAAAAGGTGCGATAGGTCTTTTTGTAATTCCTTCTTCATGTAGAATTGCTTCAATTTCTTTATTGTCAAATTCTCTACCACTATCGCTCGAAAATTCCTTAATTTTGTGTCCCATACTTTTGGCGTGAGCAAGCATATGTTTTAACATATTATTGACTTCTGACTTCTCTCTTATGATGTAACTATACCTAAACTTTGTTAAGCTATCTCTAAATACAACTAAGTATCGTTTCTTCTGAAAAGATTCAGGAAACGGGCCACAGACATCAGCCGAAATAAGCTCACCTTCTTCTTTTGCTTTCTTTCTGTTTCCAAAAGGTAAGCGATGTGCTTTTCCATAAATGCATGATTCACATAACTTATTTTCCTGTTGAACTTTGATTCCTAACTCTTTTTCATGCTTTTGTTTGATGTGACATTTATCTTGATGACCCATCTTTCATGATAAAGTTGTAATAAAGAATCGTTTTCCTCAGTATTGTTTATTTCTAAAATTTGCTTTGGCATGATTGGCTCAATTATTGCCTTAAACAAAGATCCAGATACATTGCGTGTTCCATACAGTACCACTTGATCATTTATCTGTAACCAACATTTAGTAGATGTCGATCGAAATTCACTGTCTTCATTTCTGTCTTGAGCAGATAACACTGAAAATAAATTTTTGTTGACTTCAGGTACATACCAGACATCCTTCAACTGAATTTCTTGACATTTTCCACCAGCAAAAGATTTAAAACGAATAGTTCCTTTTCCAATTGCAGCCAATCTTTCCTTTCCAGCAGCCTTAATGCTACAAGGACTAAGAAATTGCGTAAAATCAGTAAAGTACTCTGAACAGTTCGTAATATGTTGAGTTGCTGCATTATCAATCAAAAAGCTGTTGAATCTGCTTCCGAAGTATACATTTCGACAGAAATAGTCATCGCTGCACCATTAGCGATTTACTTTACATCTTTAGTATCTCTACTTGGTGACTTTTTCGCTAGTTTTCCATCGGAAATCCATTTTCTACAATTTCTTACCCGGTGACCTTTACGGTTACAGTAATTACAAATGTCAGCTCTATATGACTTCTTGATAAATTTGGAATTTTTATCTTTATTCTGTTTTTCTAATCTTGAAGCTGTCAGTGCTTCCTGAACAGCAATATCACCATTTTCAACTTTGATGAAATATCTCTCAAACATACAAAGTTGCTCTGTTAACTCATCGAATGTTCTGTCTTCATTTTTAGACAACAACATCCAGTTAGACTTAAAGGTTTCAAATTTCCGTGGTAACATCTGCAATACTTTACAAACTAACATTAAATCAGGTAACTCATTTACACCAATATCTTTAAGTCCGTTATTTAATTCGCTCCAAATGGTTCTTACCTTGGCTATGTGAGTTGAGACATCATCACCTAACGCCCAGTTAAATGCGAAAAATTCCGTACAGATCTTAAATAACTGATCTTTTGATGTTGCTTCAAAATGATGCTTTAAGGCTTCCCACATTTCATGTGCTGTTTCTTTATCCATAATCTTTTGATAAACTACATCAGTTACGGCACTTGCTATCACTGATTTTACGTAACTATTAGCTTTACGATACAAATCAGAACATACTTTATGTTCCTTGATTTTTCTATCTTCAGCAGTGCTACTTAATGGTTTAGGTTTCTTTAGTTTACCATCTATAACATCAAGTGCTCCTTCATGATAATCAAGTAAATCTTTAATCTTGTGTTTCCATATTGGCCAGTCAATAATTTAACTTGCTTTGTTAAAACCATATCTTCTTAAACTTTAATGTGATTTCAAAATCTTTTAATTATAATCCTCTCTACTAAAATAAACTGTTTTACTTCACTTTCTATGTGCAAAACCTAACTTATCTATATCTAATTCTAATCAATCAGACTTGAGCTAACTAGCGCAATTCAAAGCGAGCTGCAAAGGCCATAACTTATTAAAAATATTATTCTCGTAATATGCAGAGTATGATAGCTTTGAGTCGATTGATATTTAAATTAAGTACACATTAAAAAGAAAGAAAGGAACGCATTATTTAGAAAAGAAAGTTACGAAGTGAAAAACTAGTAGAAGAATTTAATAGCATAAATATGTGGATAAAAGAACAGCCATTATTCGCTATATTACATTTTCTATCTGATACAACGAGTTTAGTTGTTTTGTAGTAATGACTAACTAATCAATGCATAATGTCATAAGTTCACGTGAGACAAAATATGAATTAACATAAAAATAAGAAACTACATTTTAACACAGAATTCTGCAGCTCACCATAAGATGGCAAAAGATTAATTGAAAAAAATAGCCAGTATCTTATTGAATGGTCTCTGTTTTTTGTTAATGTAACTGACCCTTTTCCAACTTCAAACGAAAATATCATGACTTTTCCAGCAACCCAACAATTTTGTTATTTCTGTATGTTGTGTAAACGCTATGCACAAACAAAATGTCATTGTATTTTAGTTAAAGAAACAACGAGAAAAATGTTGATTGTCTTTTTTATTTAAAGAATCATGATACAACTTTGTATTAAAAAAAAGTACAGGCTACCTTTTTAACTTTCTAGGAACCTATCCTTTATTGCCTGTATTTCTGTATTTTCCTTTTTTATATGTTTATATTGGTGAACAATCTAAGAGATTTTCAATCTACAGAGATGCCCAAATTTTATTGTCACATGACACACTTTTAAATTAAAATTTTTTTTCATCGCCCATCTAATATGTAGGTATATAAGATATCTAAGGCAGGTAAGAAAAACTTTAATACAAATCATATACACAAGAATAGTAATAAGTAATACTGTTAATTATATTGGAGTTATCAAAGCCTTTTAGGATATAAAAAAAATGTTTATTAATTAATTTATTAGAATAAATACAGGTTAAAAGTCATTGTGATTTATGGCATTGTTTTAAACTAACAACGGAATCTATGTCAGTATTGAAACTCTTAATTTTAGCTTCAGGCCACTCTCTACACAAAATTTAATTTTTTGTTTTTACTCAAAGTCATTTCTTTATATTTTCTACAATATCTTACTTATATTAATATTGTTTTTATTACAATATTGCTGCAAGTAAAATCATATAGTTTTGAAGATTTGACCATTCCTTCTGTGACTTAGCAAACCATCAACCACAACCCAAAAGTGAGTCATTACCCACAGTTTGGGAACCACTGGTCTAGTAAACTTAACCTATTAGTTTTACGGACACATATTGACTTGTTCATTGATTAACTATACTATGTATAATACTGTTTATTTTTATATAAAAAACAAAATGTTGATATTAATTACTGTGAAATTAAATTATAAAAAATAAATTCTCTTAAAAATTCTTGAATTTGCAAACTGCTCAAAAATCTTAAATCTAACAAGCCAAATGAGAAATTAAAATTAATCCCAAAGTAAAGAAGAAAACCTCTGGCACAAGTACTGCATACTCCTATTTCAATTTAATTCTTAAAATATATTTTTGCTTAAATAATTGACTGAAGAGAGTAGATACTTTTGTGAAAATGTAATACATTGTCTGTTATTTTTATTAATTGTTAAGAGCCAATGCTATTCAGACAATCAGTTATCTGTTTATCTAGATACTATTGTAGTACTGCGATTTAATAGTTAAAATTAAACCTGTTAAAATGAAACGTCAATTAAAAAAAGAAAAAAAAATCAAAATCCATGCAAAGGTCTTCCATCTTAACAAGTTTTTCTGTTATGTTATGCTTCTAAAACATTACTATAATGTAGTTATCATTTGTAGAATATTGATCTTCATGCATTAACTGGATGGATACCTGAGAGGATCTCAATTGATACATCAGATCCAACTTTTGCGAAAGATAAGATCTTTAATATGCTTGTTTCTAAGCATAATAAAGGAGATGTACTAATAACTGTTGCTACTGGAGAAATTAGTCAGGTTGAAGCAGATAGATCTGGACTTGTGCCGACTCATGCTTATGCCCTCCTTGACATCAAAGAAGTGCTAGTAAGTTTGTTTGATATTTAGCAAATATATGTGAAATGGTAAAAAAAGAAATTACCCATCATAAACATCTTAACAATGATCAATGATTCTGAATGATATCAATTTACCAAAATATAAGTTGATTGATGTATTTGTATTACATGATTATTGAAAGCCATAAATTCCGATTAATTTTTCCCAATGTGACAGTTATTAGATTCAGGTGATAATTCAAGTTAACTAATAATATTGCTATAAATTTTAATCAACTTTCCTGAAATTTGACAGTTATTTGATTCAGTTAGAAGATACATTAAAATTATTGTCAAAATGAATAATCGATGATTACATTTAGTTCATAAATCCTAATTAACTTTTCTCCCACTGACACTTATTATTATATTTAAATCATAAATACCAATTAACGTCAAACTTAGAATTGACTTTTAATGATGCAATTGGGCTTGAGTCAAACCTGTTGTCTCAGCAGAACCACACCCATCAAAAATACTGATCCAATTAAATTAAAGAGATGGTCTGTTTTGATTATTTCACTCTCTGCAGGTAAAAAAAAAGATTTTGGAATATAACAGCAGGTCACAAGGTGATACAGACAGATTTTTGATCGCATTTGCCTCCATTGAACTTATATTCTCTAGATATATCATAGATTTGGATTAATAAATCAGTGTGATCTACAACGACTGACATGTTACCTTCTTTTAATACATCTGACCAGTTGACTGCTTGGAGCCCAGCAGTGGCGTAGCTACATATTCAGCGCCCTGGAGCAAGTAAAATTTGCGCACCCTATTGTCACTCGAAAAAGTTCTGTGCATTTTTGTTTTGAAGTTTAAAATTTATATACTATTCTTAACTCGATTTAAACCTTTACTTTTATTTGAAAATCAAAGTATTTCAACAACGTTTTAAATACAAATAACATAGCTGCCTTTTTTTATACCGCAAAAATTGAATGGTAAGTTTTAGCTAATTGAATCACCGATTTTCAAGAATTTTTAATGTTTAAATAAGACGAAAATTTCTACTAAATTTTAGCGGCAAGAAAAATTCATACAAGTTGGCAGCTATGAAATAATTAAAAATAAATAATGAATAACGAAACAAATTATTCTGTAAGTACGGAGTACCTACCAATATTTGCTGCGAATAGGGCAGGATTTTCGTTTTGAATGTGCCAACAGACCAGTACTATCTGCCGTCCTTAATATCTGTTTTTCTTTTCAAGGGTTTCGAAAATTGTAGAATACTAATAAAGAAAAACACTATTGTCGAGATTTTTTTTTAACTTTTCGCATATGGATGAAATAAGTTTTCTGTTTTTAGTGCAGAAAATACTAAAATTCAAAGTAACATAACTCGGTAAGTTTTGGTCATACGAAAAAGAATGTATTATTTTACCTGTTAAAGTAAGGAGTGGATTTTTGTAAATTTAACGTATAGAATACAGGAACGGAAGAAAAATGTGAATCTCGTAACTTTAAAAAAAATAACTATTTTGTTTTGACATAAATTACACTTAAGAGGATGAAGAATAACTCTGAAACTTTTTACTATCGAAACTATAATTCTACAGCTAATGGTTTAGAATATTAACCAATGAATTGCGATAAAAGATACCACCGGGGTTCTCACTGGCTTTTGACTAATCTGAGCAATTTGGCTAATCGCTAAAGAAAAACTAGCCAAATTCAAATAATGGTAGTAATAGATTTATCGTAAAATACTAAGAATATCAAAACACAAATAATGAGTTGCACAGAAAAGGTCTAATCGTACAATAATATCATGTCGCCGAAACAAAAAAGAAACATCTCTTGCAATTTGGCCATTTCAATCTTTAATTTTCTGGCTTTATGAAACATTTTGGCGCAGTACTGATCGGCAACGAGAACCCTGATTGACACCCTTCTTATATATTACTCCTGATTGCAGTTTTTACTTTCCGTATACATACAATGTAGGGAAGGAAATAGGAAAGCATTGTAATCGCAATAAAAATAATGGTATATTTTACATTTTCAAATACTCAAGAGTACGTTGTCACAATTTTTACAATGATTCAATATGTAGGCGTGTATGTTAGAATTTACTCACGTTTTTAAATTCCCAGAGCACGATTTGGTGTGTTTTTGATGATGTCGGTTGAAACATTATAAATCTCTGTCCTTAATTTTCGAAGAATTCGGCCGAATGGTTTATATCTAAACTTTTTATCAACCATTCTGCAACGATAACTGATGAACATTTTCTCTTATATCTCAATTAAAATATTTTTATTGCTCACGTTTCACTGCGTACACAGTGTCGGCTCGATAAAAGGTTCACAATCACTTTACTATACCAGTAATTTCAGAAAAAAAAATATATCATTGTTTAATCGTAGAATAAATTTGTTGTAACGCTGGGGTGTAGGGGGAGGGAGGAGAGGAGATTTGTACCTTTGGGAAGTTAGGGATTAATTAATTTATTTATATTAGTGAGAAACAAATGTTGTAGATTATTTTTTTCAAACTAAAACTAGATAGTACCCGTCAAGATTTGACGGTAAATAACTTGGATGTTCCATTAGAAAAATTCTTGAATTTTGAATTAGTTGCTTTTAAATTAATTATTGAAATTGTGACAAATTTTTATATTGCATAAGTGATTCCTATTTCTTGAAAGCGCGCTAGAGGGTGCTGTCAGTCTAACCTATTGAATGAAGTGAAAGAACTTTAAGTTTATAATTTACAACCAATTATGCTTTCCTTTTATCAGATACCGAAAAATACTGGGCAGAGCATTTATTTTTACTTACTACAGTCTCATTTTTCTTGTTGAAAAAATAACAAAATAACAATATCTATTTTTATTTTTATTTTTATTTTTTTAACTACACGACCTTTAAAAGCTGCCATGCATTTTATTTATATCAGTCTCTAAAAGCCTAAATTTTAAACTTGATGCAATTAACGATTTATAATATTTATTTTTTATTACTTGAATTTTATTTTACTTTTTTCTTCATTTTTTAAATATTAAACCATGAATATAAATATAATTTATTTTATAGTTCTTATATGAATATTTTCCTTTCTTTCCGTTTTATTTATTTTTTTTTTTTTTACGGAAAAGAATAGCAAACTTTTCCTTCTGACTCACACACTTATATATTCTTGATAATGGTAAAAAAATATAAGCAAAAGTTGTAGATCAGCTTAATTTATTTAATTGATAATTACATGCAAAATATTTTAGGTTAAATATTTTAAATATAAAATTATTTTTTCAAAATATTTTTGAGTGTCAAATTTTATTTAATGATAAACCATTCAAATAATAATAAAATCAAAATCATATAACTTCTCCTCTTAATAAAATATGTCATTAACGAAATGAATTATCGCCAAAAATCATTTTGCCGGGCGTTGGGCTCGAACCTACGTTGTCTACGAAAGTTCGGAGCTTTAAACTGGTGCTCTAGAGCACTCGGCTAACCAGACCTACTCAACCTTTCCTCTAAATGGAAAATCTAGTAAATTTAACTTCACGCATGCGCAATTGCGTGAATATTTTAGTCTTATCTTACAGAATCAGGTTTACGCTTTAATATATATGAAACAATATCTATTTTTATTTTTATTTTTTTAACTACACGACCTTTAAAAGCTGCCATGCATTTTATTTATATCAGTCTCTAAAAGCCTAAATTTTAAACTTGATGCAATTAACGATTTATAATATATATTTTTTATTACTTGAATTTTATTTTACTTTTTTCTTCATTTTTTAAATATTAAACCATGAATATCAATATAATTTATTTTATAGTTCTTATATGAATATTTTCCTTTCTTTCCGTTTTATTTATTTTTTTTTTTTTACGGAAAAGAATAGCAAACTTTTCCTTCTGACTCACACACTTATATATTCTTGATAATGGTAAAAAAATATAAACAAAAGTTGTAGATCAGCTTAATTTATTTAATTGATAATTACATGCAAAATATTTTAGGTTAAATATTTTAAATATAAAATTATTTTTTCAAAATATTTTTGAGTGTCAAATTTTATTTAATGATAAACCATTCAAATAATAATAAAATCAAAATCATATAACTTCTCCTCTTAATAAAATATGTCATTAACGAAATGAATTATCGCCAAAAATCATTTTGCCGGGCGTTGGGCTCGAACCTATGTTGTCTACGAAAGTTCGGAGCTTTAAACTGGTGCTCTAGACCACTCGGCTAACCAGACCTACTCAACCTTTCCTCTAAATGGAAAATCTAGTAAATTTAACTTCACGCATGCGCAATTGCGTGAATATTTTAGTCTTATCTTACAGAATCAGGTTTACGCTTTAATATATATGATTTGAAAGATTTTATTTTATGTAAGCTGGAGAGGTGGGTGCAAAGGGAGAAGTGGAAATTTTGGGGCTCAAGGGATTATTTTATATGATTTATTATTATTGTCAATAAAAAGGATTAAATAGGGAGGGTGGAAGATTATTTTATATAAAATTAAAGAATTTAGAATGTTTAATTTGTTTTTGTTTGTACAAGAAAAGAAGGGGGAGGAGAAAAGGAAATTTGTAGTTTTGTATTTAATATACAGTGTGTCCATGTATAACCTGACCGACCTTTATTTTCGCAACCGTTGGTCCTAGATGCATACTTCCAATTACAAAAAGGGCCAAAATTAGGTGTAGAGTTAAGATAAAGAATGTTTGAAGCAAAAAAACAATTTAGTGAAGAATTAGAGAATCTAAATTTTTATACGGTCTCCCGGTCCTATAAGTTATATTTAGTAAAATTTTCCTGTTACACTGACAAGTAAGGCAAAAAAAGTCCTGTTATTTTACGATTAAAATTCACCGAGTAATTGCTGTTTAAAGTTGGAGCATAATTTTTGCTGCAAATTAGGGGTCATTCACAAATTTAGTAGAAATATCATTTCTTCAGATATATTAAAAAAAAATGGTTGAGAGTAAAATTAGCATTGCAATATAAATTTGAAATCTTCGATCATTCTGACATATTACTGCAAAATATACAATTTGTATTGAACATATAGGAGGATAAAAATAACAGAATTTTTGTTAAGTAAAAGGATGAAAAACATCAGCCTCAATTCTTTACAGAATGATACTTATTTTAAAATACTGTTAGATTACACTGTCTTTTAAATTTTGGGTTGTGCCATGTTTTTTAGCTTTTGAAAATTCATTCTTATGTATTTTTAGCGCAGAATCTGAAAATGACCTTCATTTTAAACCATCAAGTCAGGATTTTTCTCAAATCGCAAATTTCAAAGTTAAAAAGCTCAAAGTTAAAATTGTTCCCCTCTCCCCTCCCAACCTCACCAGACCCCTGAGCTGTTTAGCTGTAAGAAACCCAGTAAAAGCTAACAAATTGAATAAATTATTGAATTAAATAAATTTAACTGAATAATAAAGTAGTACATCTATTTTATAGTATCAGATTTTTCGCTATTTTTTCGAATTGAAATTTACGATTTGCGAAAAATCCTGACATGACGGTTAAAAGTGAAGGTAATTTTTCTATTCAGCGTTAAAAAATACATAAAACGTTATTATAAAAGTTTAAAAACACAACCATCGCAGGTTTATGTTATCTAATCTAAAACTCTTTCTTAAACTTGTTGACGGTAATCTATCCGACTTTTTTTGTGTGTTATCCTCTAGTATAAGTATGTATACAATGGTAAGCATCAAAAATAATAATAATATTACATTGTCATCGGATTTAAGTCAGTATGTAAAATTTAACTTCGATCGGACATTTGAAAGTGAGTTCGAGTACAAATTTTAAACTGGAAAGACGATCGTTGCAAGTTAAATGAAACTTTATGAAAATAACTTAATTTTTGTTAAAAGAAATCATAACCTCAAATCCATACAAAATAAAACATATGTTAAAATACAATTATTTTAACTAATCTGAAACTTAACTAATAAAATTTAACTCTATCGCAATAGTTGGACTATTTCTTTCAAAGCGCAGTTACCTTGAAATAAGTTTAAGTACTTTATATACGACCCCTGAAAGCATCGCCGAAATCATTTGTTTTGATAGGCAAAAAAGGGGTGTAAGTCATGCATTTTAAAGTTTCATAACTCGGTCAATTTTAATGTTAGATGAATGGGACTTTTTTTGTCGTACCTGTTAGTGTCACAGTAAATTTTTACTAAATATCACTAATAGGATCGGGGACCGTATAAAAATTTAAATTTCGCAATTTTTTAATGTAAATGTTTTTCTTGGCCCAAATTGCTTTAAAAATAATTCTTTACCTTATTTAAACCATTTTTGTAATTGGAAGTATGCATCTAGGACCAACGGTTGCGAAAATAAAGGTAGGTCAGGTTATACGTGGACACACTGTAGATGCATGTAATTGCTTTTATTAGTGAGCAATGTTTGTTTGTTTTTTTATGCATAAAAAGGTTTAAGGAGTAATATTTCTTGCTATTTTTCTTAAGAAAGTAATTCTTTTATGTAATAAAATTTAACATAGCTTTTTATATCTTTGAAACAAATCAACAGAAATACTCTTTAAAACATGCATGTTGTACATTACTTCCATATCTTACCAAAGAGTTGTTAAAAAAATCTCAGCACAGTACTCTTTAAAATTGAAGTATGAGGCATACGTTTTCGAGGGGAGGGTGAGGGAGAGATTGAAGGTGAATAGAAATCGTGACTATGAATTCTTTGTGTTGGTTTTTAAATTTGTTGTTGTTTTATCTTTTTTATCAGTAACTTAAAAAAAGTAATAATATCAATACAAAAACCCTTAACGGGTTAAAAGTTTGTGACGCAACACTTTATCTTATGATCTAAGAATTTTAAATATGGAACTTAAAAATAATATCAAATTTTGAGTGATACTATGCTATTAATTAAAATCTCTCTATATGTATATTATTTATATCATCATTTTATTTTTGCTTTATTTATAATCGCATGTGCAAATGTTATGTTCAGTATAAAAAGATCTGAAAAAGTTTATTCATTGATGCTTTATCATTTACATCTCTCATAAATTCAAAATATGAGTTTTAAAAGATATGATATCAAAATTTGAAGGACACCTTGATGTGGCTTTAAAAGATTTGTTTTAAAATTTAACTTCAGTTATTTTGGGTTTGGCTAAGATATATTCACACATCTAAACAATATTTTTAATTTTCCAATACACTGTTAAATATATCACTTTAACTGAACTTATATAATGCATTGAAATGTATTTTTTGAATAAATTTATTTATCCTTTGTGCCATGCTATTAAAAATTAAAAATAAAATTTGTGTAAATAGTTTTTTTTTTTTTTTTTTTTTGCGTTATTGTATCCAAACTAAGTGAAATGTATTCAAATGGATAATATGAGGCAAATAAAAAATTCTATGATTAAAACAGATCAAATTTTATACGCCAATATTCTGGTAGAAAAGTGATTGTGAAACCCTGAAGAGCCGCTACTGCACGCAGGATCGGACTCGATTCCTGTGAAATACGCAGACCTTGGATTTTTGGAGAGTGCAACATTTTAGAAACTCATTATTTTACCACCTTGCTAGTAGAAACCAACAATATCCATTATCATTCCAGTTTTTCTTTCTGTAGATGCTTTCAATTTCAGAACTGGATCCAAAATTGAAAGTGTCTTTACAGAAAAAAAAAGAAAGAAAATCGAAAAAAAAAGTATAAAATAATCGTTTAGACATCAATACCATATATTCCACGAAAAAAAAGAAAAAAAAATTAAGTTTAAAAAAAATTGAAGTGTAAATGTGAAATTTGTAACGCTACCATTGTTTTAACATAAGCTTGAGAATGACTAGTGTAGGATTCTAAGTATAGAGAATTTTAGTACTAAATAAGAATGCTCTGATTAATTAAACCTATTTTACACTTTTTCTTTTGCAGCGGGAGGATAAAACGTCTTAATGTTGCTAGTAATATTAAGAAACATGTAAATACTAACTTGATTTTAAAGCCAAATATCTTTAAAATAGATTTTTACATAGTAAACTCTGTCTAAAGCTCTGTGCAAGACATATTTTCGTTATATGCAGAATGCTCTGTAAACCCTAGCAAAAGGGTATAATCGAAGGGGCGCAAAAGAACCTTCAAATTGGCTGGAAATTCATGGGGCAGATCATGTCACCATTGATAACAGACAGAATTACAGAATATACATTAGATTTTTAAAGATTTAAATGGTCCTCTGAAACAAAGAAACTTTCAAGAAAAAAATTATTCTACTCTGGAAAGAGAAACAAAAATCATTAATAAAAAATTCTTCAAAAAAGTATTTTTTGTTTTAATTATTAAATAATTTAAGAATGTTTAAATCTAATGCTTGTTGCAAATTTTGCAAATATTAGCTTCACCTGATGGAGGACGCAACTTTATCTGATTTAGGGCGCACCGACCCAAACATCGATTGCCCGGCGGGCCAGTCTGAGCCTGTCAGAATATGACTAATTTAGTAAAATCCTATTTTTCCTTTTTTTTATGTATAGGCCTTGTTTCAGCACAGGCAAAATCAAAATTATGTCATTAGAAAAATGTTTAAGCTTTATGAACGATAGTGCGCGTTTTCTTTAAAACTCGAGGTCTTTATCAACAGTAGAAATATTTCCCTTTTGAATAAAGTTAGGATATAAATTTTTATTCATTTTTATACTGTTTTGAAAATGCTGAAAATACTTTTCGAAAATAGTGGTGTAAATTTACATAGGCGATAATCAGATCCCAAGGAACACTGATTTTTTTTCTCTTTTTGAAGGAAAAGGCTTTTGTCAATTCTGCATTTGAGATTTGCATATTTTCAAAATCTTAAAAACAATACGCACAAAATTTTATTTGTCGCTCACCCCCCCCCCCACCCCCCCCCAAATCTAAATTTTGTCACCGTGGACTGGAGTGGAATATGCCTAAATCCGACTCTTATTATTGTTTTGTAATCTGTATTGATACATGTTTAGTTTCCATAAAACAAAACAACACTTCAAAATTTTTGTTGTCATGGAATTTTTTGTTTGTAAAATGGTCAATAATTTTCTTCAACTAGTCAAACTATTTTTTTTTTTTTTTAATCTTAAATTAACTAAACAGCTAAGGTATTGCTGTTATATCGTTAATATAAGTTTTCCAGCAGTGACTTCTTTGGCTGCCATTATTTCCGTACGGTAATCATCATAATAAATTTCTAAAACATTTTCAAGATAAATGTATCAGAAAGATTATTGTATGGTATGAATTAAAATTAAAACTTCGCGAATAGAAGTAATTTCTTTTAACTGTGTGTAATAACATGTTTTAAATGGAAATAGTTGACCTTAAACACAGTAGAAAGTAACACACAAAAACACAGTAGTAAAAAAAAAAAAAAAAAATAGTGAGGTTAAAACAAGGTGAAATATCACAGGAATATGCCAATTGCAACAAGATTCATCTATAATATTTGATTAATAATGAAAAAATATATTCAAATATTTTTACAAATTTTTATTTCGCTCTTTCTAATTTTGCGCCCTTAGTATTCGTGCGCCTGGAGCAGTTTGCTCCAACTGCTCCACGGTAGCTATGCCCCTGGAGCCCAGTTCTTCACACATATATATATACAGTAAAGCCTCTGAATAGTGGACACCTCCAGACCATACTAAAATGTCCACTAATTCAAACAAACAAAAATGACACAGTTGTCAGATTTCAGGCATAACGTTTTATTTGGCAAAATTCTGAAGAGTAGTGCTGTTTCATCTGCATTAAAAACGTTAGTGTCTTCGTAACCTTTATGTAGAGTCTCTAACTTTTCACATCAGTCAGTCACAGCTTTCAAATTAATGGATTTGGCTTCTGCACATATTGCTTTAAAAGAAATATTGTGATACATTCTAAATTTGTCAAGCCACCCATTAGATGCTTTAAAATTTCTCAAACCAAGTTCTTTGGCTGTTTCTAAAGCCTTTTCTGGAATAACTGATCCACTAACTGGAAAATTTTTGTTTCGAATAGAACAGAACCAATTGAGTACAGTTACATCAAAAGCAGCACTGTAAGTTTTCCGAAATATAACAGACTTGGAATTTTCATTGGCATTTGTTATCACCAATATTAAAACTTTCAGCAACATTTCTTACACTTAACTGTTCTTTCTTAGCAACACATAAAACATCATATGTTTCTTTCAGAGTTAGGCATTTTCTTTTGGCAGCCCCTTTTACTTAACTTTAAATCTCAATCTTACTAAACTCAAAAAAGAAAGAGCAAAGTACTCCACAGAGAATATTCTATAGCAAAAACTTTACAGATGAAAGCAGCGATCCAACTGCATACCACGTGACTGAAAAGTGCTCTGCAGCAAGGAGGAATGAAGGTGCAACACATCATTGGCCAAATGGAAACTTCTCCTTTGCTGACTGCCAAGCAATGAGAGAAGATAGCTACACTTGCATTCTCGAGTAGTGTCAATTTAGAAATCTATAGAATCCCAGATAACTCAGTGGTAGAATTGATTAAAAAAAAAAAGTTACTGGTGCCAAGGACCAACAAGCATGAAAATGAAAATTTACTGGTCTGCAGTCATCTTCACTGGCCCGCTTCATAAAATTCTATTGTCTTTTTAACCCTTTGAGTGACACCCCACCCCACCTCCTAGAATATAAACCAAACTTCCTTTGCAGTTATCCAAAATTTTCAGCATAGTAAAATGTAAAATTATAATTTGCTAAAACTTAAATAAATAGTACATAAACAAAAACTGTAAAATTATTAATTAGATATTTTATTACCGATTATTTCAACTGACTATAATGTTTAATGCAATTTTTTTTATTATTTATTTTTTAAATAAAATAAAATTGCGTGATTTGCGTTCACTAGCATTTTTCTCAGGGACAGAAAAATTACGTTTACCTGTCAGAGAGGGTGAAAAAATTACCTACTGATCCTATGGGCCACTAAATTTTTCAAACTAGTGGTCCGATTGAGTTTTTGGTGGCCTCGGTCGGACCAGCGGACCACCGCGGATTTTGAATGCTGTAACTACCGAAATTCCCATCCCCTCTTTTAGAATAAGTTTCTTTCACATAGTCATTAAACTGATACATGTTACACGCCTACCAGGAAGGGGACTCCTTCTCCCATTCCTTTTGAAACTAGGAGACAGTTCTAAATACTTTACTACTGCACTCTTGTATATTTTCATATGCCTGTTATGTACTGAAGGTGTTCCACTTTGTCAACTAGGAAGACAGCATAAATGATGGCCGGCTGCACCACCCTAGATTGAGTGGAGGGGAGGGAGGATTTTCTTCAGCCAGAATGGGATGTTCTATGATAGGGCCATTTCAGTCAGAATGGAAATAAAGGATTTAAACAAAAATTTTGAAAATTCAGTTTATTTTTCTGTAAATTTGCATGAATTTTAGTTAAAATTTCTGTCTGCTATATAGAGGTTAATAGATAGGAATGTGTATCCTTTGGGACTGGGCATTTTGTAATTGTCTGTTAAATGGAGGTGTCCAGTATTCGGGTATGTTTATTATGGAGGATTTACTGTATATATGCATACACAGTGTGTTTCAGAAAGGACACCCCAACTTTGAAATGACATAACTGCAAAACAGTTAGAGACAGAAAGTTGAAACAAGTGATATGCTGGACAGACAGGTCTGGAATTTGTTATGCAACAGTTTGTAGAAATAGTTCCAAGATTGGCCAATAGGTGGCAGCACAAGAACATGAAGCATTAAAAAGTATTCAGAGGTACAGAAAGTTCATCCGTGAGTGTGTTTCATTGCTGAAACGTGTAAGGGAGTTGTATCGAATTAGTTATTATATGGAAATTGAAGAACATGATGTCGTATTCCTTGGAGCAACATGTTTTTATTGTACTGGAATATGCATTTGGCATTGGTATGGATTGGCCTCCACATTCCCTGGATCTCAATCCATATGACTTCTTCTTGTGGAACTACTTGAAAGACACTGTTTACTCTAAGAATCCTCAAACATTCGAACAGCTTGAATAATTCATCTGTGAGGCATCTGCATCCGTTTTAGCAGAGACATAGCAATGAGTGACTTCAAAATTTACCATTCAGTAGCATCATGTTATTTGTAAGAAAGGTGGCCATATCGAAACCATTATAATATTTGACTTCTGTTCATGAAGCACACTTTCAGACAGTATTTCAAAAACACTACTCGGTAACTGCAGTGCCATCTGATGTCCAGTGTTGGAACTATTTCTATAAACTGGTGTATAACAAATTCCAGACCTGTCTGTCCAACATGCCACTTGTTTCACCTTTCTGTCTCTCACAGTTTCGCAGGTATGTCATTTCAAAGTTGGGGAGTCCTTTCTAAAACATCCTGTATATATATCAGCAATATTAAAGTAGATCCTTTGGGTTGCAGCAATAAAAGATTTTTGCAAAATCAGAGATAAATAACTTTGCACTTGCATCATAAAACTAATTAATTAATGACATTTTAGCTTTTATGCAAAAAAGAATTTGCATAAAAATAGAATTTAACTTTTATTTGAAACATATGAAACTGATATTATTTGAAAGATTCTTTGTATATATATGTGCGTATAATTTTGTTGTTGTTTATTGTTGTTGAATGTTCTGTTTATGGTTATTTGGAATTTTGTTGTTGTTGTTGTTATTATTTCTTGGGCGTATTGCAAGTATGTAATAAAAAAAAAAATGTTCTGTTGAATTTTATCAATAAATAAATTTGCTTAAGCTAAGTTTTGTTTCTAGGGAAAACGACTTTGTCTTTTAAAAAATCCTTGGAGTCACTTAAGATGGAAAGGGAGGTATTCAGAACATGACACTAAAAACTGGACTCCACAGTTAAAAGCAACCTTGAGATATGACCCTTCTAATGCTCAGATGTTTGATAATGGTAAAATGAGTTCAAAAGCTTAATATTTTTCAGTAATTTATGGAGAAAAATCGTTCATATTTAATTGACAGCCCTACTTAATTTTTAGATTTTTATTTGGAAATTTGTGAAAATTTTTCAAAATTATGTTTTCTTATAAAATGCTTTCGTATTATATGTGAATGAAAATTATCATTCTGTTTCAAAGAATAATATCTTAATTTTATAAATACGTTATATTCATTATATGTATTGTTCATTTCACATTTTTATGTTTTTTTTAGCAGTTTTTAGGTAGCTTTCATTACAAAAAGCTACCTATTGCAGCTGTTTGGAGGAAAGCAATTTCAAAAAATTTTAATATATTTTCATTGATCATGACCCCCAGACCCCGAAACCACCCTCCGTTCAAAAGTTTATATATATATATATCCATCTGATCTTTGTCACACTGTAACTCTCGTATTTTTGAACCGATTTGTATGTAACTCGGTGTGTACATAGTACATACCAATGTCTCGACTGAGTTCGTTGGCCAGCTCCATCCGCCATTTTGTTTCAAAATGGCAGCCATTTAAAAAATTTTAAAAAATTTAAAATTTGAAATTTCGTACCAAAAATTGAAAATGGAAAAATATTTTTTTCTTATGTGTTTGACCTTTATACAAAGATTCCGGAGCAGTTTTTGTTTTGTCTATATCTTAAAAAATGGCTGAGTTACAGCACTTTGAATTTCTAGCGTGGCTGACATTTTGAAACGTCCTGATTTTTGTCACGCAATAACTGGCGTATTTATGAACCAATATGGATGTACCTTCGTTTGTACATAGTACATGCCAATGTCTAGACCGAGTTCTTTGGTCAGCTTCATTTGCCATCTTGTTTCAAAATGGCGGCCATTTAAAAAAATTAAAAAAATTTTAAATTTAAAATAAGGTACCAAAAAATTGGAAAATGAAAAAGATTTTTTTTCTTATGTGTTTGACCTTAATACAAAGATTCCGGAACAGTTTTTGTTTCGTCTATATCTAAAAAAATGGCTGAGTTATAGCATTTTGAATTTCTAGCATGGCTGACATTTTGAAACGACCTGATTTTTGTCATGTGATAACAGGCATATTTATGAACCGATTTGGATGTAACTTTGTGTGTACATAGTACATACCAATGTCTCGACCGAGTTCGTTGGCCAGCTCCATCCGCCATTTTGAAACAAAATGGCGGCCATTTAAAAAATTTAAAAAAATTTGAAATTTGGTACCAAAAAATTGAAAATGGAAAAATATTTTTTTCTTATGTGTTTGACCTTTACACAAAGATTCCAGAGCAGTTTTTGTTTCGTCTATATCTTAAAAAATGGCTGAGTTACAGCACTTTGAATTTCTAGCGTGTCTGACATTTTGAAACGGCCTGATTTTTGTCATGCGATAACAGGCGTATTTATGAACCGATATGGATGTACCTTGGTGTGTAAGGTAGTACATACCAATGTCTCGACCAAGTTCGTTGGACAGCTTCATCCGCCATCTTGTTTCAAAATGGCGGCCTTTTAAAAAAATTAAAAAAGATTTTTAATTTAAAATGATGTACCAAAAAATTGGAAAATGAAAAAGATTTTTTTCTTATGTGTTTGACCTTAATACAAAGATTCCGGAACAGTTTTTTTTCGTCTATATCTAAAAAAAATGGCTTAGTTATAGCATTTTGAATTTCTATTGTGGCTGACATTTTGAAATGACCTGATTTTTATCACGCGATAGCAGGCATATTTAAGAACCGATTTGGGTGTAACTTGGTGTGTACATAGTACATACCAATGTCCCGACCGAGTTCGTTGGCCAGCTTCATCCACTGTCTTGTTTCAAAATGGTGGCCATTTAAAAAAATTAAAAAACATTTTAATTTAAAATGAGGTATCAAAAAATTGGAAAATGAAAAAGATTTTTTTATGTGTTTGACCTTGATACAAAGATTCTGGAGCAGTGTTTGTTTCGTCTATATCTTAAAAAATGGTTGAGTTATAGCACTTTGAATTTCTAGCATGGCTGACATTTTGAAACGATCTGATATTTGTCACGCTATAACACACGTATTTATTAACCTATTTGGATGTAAGAAGGCATGTGGATAGTATATAGCAATGTCTCGACCAAGTTCGCTGGCCAGCTTCATCTGCCATCTTGTTTCAAAATGGCAGCCATTAAATTAAAAATATATATATTAATAGTGAGGTGCAAAAAATTAGAAATTGAAAAAGATTTCTTTCTTAAGTATTTGACCTTGATATAAGGATTCCAGAGCTTTTTTTGTTTTGTCTTTATCTTAAAAAATGGCTCAGATATAGCAGTTTGAATTTCTTTATGTGGGTGACATTTTGAAAAATCTAATTTTTTGCCTGCGACAGCACTCGTATATATCAACCGATTCCGATGTGAGTGAGCATGTGCACAGGAATTACTAAGGTCTCAACCAAGTTCACGGGTTAGCCTCATCCACCATGTTGTCTTAAAATGGCAGGCACTTCAAGATATCGCCGAATTTGGCAACCAAATATAAGTTACTTTAAATAAACGCAGCTTGGATAAAGCTGACTAATTTCTCGAAATTCTCATTCATAAGGATTTAGTATTGAATCTTCTATAATCGATTTCCACCAAATTGAGCTTCGTTGTTTGAATAACACAAGCTAGCTTTTTAAAAATAATGAATTTGAAAGCTACCTCTTCCTCCCGGCACTGACCAAAAGGACATTTTTCCTTTATATTGCATTTTGCACTAATTTTTACAACATTTTATTATTATTTTCATTGTGAAAACATTTTTTTATTGGAAGAAAGGAATTTTTATTAGTCTTTTAATTTTTCACTATAAGATTAGAAAGATAAATTTATACGTGGAAACCATATTTTTTTAGTAGAAAATTTACTTTTATTTTTTGTATCTAATATTTAATTGGTAATCTATAGTGGGATTTAATCAGTCAATTTGATATTTTGAAAATTTTTGAATTAGAGTTTTTTCTTCAACTTGCCCACTGAGTAGATTTAACTTTTTTTTGCATTATGTATAGCTAAATAGTTTAAGAAAAGACCACATTCTCATTTTAAAAGTTTTTACTGTTGTGATGAAATCTTGTAATACATAGCAAAAACATCATATAAATGAGAAATATGAGAAAAGAATATAAATGAGAACTCCTGCTTTCGAAGTTGTATCACATCTTGTTTGTGCCTGACGAAGCAAGACAATGTGTTTTTAAATGTATTGTTCAATTCACATTTTTATATTGTTTTTGAAAAGTTTTTTCCTTTTTATTGCATATTACAATATTTTTTACAACATTTCATTATTATTTTAATTTGGCAGATTATTTTTTATTTAATTTCAGTAAACTTATTTTCTTCATATTTTTCATACATACTCAGATCTCTTGAAATTTAACATTTTATTGAATTTTCAAAACTATGTATATTTTTTATTGGTCTGACTTATATGTTTCTCTTTTATTCCAAGGAAAAAATGCCTATTTTGGGATGAAATTTTGATATGTTATAGAAATAGGGCTCTAGTGTAATTTCTAATGAAAATGTTACTAGCTGTTTTTAAATAATAAATTCATATTTAAAAGCTAAAATACATTATCATCTCAAATTACTATTCAAATGGAATCTAGATGTACATTCTTCTTGCCAGAAATTATTATTGTAAATGAGTTAATATTTACGTGATACCAAATAATTTTTGCTTAAATGTCTGCTGTAAAAGATTTGACTACTGAAGGATGATAAACTCATTTTATTTAAAAATTTATGAATCATAATTAAATATGATAATTAATATAATTTTTAATAATAACTTTCTTAAGATAGCCATTTATTTATTTGCACCATGAGTCTAAATCAACATTGAAGTTTAATTTGTGCTACTTTCTGTATTATTACAAAAAAGTTTGCTAGTACCTAGACTATTCATCCGATCTTTTTTCATTTTCAACCACATTTAAAATTCCTTTAGTTATGTAGATTTTGTTAAGATAATCTTACCACACATAAAGAACAGTGTTAAAAAAAAAAAAAAAAAAAAAAAAAAAAATGAAATTGTTATCTTCCTTGATACTATACATGTCGGATTTGTTTGATTTGAAACAAATAAATTTACTTATTTATAGGTGTATTTTGGATTGACTATGACTCCTTACTTCATTTCTATAATGTTATCTACTTGAATTGGAATCCCGAGTTGTTTAAGTACACATACTGCCTGCACCAGTAAGTCATGATGCTTTCCATATGTTTTTTTTTTGTTGTTGTTTTGTTTTTTGTTTGTGATATCTTTGTCAGCATTTTTCATGCTCTCTAAATAAAGAAGAAATTTTAAGTAAAACCATACAATTTTTTTAAGTAATATGTAAATATGATGCACAAACTAGAGAAGCTTCAATCAAAAAATTTCAAATAAAAGATATTTAATACATTCTGACAGGTGTAGTATTTCTGCAGTTTATTCTAAATTTTTTGTAAAATTTATGAGGAGTTTGATTATGAGTTTTTTTGCAAACGATTAATAATTAAATACAAAGGGATAACAACAATTTAAAAATGTGAAATGAATACATTTTTATTGCAAAAAAGCTGCAATACAATTTTTTTTTTTTAACCTATAGAGAAAGTGGTTGCTGACTTACTCAAGAATTTCATTCATTGATAATTTATATATATATAAAACCATTAAATAAATATTACCGACCACCTACAAAAACTGTGAAATTATGAATAAGATGACATTAACAAATGCAGTTCCCCCCAACACACTTAACATAGATTAAAAAAACATAGTAAAAAATAGCAGAAATTGAATAACAGAAATAAATGGAATAATGGAAATATGTAAAACTGAGACAGAATCGCCGGGTCCCAAATGCCTTAAATTCCACAAATAAAATGTGTGGTTTCATCTTCATATGAGCCGTAAATTAGTTAAAGAATATGAATTTGGGACCACTACACACAAAAAACCGAGAAATAAACCATTGAACACCAATTAAGTTCAAAATAAAACAAGAATAAAAAGGATAGAGGAAAAATAAAAAACAAATTATCAAATTAAAATCCATACTGTCATAGCATTCGGTATGACAAATACACTCATTATGCATTTTATTCTCATTTAAGATAGTATACTATTAGAAATTAATATGCTATTGTCCTGAGTAGGCTAAGATTTAAATACAAGTTAATCGTTAACTTTATTAAATATTAATGAATATGAATAAATTTAATATGAATTGATAAATATATAAATATAACTACACCGTTGTACATATAAAAGTATCAAATCGACATCCATTATAAAATGTCTATTAACAACGTAGTTATAAATCAAATGCCCTCCCCCTTTTTTTAAAAAATAAATTAACCATTGCGTATTATCCAGACAACGCCACCCTCCTCTGTTCTCTAACATCTACCCACCCAACCGTAATAATTTTTTATCATTATTTTCTTATTATATATATATATATATATAGGGCATTCTCACAATCCTTTGACTTTCGGTAATAAAAATCATCTCGTTAAATTAAACTTGCTAAAATAACATTTTAATCTGATAGACGAATGCCTTATTGATTCAAAATAAAGAAAAAAGGGTCAGCTGCAAAATTTTTTTTATTTAACTGAGGTTTAAGTTAAACTTGCAAGTTTAATTTTTCTTACCATTTTACCACTAAAACTTTTTATTTTCTTCTAAATATTTAGTTATAATGAATTTGCATAATATCCACAGGACATTCAAATAAGAAATAATAACAATATAGTATTTTTAGTACAAAATTTTGGTATAACATTGTCTTAAAGGGGTGTTAAAGAAGGGACAGTAAGGTAAAAAAAAAGAGGAAGGTATAAAAAAAAAAAGAGACGGTAAGGGGAAAAAAGGGGATGCTAAGGATGGGACACTAATAAAAATTATCACCTATTTTTAGGCAAATCATGTTAAGACTAAGTGATAGCCACAATGTGCATTGATTTTTAGAAAGTTATTTACATTTTATTAAATTAAAAAAAAAAATAATAATGATTTACCTCGAAAAGTGCAGGAATAAACCTTGGGGACGGTAAGACTACCAATAAAGCCACAATACTTGAAATTGATATTTAAATGCTGATTTAAATTCTGCAGCAAATTTCCTGTCAAAGAATTTTAGACTTTCTTTCTCTAGCATACTTCTGCATGAGAGAAAACTTGAAAAAAATTCTGTGGCTACATCTGAAATTGTTTTCTGTATAATTTTAGAAGAAGGGCGGTAAGGAATCTAAAACCCAGGGACAGAGTTTAAAAAAATAATAACAGCTGTAAAAATGTGTGCAGATTAATATTTTGCTACATATTTATATAAAACAATAGCCCCAGTTTCGGAAAAAAAATTACATTGAATTACTTTTATTGAAACAATTTTATACAGACTATGACTTGTACAGACTACAGACCAAACTTTAAAATCCGCATCAGGGACACGGGACGGTATAGGAGTTTCCTGGATATTTGGACCCCAATATCGTCCAAAAACTATTTATCTCGTTAATATTGTTATGCAGTCATGCAATGAAATGTTCCCCAGTATATGAAATTAAAAAAAACACAAGAATATGTACTAAAATAAAAATTATTATTCGGGGACTTAAAAGTCAAAAGATTGTGAGAATGCTCCATATATATATATATATATATATATATATATATATATATAAAGAAACTAAGAGCCTAGACAATCTAATAAAATTCTGTTGTATCTCCAACTTCTGTTTATAATTTTATCCCTGGTAGTCAGCGTTACTAGCATATACATAGAATTACTCTGTAGTTTACATAAAAGATGATAGTCCAGGAAGCAGCATCACTTTGTGGCAACCAATTTTAGCAGCGATTATTTTGTTATTTATGATAGATTAGACTTTACAAATAACAAAATTGCCAGTCATCTGCTTACTACAAAGTTAAATTGAATGGTAACAAATCAGTAATCGTATTGCCATTTATTTTACATTGCTGTGGGCTGTGTGATGTCGATATGACAACACCCCCCATTTGTAGGGGCTAGCTGACTGTCAATTTTGTTTTCTGTATCATTTAAGCTATTATTTCAAAATCATTGATGCTATAAATGATTGCCAAAACATGATGCCAGATCTTCCAGACTAGAAGCAAGTTTTTGAAATTAAAATTATGCTTGAACTTGAGTAATTGCTTTTCTGTAAATGCAGAAAATAATTTAGATTTTTATTTGCATTAATGGGTTATGATAGTTTTTGGCTTGAAAAAAAAGCATGTTTTATGAAGTTTTTAAGAACTAGAATTGAGGTAAAAATATATAAGTTTTTGCATAAAAAAACACATACTTTGAACTTTCAAAAACAATATTTCTATACATTTTTATCAAAAAATGTGCCTTTTGGATTCACTTATCCTCAATGCTCTGTGTCATGTAGTATTCTGCAGCACCCAAGATTTCTCTGACGACTGCAACCAATGAAGCAAAAAATCATGTTAAAATATATGTCTAGTATGTGACCAATATTTGTGCAAATTTTGCATTTTTAACAAAATGGCAGATTATCAAACTTATGTATCAATTTTAATGAAAAAAATCTATTTTTTTTTTATTTATTTATTTTTTTTATGGAAAACAATTTAAATTAAAAAATCATCAATCTAGTACTAAGGAAATATATACTGCATATTTCTGTGTATAAGTCGAGAATTTTTGGGCATTTTTTTTGGCTCCCAAGTGGAGGGATCATCTTATACATGAATCCAAGAAAATTTCAAAAATTTATATTCTAAAATTATAAAGATGATACGCAAAAAACATAAAAAATACTTAAAAATTTCTAATCATACATTAATACCCCATTTTTACAATTAAAAAAAGTCATGAATCATTATTCACTATAACTAAGTCATTATCAGAATTTTCAAGCAACTCCCTAAAATCTCTTTCTTTGATTGGTACATCAGTATGAATATCATCAGTGTCTAATTCATTATCATCACCATCTTGTTCAAATCATCCTCAGCTCCATCCATCGCATTACTGATGCAACAATTTTTGAAAGTTAAGACGATCATTTTTTGTGGTAATTCAAGCCAAGATTCGTTCACCCTTTCAGAGATAGTGACAATGTCAACTTTTCTTAAATCACCGCCATTTATCACAGCTGAATCCCCAGATGTCATACATTCAGTCCATTTCGAACAGAGCTTGTCTTTAAACGGCTTATTTGGAGAAACATACCCAATTAATCAGATTTGGCATTGCGCTAAAACAAAATAGGAGAGATCAATAATTTCGGAGAGTGCATTTTTTTTCTATTTAGCTTTTCTATTTTTCGTTCACTGACTTTTTCATCACCTTTTTTTAACATCGACTTATATACGTGTTTCCGATTTTGGACAATTTTTCACGGAAAAGTCGTTTACTTGTCTTATACACAGAAATATACAGTAAGCTTTAATTTTTAGATAAACCAAAGAAATCAGTTTATCTATTGCCGAAATATTTTTGAGTGCTGACTTTAAAAAGCTCTGTTTCAAGAAAATTTACTTTAAAGTTTTGCAACAGGTGCCACTCGCTTGTACACATTCTTGCTCGTTGCCCTCAAGAATTTACTGTACAAGCGATAATGTATGAGTGAACATTGTTGTGTGGTATATTATTTTATCTGTCCTCGATTACATGAAGTGAATTATTGTTTTTCAAGTGTATCTAGGAAATTTATTTTAACTATACATATCTAACTTTACTGTAATTTTAATATACTTTCGATGTGTTTTAAATAAACTGAATACTTCAAAAGTAACTCTTCACTGAAGCATTATATTTTTCAACCGTCATTAATTTATCATGCTGAATGGCAAAACAAAATCTGCATAGTATCAGACAGTTTTAATTATGCCCAATAACACACAATCTTACTAGTGTCTTTTGCTCTCTTCAGTTTTATCCTTCATATAGCAGTCAACTTTTATGCTTTTCTGTTATCACTAAATTTTAAAGAGAAAATTTCCTTTATTTATTCTCAGAAATTCTGTGATTAAATGAGGCTAAAATTTCTGTTGCAAATTAGGAGTAAAAGATTCCATAAAAGTTGAAAACTATGTCTTTGTATTTGTACTATAAATAAAATATCTTTAATGAATCAAGAAAAAAGTGAAAATTCTACAATTCCAAAGTGGCAATATAAAACTCACACTTCTGTTCTTGTAACCTAGGCATGTGTACATTTCTTGCATACTTTATTTAAGGTGATGAAAGCATTTGTGAATAGTATGTAAAAGCAATTTCACTGACATTTATGTACAGCCGGCCCCGCTTAAACAAATATGCATGGTTTCAACATCTATTATTCGATTAAGCGGGTCAATTTATTCTACCTTACCAGATCGTTAATAATATCTTAAAATTTAACTAATAATCTATAGCAGTTAAAAAAACAATTATTTTAATTGTAAAAAAGTTACTTTCTTTAAAAAAAAAAAAAAAAAGAGAACTACAAAATGAAATAAAAATTATTATACTATTAAGCATTATAATACACATTCACTTAAATTACATGATGTTTATTTTGATTTTATCGCTTACCTCATAACAATTTTTTTGAAAAAATCCAATATAGTTGATTGTTTATTTAATGTTTTTTTGCGCACATTTCTGCAGTTCTTTTTTCAAACCATGTAATATTTTATAATCTCTACCTCGAGCTTCAAAATGTCATTGTATAATTGATAATGATTTCTGTACTTCACTCAAGGATGGGGGAGGATCTATTACAACTTCATTATTTTCATCTTCTTCTGTGCAAACAGATGATTCTGACACCTCATCAGTTTTGGTAGCCTCATTTTCTTCAAATTCTATAAATTCCAAAAGTTCTTCTTGTGTAATTTGGAGTTTTTCAAGCTCTTCTTGAAATTCTTAAAGATCACAAATTTTAGTTTCTGTGTCCCAACAATCATCTTCATCAGATTTAGGCTTTAAAAATTTCGCTTTTTTAAAACTGTTTTTAATTACACTAACAGGAACATTATTTCAAGCTTTGTTGCAGAAATGCATAGCAGTCAAAAAGTTAATTCTTTTTGAAAGACATGAAAATGTTTCATTACAGTCCAAAATATGGCGAAGTTCATTTATAATCTATCATTTATAATCAATATAACGCCTTGAATGATCTTATGATTCCTTGATCAAGAGGTTGCATTTTGACCGTCATATTTGCAGGCAAAAATTCTACTCTGACATTATTCAGTCAAATTGAGTTCTTTGTTTTGTGACTGCCAACATTATCCATAAATAGGACAATTTTTCTATTTTGCTTTTTTATATTTAGGTCTAATTTTGTCAGCCATCTGTAAGTAATCATATGCAACAGGATAATTTTTTACATTTTTTAGACATCTAGGCTATTTACTTTTGCCAATGAGAAGAGGTTGAAGCTTTTCTTCGCCCATTTGATTTACACAGAGTAGCATAGTTACGCGATCTTTACTTATTTTAAATCCGTGTAATATTTTTTTTTTTTTTTTTGCATTTGTTCTTTTGGCATAGCTCTATACAGTAGAGTTGTTTCGTCACAATATCGCATGTTTTGTACTCAGCAACAATTGGGTGTAAAATTTCTTCAATCCATTCATCACAAACTACATCGTTTACAGAACCAGATTCTCCATGTAGTTTCTTAAATGTTAAATTGTGTCTTTGCTGGAATCCATATAACCATCCTTTAGATGCCGAAAAATTCTGATTAATAGAATCTTCCGCAATTTTTTTGGCTTTCTGCATAATCATTTCCCCATGTATTAAAGCTCCTTTGCTTCTTTTGAATGAAACCATTCCAACACAGCATTGTCAAGATCGTCATTAGATTTCCTTTCCCGTTTTTGGTGTAGGTTTCCATTGTTTCTCCATTCTTCTTCAATTTTATCAGCATTTTTCTTAATGGTTGAGACTTGAGACTGAGAAATTTGAAACTGTTTGGCGATTTAAGTTCATGTTTTTCTGTGCTTTATGACATCCAAAACCTTCAATTTATCGCACAAACTTAAATCTTTTCTTTTCGCATTCATATTTTTCTACTTCAGAACCTTAAAACAAACTGAATAAATAAATTGAGAACCGAACTTTGGTCAGAACTGTTTATTTTTTCAGTGTCACAGTATAATAACCTCCAATATTCTACAACATCACGTGACCAATCCGTTTTTCTTTACCGTAATTATACAGATGTAGTTTCTTTGTTTCCCTCCCCCCCCCCCCCCCCTCAACACCCCTTTCATTCAAGACGTCCGTTGCTATGGCGACCCTGTGAAAAGTTGTTCGAATTTGACATGACATGCATAACTGGACTTCATGTGATAACACCATCACTCCCTTTCCTTTGAGAAACCTGTGTTTCGGTGGTTTGAAATTTTCAAACAAAAGATCTTTTCTAGGTAAAATATTTGTCACACCAGATTAGTTGTTATTACATTATCCGGAAAATTATTCGAATAAGTGGGGAATTTTAACATTGTCTCTATGGGAAAAATTTTGGTTCTAGAAGATTTTATTTCTATAGGGGGGTATTTGTTTATCCGTTAACCGATTAAACGGGGCTGATTGTACCTTTTTCTCGGGAACTACTGAAGGAATTTCAATATATTTGTTTAAAGATTGTCAGTAGTTCAACTGTAAATTCAGTAAGAAATAAAAATTAAAAATGCAATTGTTATACAACTTTGCAAACAAAAAAAATTACATGTTAAACAGCAGACATTGATGCTTTTTTTCGTAAACTACTGAAGAGATTTTAAAACTTTTTTTTTTTAATTTTTAGATAAAGTTAAACTCAAAATTGATTGTTTGGTATGAAATAACTTGAGTGAAAACTATTTTAAAAATATATTGTAATTGCTTCAATGGTCCCCAAGAAAAAGATGCATCAACGACCAGCTGTTTTGCATGGGACTTTTTTTCGTGTGTGTATGAAATCGCATAAATATTTAATTTTTTATTTTTATTCCTTGACAAACAATCAATTTATAGTTTATTCACAAAATTGTGAAGAAAAGAAAATAGTGAAATACCTATAACGTTTCCTGAGAAAAGGTACAGCAATGTCAGTTGTTTTAGATGTGATTTCACAATTGTTGTCACCCCCACTTAACTGATATAGATAACCTATGAACTTTAAAATATATATTGATGTGGTCCTCGTGTGTGAAAAATTGAAGACCCCTATTAATATTTAAATTTATAAAATCGGGTTCAAGTGAACATTTATAAAATGTCAGTCATTCAGGGGGGGAGGGGGGGAATTTCATTTTTTGAAGCCAGAAAACTTCTATTTATAACCCCTTAAAGTATCTGCTTATGTTTTAAACACTTTTTTTGAAAAACTTTGCAAAGAAACGTTGCATTCACACTTTTTGATTTAGTTTTAATAAAAATTTATAATTTACCTTTAAAAAATATGTATCCCTCTAAAATTACAAAAATGTTAAGTATGTGTGGAAATTTGAAGAAATTTTTCAAAAACTTATAAAATGCTACATGAAAAACAAATTAACTTATTAGAAAAAAATTACTGCTACAGTAAACTGTAAGCTTTTATCTAGTGCGCATACTACAAGTTAAATGATATCTTATTAATTAAAAATTACAGAGATGATGAATCAATAAGATTTTCGGCAGTTTCAAATAACAGGCCATAATTTTGAAAATATTCATGTAACTAAAATTCTTTTAGTAGATGCACTAGGCAATAATATACAGATAAAGCTCACAAAGTTTTATTTAAGAATGATAATAGTATTTTTAGTTATAATTTTTGAAGCGAGTTAATTTTGCGTAAAAATCAATTTTGAGGAAAATGCATTTAAACGTTAAATTCGAATATTTTTACTATAAATTGACTAAAGTTTCTGTTCTAAAACATACTAGGAAGAAAAACAAAGCAATTTTAGAATCATAAAAAGTTGTTCTTTCAAATGATGTAATAAAAACACAATCGGTAATTTTCATGAAAGTGGTCGTTTCCAGCGTAGGCAGACACCTTAAGTTGAATAAATTCATCATGATTATAATTTGTCACTGCTCTAAAATCTATTTTTTTTCATCCTTCAAATAAATACCTAATTAATTGAGAGTAGAATATAAGTGTTAGTAGTGCTTTTTGCAATTCCATAAAAGTTTCTAGCTTTGCACATTATTTTTTTATAAAGTTCATTGGTTGCTGAAATTGACATATTTATTTTTTTCTACAATTTGAAATGAAATTTTGATTAATTTGTTACTTTAAAACATTTACTTGAATTTACCCGTAGAATATTTTATTTGATATATAGGATGTGGAAAGCAGGTACTGGCCCAGTAAAGGACTTGTATAATATAGGCGATAATCCACAATTTTGCTTAGACCTAAAATCTTCTGGTTCTACTATATGGGTGTTGTTAACAAGGCATATCGTGGACAGAGTAAATATAATTTTTTTGTTTCTCATTATTATAATTTATTGTAAAGCTAAATTTGCATTATGTCTGTACTATTTTATTGAAGCCTGATTGCATAGCTTCTGATCTAGTTACTTGAGTTTTACTTTTTAATATAGTGACCATTAGATTAATTTTAACACAATTGTTCTAATTGGTAAGTAAATCATATGTGTTGTAATTTTCCAAATGGGCGAAAAATGTCCAGACCAGGATTTGAACCAAGTATCTCTTGGCTGAAGCTGCCACTGCTCTGTCAATTAAGCTATCCCAGACAAATCTGGAGGACCTAATTCACCCAGCTAACCTTATTGATCATAGCATCTAGTCTGGTATATGAATCAGCTTAACAGATTTGCCCTGTGATTTATTCTGTGGAGCTGATTCATATATCAGACCATGTGCTATGATCAATAATGTTAGCTGGGTGAATTAGGTCCTCCAGATTCGTCCGGGATAGCTCAATTGACAGAGCAGTGGCAGCTTAAGTGGCTGATTTTTTTAATAATAAACAATTAACAGTAGTTCCCAAACTATAAGTTGCAACCTTTTTGATCAGGGAACAATCAATCATGTCATCAAAAATAAATTATTAGTTTTATTTTATGTAAAATGTAACAAACACTATATGGGAGAACTTTAAAGAAAATATTCATGAAATAATTATCGTAAACACAGATAAATTAAATTTGAGAGAAAAGAAATGATGTTTTAACTTTTCGTAAAAATCAGTTATGGGCTAAAATTAATAAGTTTCAACCTGAATATAAATTCCATCATTAGTGAAAACAATGTTATAAATCGTATTGAGTTTTAAACTGTATTTTTTATAATATATTCATTACTGAACCTGTTTTTCTGTATGTATTAAAAGAGTGTTTTGGTTTGTGATTATTGCAGTTTCACATTAAGATTAACTATTACTGTGTGTCTTTGTTTGAAAATATGCTTTTCCCATAGAATAGATTATACAAAAGTCTCTAAATATTTATTTATAAGATAGGTCATGAAAATTTTTCTAACTAAGGTGGGTCACATAAAGTTTAAAGACCACTGCTAAAGAAGATTTGGAAATGAAAATGAAATAAAGAAAATTAAGCACATTTAAGTTTCACCTTGATGCATTACCTTAAAACCATTCATTAATTCACTAATTTTAAATCCCATTTGCATTTTTTGAAAGTTTATTAATTATGCTTTGCTTCAAAGTTGCTTTAAAGAGCCTGTTATAAAATGTTTAATATTATTAAAAAATGCATAAAATTTCCAATAATGTGTTTTGTTATCTCCTCTTTGCTGCAATGTTCATTGTAAAACACTCAACAGATGTTGAGCTAAGTTTGTAGTTTGTGAGAGTCGATTTATATCTTTATGTGCTGATTCTGATTATTTGTTACTTGGGACAAGATTTTTTTTAGTTTTAAATTTCCTGTATAATCTCAAAATCAATTATCTTTTTTCATATATCAAAATTTATGCATATCATAGAGGTCTGCACAGGCCAGAATTTCCTGGGCCAGGGCCGGCCCAAGTGAATTTTTATAAGACATTGATTTGTATGTTGATTTGGTTAAAAATTTGCCTCATACAAGGAGTTCTGGCCAATAATATTTATCTTAACTTTTTTTTTTAATGTTTGTAATCTTCATTTTTATAGAAGTGCTGCAGGCTGTGATATTTCTTTTTTTATGAACCTCTATATCTTGTATATAGATGTTTCAGTTATCATTAATATTGTTAATCCATATTCCATGTATTGAAGTGTTAAAAATCTGAAAAATGCTATATAGTAAAATCTTCTAAGACGAAATTGCATAGAAAAGAAAAAAAAGTGTTATAGGCAAGTTCCCTTCTTAGCAAGTGTTAATTATTGCACTTAAATATTACATATTCTTTTCTTAACGTAATTTCAACTAATATTATGTATTAGTATATTAATTTTACATGGATCAACACATTTTTCAGTTTAAAACAGGGTTCTATTACAGGCAGGTTCTTTTTCACACATTTTACTATATTTTAATAAGCGTAGAAATCTACTATTCTTTAAAAAGAATAAATTTTAATGTTTAAGTGTAGAATAATGGTGATTTAAAAATGTATGCATTTTTTGCAAAAGTTTTTGGGCCAGGCCTAATTTTAGTGACATTTGAATTGACCAGGCCACGCTAAGACAATGATTTTCATACGGGTTGGGTCAAAACTAGGACTGAAAATTTTGGGCCGTGAAGACTAGGAATGAATCCAGTCTCAGCTCCGTACAGAAAAAATAAGTTAGGCTCGGCCCGGCGGAGCCTTCAGAAAAAAGTATGGCCCGGCCCAAAAAGAGTGAAGACAAGGCCCGGCCGAGTACCGGAATGAATATAGGCCCACAGGCCGGCCCGTGCAGATCTAGCATATCAACCAAGAAAAGACAAGGAGATTTTGTTGCTATTTATGCAAACACATGTTTTAAAATGAATGGGCCCTCATGATCTTTACTTATATCATATGATAGCAGATTAATTTGGCGAAGCTTTTATTTTTATAAACGGTAGCATTGATTTTAGTAAGTAGGAATTTTATAATATCTTCATGTTAATTTGAATCTGTTTGGGATAATTTTATTTTAATTATTTGCTGATTTTATTAACTGACAATTTTAATAACAGTGGGCACTATAATGAACTTCTCAGATTATAAAATTATTGATATTCTTGACAATATAAATTTTTAAAATGGCATAATTAATGATTTTGAATTGTGTTGATTTTATAAAAGTTATGGACAGGATGTGCTGAACAATTTTCTGATATATTAAGGTGTTGTGTTAAAGTACTTTTTGCAACAATTAATAAATAATTAGGCGATATTAAAGGAAATTAGAATTTAATGCTTGTTAGTATTTTTAATTGTTATTAATACAAAACATTTTAACATTTAGAAAACTAATTTGTGTATTATTATTATTATTATTTTACTAAGTAGACATTCAGCCTAATTTGTATCAAAGAATGTTGCCTTAATATAATATAAATACCATGTTCGATGTTGGATATAATTCTGTTAAAGTGATAATCTCTTAATTTCTGCAGAAATATAATTTTTTTTAAGTAGCATCTACTGCTTCTTTCTTAGAAATTTCCGCTAAGTAGTGAGTTCCCTCAAACCAAAAAAGTATTGAAAGTTCTTTTCCATTTCCTCCTGTCCAAGGCAATACCATCACTAAATTTATAATACTTCAATGACACTTGAATTGTTCAATTCAACTAGTATCTCCAATTTCATAAAATTTTCTATAAAACTATCTGTAGAAAACTTATTTTATTTGTATCCAACTACTTTTATAGCGTTAGTATGTTTTATCTCTTTAAAATAAAAGTATAGGTGTCATTTTGTAATTTTCATATTTTTTTAGTTGTTATTCATACTAGGTTGCAATAGAAATTCTTTATTGTAAAAAAAATTAAAAAAATAGTACTTATCTATCCTATATGAATGATTTTGGGTGGTATCTGAAGTTATAATTAGTGTTCGACCAAACAGGTTTTTAAAACCAAAACCAAATTTTGATAATTTTCCTAATTTCGGTCGAAAACTAAAACGAAACTGACCAAAAAAGAAACTTAAAGTAACTAATATATACGTACTTATATATAATTCTTAATTAATTATATGTATATAGACACTCATTTCTAACAAACAAACACACACACATATATATATATATATATGTACCGGGTGTCCCAAAAAGGACTGACTGATTTTAAAATTCAATAACTTCCAAACGGTGACAGATATTAAAAAAATTCTTGCAGGAGGTTATGCATAAAGTCAAAAGTTTTTTTACAGTGATTTTCGATTTTAGTTCGAATTACAAACAATAGATGGCGCTGCGATCAATAGAGGCTAAATTCAGGCTCGAATTTTGGTACTTCGTGGCCCGGATAATACATTTCCATCTCCTTTTTCTGCATGGAACAACAGAAAGGACCAAAAATCGAGCCTGTATTTAGCGACTATTGCTTACAGCGCCATCTATTGTTTGTAATTCGAACTAAAATCGAAAATCACTGTAATAAAACTTTTGACGGAACAGATGTCATATTCGCCCCATATTGGCGCGATTTTTTTCTGACGCCAAATCATATAGGCAAAGGGTACTTAACTTGCGCCAAAGTGTCGTTATTTTGCTTGATGTGGTAACCCGGATTATGTTGTTTATGCTGTTGATGTTTTCGCCAAATTGGCAACCGAAAAAAATCGCGCCAATATGGGGCGAATATGACATCTGTACCCTTTTGACTTTATGCATAACCCTCCTGCAAGAATTTTTTTAATATCTGTCACCGTTTGGAAGTTATTGAATTTTAAAATCAGTCAGTCCTTTTTGGGACACCCGGTATGTATGTGTGTGTATAAATTTCAAACAAAAGCAAAACATAAATAATAATGCGACTTTTAAATTTTATTACTTTATGACAAACAATAATCATAGCCATCTATCAATTATTAATTAATAATGTAGTTTAAAAATATGGAGAACAAACTCAATAATAAATATTTAATTAGGTTATTATAAATATATAAAATAATTAAAAAAGAATGAAATTAATCAATATTATTAATTTTAATACTTTCTTGATTTACCCTTTTTATGTGAATATGTATGTGTGGCTCTTTGCCAACCGAAGTGTCATTTGGGAAGACTAGGTTGGGGAGGGGGTTGCAGTTGCCTCATCAAAGAATATGATAGCAATTTATCAATCATTATAAGTCAGATTACAAAAATGCAAAAAAGTGAAAATAAGTTGTTAAATTTGACTAAACCAGTAGCATTAAGACAATACTTTCATCCTAGTAATTATTAATTGTCAATTTTATTCCATATTATCAAATTTTCAATTTAATTATCAATTAATTTCCATTTCAGCTTTCTCAAAGTGAGAAATATTTAACAATAGTGAGTACTTTAACTAATTTAAAAAATATATCTAAGAATAAAAATGTATAAATTTTTTTTTCAGATGTGCACAAGGTCAAAATAAATGTTTGCTCACTCCCCCCAAAAAAACTTTGCTGCCTTGTGTTTAAGCCTGCCCTGTCCCGTAAGAAAGTTTTGAAATGTTCCTGTTTGGAAATTTTATCCCTGGTACCCAAGTTGGCAGCTCACTGTGCCACTAACCAAAACTTTTTATTTTCAAATAAAATAAAATGTACTTAATTCATCAACAACACAGAATGATTTTCTAATTATATGAATTTCATCTAATTAAAAAATATTTTAGGTATACATAACTCGATATCTTTTATAATGAATTTTGTAAATGGTCTTCACCTGTTTTACTACACCTTTCTTAGAGAGCATTCCAAACACTTCTGTGGTTTCAACTAAAATTTTTCTATTACTCTTAAGTCTGCAGCTTTTAATGAGCTCATGGAAAGCATCTTCAAAGGCTTAGTCATATATGCATTGCTTGCTTTATAATTTGCATGCCTTGAGACAGTGATGACTGATAATTATAAGCAGTGAAGTTCATAGCAATAAATAAAGAGGGTCTCATTTGAGCCGATATAGCTCAAATCAATGAATAATGTTGGAAATTTTCTAAGAAACGAAATTTTTAGAATATAGTTAGTTTCAGCCGAGTTTTGGTCCTGGTTAAATTTTCGACTGCATTTTCGCTAAAAACGAGCGTTCGGCTAAACTTAAATTTAGAGCCGAAAACAAAATCGAATATTTGGCTGATCACTAGTGATAACCTGATAACAATTTATTTTGTTGCCTTGTAATTACAAATTAAAAACCGAATATTTTGCTCAAAAGTATTTTGTTTAAATAAATATATTATTTGTATAGCAATATAGCTTAAATTTTCTAACATATTTTATTAATTAGAATAATAAAACCTTTGGCTTTTGGTATGATTAAAAGAGATTTCTAAATACACTTTATTTGGCAGATATTTGAAAAATAACATGCAGATTGTAATTCATATTTCAAAAATCATGAAAACAGTTTAGTACAATCAGCAAAGGGAAAATATAGTAAAGTCTCTAACTTCACAATCAATTGTTCAAGGAAATTTTTTAATTTGTTGCATTTCTGAGCACAGTATCTTACTTGTTTAGCTTGAAAGCTCTGCTTTATACTATTTATTAAACTTTAATTATCCTACTTCCATTTAAAGCAAGATCAAATCATCTAAATTCATAGAACTGCTACTTTTGAATGCTCTTAAAAAAATAATAATAATAATTCTGTATTTCTAAAATTTGGATGATTATTATCAATTTTTTAATTAATTTTTGGTCTCTTTTATAAGGATGATTTTGCTGAAAATAAAGAATTTATTGCACTTATTGTATATAAAAATGAAGGTCGAAAAGTATACATTCCAAGTAAGTTTTCCTTGCTTTCTACTTCTGTTTTACTTTGAAATGATTTTTAAATATGAATTATATGAATATTTTATGCTTGTCCTATTTTTTTTACCAGTTTAGTTAACTAATTTAAATACTACTTGCATCCAAGGTCTGTTATAAAACAATAATGTACTGTAATGCTGGGCTTAATGAAAAGCAGAAGTTTACGTAATATTTCTTTTTGTTTTAAGGCCTCCAAAATGAATAAAGTTCAGGAACGTAAAGTCAAACTAGGGATTAAAGTTCAGGAATGTAAAGTCAAACTAGGGATTAAAGTTCAGGAATGTAAAGTCAAACTAGGGTCGTAGAAGGACTCTTGTATTTGGAGAACTGGAAACATGCTGTAGATAAACTTCTTTCAGGAATGTAGATTCTATTTCTTTTTATTAAATGCGAATCCGAATCGAACGAGAAGTTACGGATTTGGAGAATTGGAAATAGGATGTTTGAGAACTTCCTTCAGGAATGCAGATTTTGACGATTTCAGTTCGTTACATAGGCAATTTACTATTTATCGCATCGACAAAAAAAACAGATAATCAATTCATGTTTTTATAGCAAAGAAGTATGCTTGATCGAAGAATAATAAAATGTCGATGAGTAGAACAACCATTCAAGGCTTCCAATTAATGTTCTATGAAATTTACTTAGAAATGCTTCTTGAAGGAAAAAAATTATATTTCCTTTAGATGATATACGGCCGCCAAGGCCTAACAGAACGTCGATCTCTTCTCACTGGCTAGCCGAACTCTTCTGCCGCTTGCCGCAACAGCCGGCTAAAAAAAGCACGGCGTCGCAGCCCCCACAAGTTACTTGCTTTAACGGCTCCCTGGTGAAGAATGATGACTTTTCCAGAATCAGAGTTTCAAACATGAAAAGCCATTACAGAGCGCGCCAGCCAATTAAAAACGCCTATCCTCCCCGCGCCTGACGTCACACACAACGTGCGTGTTCCAAAAGGAATGTTAAATGATTTAGCAGACGTCCGGTTTTGAACTAAGCGTCTGTTTGGCAAAGGGGAATACCCTTCTTGTTGGAACTTTCAAAATGTCGGAAAGAATGATCTCATGGCGTCGCGCACCGAAATTAAAAATGAGAAAAGATAGAAAATATATTTTTGCGTATTTCTGCCAAAGTATTTATCACAAGTCACTGAAAATTTTGCAATCGGCTAGAAATAAATATTTCTATCCACATAATATAATTTAAAAGGGAAATATTGATAAATAAAAGATTTCTATTTTTTATATTTTAGACTTAGAAAATTCCGATGTGTTTACACATTCGCGATGTATGTTGAAAGAAATTTGAAAGTTAAATTACTGAAATATAATAAAATACTAATTGCACTTAAATAATCTTAATAAGAGATAATGATTACATTGAAAAATAAGGAAATATTGAATTATTTATCATTAAAATTTACATTATAAGTTTAAAACTTGTGATTAGAAATTAGGTGTTTGAAAATGTTAATTTAAGTTGTAAAATTGAAATAAATTATATTATTTAAATTAATTTGAATGGGAAATGATGCATTATATTTTTTATGATGCAACAAATAAGAATACCACAATAATATATATTCCAAACAGAAAAGCCAAAACATATATTAAAATATTCATTTGCTTAATAGACATTACTAAAAACATATTAAAAATATATTAAAAACCTATATTGACATGTTTCAACTCCTTCATTAAGGCATCATCAGAATGTATAACAGAAATTACAGATACAATGCATATGAAAACCGGAAAAAATCATTGAATACTAGTTAACATATAACGCCCCCTACATTTTCAATATTGCACGTGTCCCTTCTATGTTGCAATTCCGCAAGTTGTCCAACCACTCAATCCATATATTTAAAATGCGAAAAGATAACATATCATTACAAATCCCTGAACCTCTTAAATAAATCTTAATGGGCTCTCTTATAAGTAACTGTAAATAAAAATTAGATCTATAAATCAATCTACTCTCGTTAAAAAGTATCTTTTCGCATCCCGAATATATGGATTGACTGGTTTTAATGTGTTTTTAGTAATATCTTTTAAGCAAATAAATATTTTAATATATATTTTGACTTTTTTGTTTGGAATATATATTATTGTAGTATGGTTATTAGTAGATGTAATTAAGACTTATTACTCTTATTTATACTTACATTTGTAAGCAATAAGAAATTGAACATTTCTCTATCAACTATTCTGTCACTTCAAAGTTACAGTTCGTATTTTAAGAGCTGGTTATTTTATGAGATTTGATTTTTGTATAAATTTATTATAAAACATTTCATTGTAAAGTATCTTAACTCTTTCTAAAATAAATATTAATTTACCAAAACAAAGCATTCAATTCTAAAAGGATGTTTGGCTTATAGTATGGTTCCATTGCTACACATTTTCATTATTTAAATTTAATAATTTCCCTTCTGAATTATTCAAATTAAAGATTTTATTAGTAAATCGCAATATTAAAAAAATTACTTAAATCGATCCTCCAAATATTCTTTAAAATCGTTTATATTCTGCTAATAAACTGAAAAATAAAAATTATTTATATAAAATTTTAATTAATTATCATTTAAAAAGTGTAATTATGATGCAATATGACTAAAAACAACTCTTAAAACCATCTTAATTAATTCTCAAAAAAACCCTTTTAAATCATTTATATTCCATTAATAAACTCAAAATTAATATTTATTGATAGAAATATCCATTAAAATATATACTTAAATTATCATTTTAATAACGTAAAGATCTTTTTAAAATGTAAACATAATGGAATATCCTACAAAAAAATAACTTTTAATAACGTATCTAATATTGGCTACCTTTCGAAAATCAACTTTTTTAAAGTTATTTAATATTATTTATTTCAATTAATTTTTTTTTTTATTTGGAGGATTGATTTAAGTAATTTTTTTTAATGTTGTGATTTACTAATAAAATCTTTAATTTAAATAATTCAGAAAGGAAATTATTAAATTTAAAAAAGGAAAATGTGTAACATCCATATTATAAATAAAATCTTTGACTTCAGTTTAGATAATAGTTTATTCAATTGATAACTTAATGATGGAAATGTGTGAAAGATCTGATATGCATACCAGTACAAAAGGATGTTAATTTTCTTATAATTACACATTTTTAATCAGTTGTTTGTCATTTACTATAAACTGTCTGTTAATTTTTCAAATTAATTTGAAATTAAGATATTGCTATTGTTATGTTTACTGTAAGATTTTATATTTTTGTGTCTATAGCTGAACCCGAGCCATATATTGATGGTGTTAGAATCAACAGTCCACATTATCTATGTAAAATTGTAGTACCTCAAGGTGGAACAACTCGTTATACTCTAGTCATGTCTCAATACGAAAAGAGTAGTACTATATTTTATACATTAAGGGCATATGCTACATGTCCTTTTACACTTTCAAATATCAAGAATGTTTTCAAGCACAAACAAGAAGTAAGTTTTTCAGTCATGAATGCAAATAATTAAAGCATTTTGTTTGTCCCCTTTTTTATAAATCCTCTAACTTTTGAACTGTGTTTTGCCTTTGTCTAGCGACTGATTTTAAAAAGTTCAGTAGTTTTATGCAAAAGTTTGCATATCTTTTTCAGTTGTTAGTGCTGATTGATATTTGAGATTGACCATTAAAGAATTAAATTTATTTGATAATTATTGACTATACTCAAAAGGAAACATTTTCCTCATTAATTTTATTTCTTATCAATGTGTTTTATGTAGTATTAATTTTAAATAGCATGATTCTTTAGAAGTTTCTTCTTTTGAAAATTAACTGATCATTTATTATTGCACCTTTGTTTATATTTTGTGAACTTACTTTTATTGTGAAGTAGAAATAATGTCTGTTATAAAGGAAGTTTTGCCATAAGGCCTTTTTTTTTTTTTTTTTTTTTTTTTGTCTCACATGCTCACAATTTAAAAATGCATATGGGAAAAACAGTTTAAAATCATCCAGATTTTTTTTTTTTTTTTTTTGCAGTTCTGAATATATTGAAGAGATCTTTGAATTTAAAAAATATATATACAGTCAACTCTGTGAAATCCGCACACTTAAGGACCGGGGTTTTTGTGGATTATACATTTTTGCAGATTATAGATCATCCCTTTGTTTACATTTTATTTTTTTAAGTCTGACTATAAATTAGGAACAACTGCACAAAAACAACAATTACAAACAAAAAGAAAAACATAATGCAACATTGATTTACTATACTTAATAACTAAGTTAATTTAAAGAAAAATCAAATTATGTACAATACAAATTTTACTGATTATTCATTTTTTTTAAACAGTGACACAACACAATGGTACTTTCAGTTTTGATTTGTTGTCGATAATTTTTTTTCTGTAGTCTATGAACACTTATTATTTCTTGCTCCGAGATGAAATTTTGTTACTCAAGGAAATTTAAATTTTTATATACAATTTATATTTAAATATTTATTAATTGGAAAAAAAACTTCATGAGTTTAACTGTTAATGACAATTTTCATTGTTTACATTCCAACGTGCAGTGCGGATAATACATGTTTGCGGATTATACATTGACGGATTTCACAGAGTTGACTGTATATAACCTCTAAACTGCAATAATCAGGTAAGCTTTAGATGAATTAGACCCATTTCTTAAAGTGTGGAAAAATTCTTCATTTCACACATTTCCTAGTTAGTTTGAGAGTTACCTATATAATTTTTGCAGCATTCTACTAGAAACTCATAAAAGTGGACTTATTACTAGGCAGTCCTTAACTATCTTTTTTATTGATTTCATTTTAGATTAAAAATGGTGAATGGACAGAGGAGACTGCTGGGGGCTGTGCAAATAATCCACAAACATACCATAAAAATCCTATTTATCAAATATCCTTGAATTCACCGTCTGATGATAATCATCTTTTGATAGATCTCAAGGGGCCAAAGTAAGATTCATTTTTTGTAATATTTATATTTGTGAATACACAAATGAAGGGTCAGGGAGAAAAGCAATGAAAAACAACTTTTTCTGAAATTTAAGGGACTGTAAAATCTGTTAGTTTGAGAGGAGGGTTACAATCACTTAGTCACCTTGGAACGAGACAAACGTCATGGTACACCATTAGAAAACACAATTGGAGATAGGCGTGACTATCATCGTTTTTTCCTCTGACCTTTCCAATTGTAAATTTAAAAGTAAAAAATTTTTTTATTAATTAAAAAATGTCTACATGCTTATGCTTGAATCGTATGATAATAGATTATTTTGTAATCCGTATCTTTGTAAAACAGTTACTTTGTTTTTTGTTTTTGTTTTTTTTTTCTTAAGGAAGAAAAATAATAAAAGCTTACAAAATGAAACTATACTTTACAAAGAAAAAAGCATCAAATTTAAATATCACATAACTTATTTACAGCTGTATCAACTGAATAAAAATAAAGAATGAGTATTAAATATTAATAGTAGTTAATAGCAGTAGAAAATAACTTAATAAATTAACACTGTTTGCTTTACACATACAAGACCTTTTATCATTTGAAACTGTATATGATCAAATTAAGATATGTAAGCAGAGGTGCCAAGCTCCCACTAATATTACATAATATGTGGATTAATTTGACACAGTTTAACAACATATTGAATCAGAAAATTTAATTTTAGATTTCTATGTGGAACTACATTGTGCAAAAACATTTAATTTCATTTCTTTTTTTAAAAAAATTGTGTGAAATGTATTAAACCAGGGTTAAATTAACTCGCATATTATGGAAAATTAGTGGGAGTATCTCTGTATGTAGATAAATAATTTGATTTTCCATTTTTTTCTCGAAAAAAAAATGAATATGTTCCCTTCACATTTCAGTAATTTATTATTGTGTTTAATAATATAAATAGTAAAAGAAGATGATTAACACTGCAAGCAAAAACATTTTAACAAGAATTCTTCATAAATATTATAATGTGCCTTTAAAAAGTGGTGGATTTTGATTTTTTTCCTGTAAAGTAACTAAATCTTCATATTTGTTATAAAATAACAGTTAACAAGTTTTGAAAATAATTTTAAATGACAATAATGTTAATTCTCACAAAATCAAACTCATCTTAAGTTAACATGTTTTTATTATTATTCTTACTATCACTGTAGTTGTTGGGTTATCAAAAATCCATTGTAGATATTTTGATGTCAAGTTTTCAAAATTTTATATTTTTGATTTACATTACTTTGCATCCAACAGTTAATTAAAAATATTCCCTTACAATTCATTTTAAGGAGCGGACACTTCTTTTTTTATTTTGACAGAAAATTTCTTAAAATTTTGCTCATTGAAATCTTAAAATTATCTTCTATTCAAATTGTTTCTGCAAAAGTTTAGAATATATACATAAAAAATTATGGATGAAGTCACAATACCTTTCAACTGAGTAGAAATTTGTAGTCCATTCCATGTCATGTGTGGGACAGCTTTTCTACATATTATTGCTGTTTTAACATTGTTATTATATCCTCAAATTAAAACAACTACGTTAATATGAAAACCTAAGGTTTTTGTTATTTTTAATGTATAGTTTAAATTCTAACAACATTTAAGTTAATAAATATGGGTATTTATGTAAGTATCACATGCAGGACATTTTGTCCATCTTTCCTGGAATGGCCCGTAAACAAGCAGATTACTTTGTGGAGATTTTAAAACTTGTTAAAAAAAGAGCAGCTTACTGTGGAGATTTTTAAACCTATTAAAGAGCCATTCCATATCATGTGTGGGACTGCTTTACTACATATTACTGCTGTTTTAACAATTATATTGTATCCCCAAATTAAAACAACTAGGCTAATATGAAAATATAGGGTGTTTTGTTATTTTTAATGCATAGCTTATATTCTAACAACTTATAAGTTAATAAATATAGGTATTTGTGTTAGTTAGTCTCACGTGCAGGACATTTTGTGCATTTTTCATGGAATGATCCTTGTGTACTTTTAAGATTGATGGACCCCCAAGTGTGTTTTCATCTTTAGCAAAAATCTTATTTAAATATTTGTAATCCACTCTATGAATAAACTTAAATTATTTTTCTATCAATAATAATTCTTCTGTTTCAATTACTCTTTGATCATATCTATTGTTATTAATATATTCTGTCCATTTTCTATTAATTCAACATAAGTTATTTGACATATGTTTTTTAATTCCTTTAGGCAGTACTATGTTGGTTTTGAAATTATTGCTGTGACTGTAAATAATCCCAGTTCTCCCACCTATTTTTCTAGAAAGTCTTCAGGACCTTTCAGGTAACTTAAAATATTGTTTGTTTAATATGCAGTATCTACACACTAACTTTTCTTTATTTGAGAACAATCATCCAATGATTCAAAAAAATATCTCTAATATATTCCTTCAGAAATTTATTTATTTATTTATTTATTTTTTAATGATAGAATTAGATATGGGCATCAGTAAAAGAACTCATGTGCACTAATGTCTAGAAAAAAAAAAAAATGTGTTACTGCAAGATGTATTATAAAATGAAGAAAAAAAACTGAACAATCGACAAATTGATAAGTTTCCACTCACATAAGTTAAAATGTATGTAAATTTGAAGTAATAAAATTGTATTACAGTAAGTTTAAAGTCAAATTGTGTAATTTTTTAACAATTAAATCTAATAGTAAGTAAGCTAACATAGTTAACCTAAAAAATTGTGTACTAATGCATAATTAAGTTTAAAATTGACTTTTTTATGTTTTTTTTTATTTATTTATTTATTTATTTATTTTTAAATTATTAAATTAGCACATACATTTAATGTACATTATGCTAATGAAAGTTCATGAAAATTACATGAACATTTAAAAAAAAAAAAATTCAAATCTGACAATAATATATACTTTCTAACAATAATACATCAAAAATAATATCTCAGTACACTATTATATTGTCTATTTATGCATATTGGGTTTTAAAGATAGTTGGTTATGGATCTGTTGCTGTTTTTCTCATTTTATGTATGTTTTAATTAGCATGTAATATCGCAGTATTAATTAACTGTACTAATTGAAGGAAACCTATATTGACAATCTTATTACCAAATATCCAAAAAAATGTTAACATTTTGTAAAATTTAGTTATTTTAATGTATACTCCTGGTAATGTGAGTACAATTTTGATAATAAAACGTTTGTAAAAACTCCAGAAAATATTAATTTGATTGACACTAATGTCAATGCATCAAATAAGCAGCATGAAGGTGAATGAGATTGTAAATTTATTTGTAGTAAAGCAAGCTTAAAGATTAAACTTTCTTTTATAATAATTATATTATTGAAATTCAGAATAAAACTCAATAAGCCTTTCAACATTCACCTCTATTGAATTAGCAAAAACGAACCTAAAATAAAGCAACAAAAATAAAACATTGAGACCAAAAATTCTTCCTAAAAAGTGCAATATGTTCATACTAGAAGATAGAAACAGAAAATGTTAGTTTTTGAAAAAAACTACGGTAATACCCATTTCAGCTATAGGGAAGGCATTTCAAGTTCTTCCTGTGAAAACCTCATTTCTTGAACGTATGGGTAGGACATACAATTATTTTATATATGTATATATTTTTCCTCCTGTACTTTTTTAAAACCAATGCTTTTTGGGGCTATCTTCTAGTGGAACACCGTATGTTTTTCTGTCTGTGGCCCCGATCCCTGCATTTAGGGAGCAATGGTACTAAGTATGTCCAATTGTTACTCTTGTGACCATTAGAGCAAATTTTCATAAATACTTCCAATTCTTTTATACAAAATATATTTAGGATAAATTTGATGCAATGACTTACAAACACACATGTTCTACTCACATAAACCATATGCAGTTTGTAACAAAAAGCATTTTACTTGTCTAGATAATAAAGGGAATTTTTATTGCTCTTGTGACCACTGGAATATGCAATATTCAAAAATTGTGACATAGAAATTCTGGGAATTACATAAAGTTATAGAAATAAAATTTACAGAATATAACAGAATAATTACATCTTTTTAAAAAGGATAAATCATTGAACTCACCTGATAACACATGAATTAGTTACATTTGATTTTGTAAAATACTAAGTGTTACTCTTGTGACATTGTCCGTAATAGAATTTTAGCCATCATTCATTTTGAATACTAAAAAAAAACCCATCAAAATATGTTTTAACAAATTTCTTTTTCATACAAAACAACTTTTATTGCTGGTTAAAGTTTAAAACAACATAAAAGAATGTAAAAAAATATAAAATTAAGTAAAGTTTGTAAAATCCTCAAGAGTTTATCAATTTGGAAGCATTAATTTCAGCCACAATTTTTTTTTTTTTTTTTTTTTTTTTTTTTTTTTTTTGTACCAAACAATGTAGTTATCAGATTAAAACTTGATAATTCCTTTTGCTTTTCATGACTCTAAGCACTTTATTTGATAATCATCATTTACTACTTCAGTAATAATATCATGAAATTTTAAATTATCATATTTTATTCAATATAACCACATAACAACCTCTCAGTTTTTGCTACTGATCAGAATAAATCATTGTCTTCATTATCAATAATATCACTTGCAACTTCTCCTGTATCCTTATTTACTTAATGAAACACAAGTTCTTTTTACAGGTCACTTATGTGAATGGTTTGCAGTAGATAGTGGCATTATTTATGGCTTTAACAAATAGTATTTGTTGAGTGCTTTTTTCTGTATTGGTATTTTAGACCACAAAATCAGAGAGTTAGAAGTTTTGAGTAAAAATTTTAATTCGTTTTTATAAAATTAAAACTTTAATTTTTTTTGTGACATTTAATTATCAACTGTTACATAAAGTTTAAATTACATTTATTACCTTAGCTAAAATCTTTTAACTATGTAGATCAGACGGATATAATAATAGCTTGTTATTGTGAATGCATCATAATGTCATTTAATGAACAGAAGTAAAAAAAAAAAAAAAACAACAAAAAAAAAACATACAACTCAGTAAATGGACTTTTATGCTCAAATGTAAATGAAGCTTAATACTGTTAGTTTCCAACACATTTTCAGTACAGCTTTAAATTGGATGTATCACACTTATATTTTTGTTTAAAATCATTTTCAATTGCCATGGGCATACCCTACTTATTTATTGATGCTTATTCATTATCTCTTTCAGGTCAGGTTTTACCATCCTTGAAATTCTAAATGTTCCTTCTGGTATCTACAATATTATTCCAAGCACATTTGCTCCTGGACAGAAAGGGCCTTTCTTTTTAACTGTGCAATCATCATGTCCAATTAAAATATCTCGTTTAAAATAATGTATATTTTGCTATTTGTTATACAGTTATATAAATAAAGAAAATATATTTGTTTCATCTGTTTCTTTCCTCATAAGTTTATTTTGTCCGCGATTTTTTATTATTATTATATACATTGTTTTCATAAAGCTGTTCTGAGATTCAATCCCACAAATTTCTGACGTATTCAGAAAGATGTTTTCTATTATAAATGCATGAAATTTACAAATTTTCGTATTCAAAAAGCAATAATTTGAATAGTTGTTTCCGATTCTTCTAAATAGGAAAAATATCTTTCAGAAAATGCCTTCAAAGCTAGCATTTTGAAACAATTTTCAGGACATGACAAGATTAGAAGACTAATTCAAGATTACTTTTGTCGTAAAATGAAAATCATTATTCAACTCTTTTGCTCTTAAATAACAATATCCGGGAGCGAAGCTACTAGAGGGGGAGCATAACAGGACATCTCCCTCAATGTCAGCATTTTCGATCTTAGTCGGTAAATTCTAGGTAGTCAGTATCAATCGATACAACTCTCAAAAGACAGTTTTTTTTCAAATTTCCGACTTTTTTTCAAAATATACATTAAAAACATCAAGCATTTCTCTTAACAATTCCTTTCGAAAATCTTAAGTTTATCTCTCTGTTCTCCGACTCCACTTGACCACTGAAAACAAATTGAGAAAGAACTAGGAGAAACTGGCTTCTCAATATAGACTGGGCTCCTTCCGAAAGTCCGCCTCAGATTAGTAGGGTTCTGAACATCTAGATGATCAATCCAGCACTGAAGATTATCATGATTTTGGCCAAGGCATTCATATTAGTGTATAGGAATGTGCTGGACACTTAATCATTTAGCCGATTGTTTGAAAGACTTGATGAACGTTTTGATTTTTTGAACAATTGTTCGAACACTTAAAACATCATCTCATTCCTTATGGTGACCATAGATGTAATTGTCAGGGCAAAAGAAAATTGTTCATTTATGTTAAATATTTGTGTTAAAATCATGAAAGAAATCAAGCAGAAATGTGAAGATGTTAGTGTTATGGAAATTAAGAGCTATTCCATCATTGAACATGGCCCCATGGGTCAGGGGTGGATCCAGAGAATCGTTTTGGGGGGGGCGATACCGAGTGACATATAATCAAAGTAGCCATAATTTCTGTTGCTCAAATCCTTCCTTGCAGTTAATTATTAAATGAATATGAAATTAATGCGATTTAAAAATATTACAGACTCTCGATTACCCGACATCCGATTAACCGAAACACTCGGTTATCCAACACTCTTATTTTATAATCCCGCCCTCTCCTCAAAATATCGTTTATTGCTACTTATTAGGTCGTAAAATTTAAAACGTTATAACAGAATTTATTTATTAAATGTCTTTTTTTTCTTTTTCTGTTTACTCTTATACTATGGTAATTATTTATCTTATTTTTTGTTCTTTTAGTTATAGTGAACAACGTTAATAACACAAGCCTGCGATGATTGTGTTTTTTAACTTCTGATAATTGATTTTGATGTAAGACTTTGAAAATTTGCGATTTATGGAAAATCCTGACGTGATGCATGGTAAACAAGTGGGCAAGTGTGATCACAAATCGCACAGAGGGTTTCGTTTAATATTTCTTTCAAAACACTTAATCCTTTTGAAAAATCTGTTGGTTCCACATTTCGCAACCAGGGCCGCAATCTATTCTAAACAAACCTCTATCCAAACGAAACACCGTTTTACACACTATCAGTAGATATATTAGTCGAGGGGATTGGGCCCATAGCACTCGAGATAAGTAGGCGCCCCTGGCAGTAAAAAGTGGAACTTAAATATGTAAGGCTACGGTGCATACTATGAAAGAATGGTCAAACAGGTGTCGGCAAAAGTTGGAAAAGTGAAAGTCCCCTGTGAAAAGGACGGAGGTTAGAAAAATTGCTTAAAATAAACAAGTTACAGCCCGGCAAAGTAAATAATATAAGACTTCTTGAAAAGTTTATGATTTGCCGTGTTGTCTGAGGTATTCAGCTATACGTATGCAAAAATTCACGTCTCCAACTTAATTAGGGGCTCTCTTTGAAAGAATTGCTTAAAATACATATGTGGTAGCTCAAAGGGTTAAATGTAAGACTTTCAAGATTTCATGATTTGTCGCCTGGCCTCAGGTGTTCTGCTATAAGTATGCAAAATTTCAAATCTCCAATTTAATAAGGTACTTAGTTAGAAAGAATTGCTTAAAATACGCATGTGGGAGCCCAAAGGGTTAAATGTAAGACTTTTTCAAAATTTTATGATTTGTCGCATGATGGTGTTCAGCTATAAGTATGCAAAATTTCACGCCTCCAACCTAATTAAGGGCTCACTTAGACAGAATTGTTTAAAATACACATGTGGGAGCCCAAAGGGTTAAGTGTACGACTTTTTCAAAATTTTATGGATTGTCATTTGGTGTGAGGTGTTCAGCTATAAGTATGCAAAATTTCACGCCTCCAACCTAATTAGGGGCTCACTTAGAAAGAATTGTTTAAAATACACATGTGGGAGCCCAAAGGGTTAAATGTAAGACTTTTTCAAAATTCTATGATTTGTCGCATGATGGTGTTCAGCTATAAGTATGCAAAATTTCACGCCTCCAACCTAATTAAGGGCTCACTTAGAAAGAATTGTTTAAAATACACATGTGGGAGCCTAAAGGGTTAAATGTACGGGTTTTTGAAACAATTTTAATTTGTAGTTTGATGTGAGGTGTTCAGCTATAAGTATGCTAAATTTCATGCCTCCAACCTAATTAGGGGCTCACTTTGAAAGAATTGTTTAAAATACACATGGTTGAGCCCAAAGGGTTAAATGCACGACTTATATAAAATTTTATGATTTGTCGTTGGATGTGAGGTGCTTAGCTATAAGTATGCAAAATTTCATGCCTCCAACTTAATTAGGGCTCACTCAGAAAGAATTGTTTAAAATACAACTGTGGGAGCCCAAAGGGTTAAATGTACGACATTTTAAAAATTTTATGATTTGTCGTTTGATTTGAGGTGCCCATCTGTAAGTGCGCAAAATTTCACGCCTTCAACCTAATTAGGGGCTCACTTAGAAAGAATTGCTTAAAATACATATGTGGTAGCTCAAAGGGTTATACGTAAGACTTTTGCAAGATTTTATGATTTGTCGTCTAGCCTCTGGTGTTCTGCTATAAGTATGCAAAATTTGAAATCTCCAATTTAATAAGGGGCTCATTTAGAAAGAACTGCTTAAAATACGCATGTAGGAGTCCAAAGGGTCAAATGTACGACATTTTCAAAATTTTATAATTTGTCGCATGATGGTGTTCAGCTATAAGTATGCAAAATTTCACGCCTCCAACCTAATTAGGGGCTCACATAGAAAGAATTGTTTAAAATGCACATGTGGGAGCCCAAAGGGTTAAATGTACGAATTTTTAAAAATTTTATGATTTGTTGTTTTATCTGAGGTGTCCAGCTATAAGTGCGCAAAATTTCACGCCTTCAACCTAATTAGGGGCTCACTTTGAAAGAATTGTTTAAAATACACATGGGGGAGCCCAAAGGGTTAAATGTACGACTTTTCGAAAATTTTATGATTTGTCGTTTGATGTGAAGTGTTCAGCTATAGGTATGCAAAATTTCACTCCTCCAACCTAATTAGGGGCTCACTTAGAAAGAATTGTTTAAAATACACATGTGGGAGCCCAAAGGGTTAAATGTACGACTTTTTGAAAATTTTATGATTTGCCGTTTGATGAGAGGTGTTCAGCTATAAGTATCAAAATTTCACGCCTCCAATCTAATTAGGGGCTCACTTTGAAAGAATTGTTTAAAATACACATGTGAGAGCACAAAGGGTTAAATATATGACTTTTTCAAAATTTTATGATTTGTCGTTTGATCTGGGGTGTCCAGCTAAAAGTATGCAAAATTTCAAGTCTCCAACATGTATAGTTTCTGAGAACGGGCTCTGTGACGGACAGACAGACAGAGGAGCGAGACGAATAGGGATGAACGAAACCTTAAAAATGAAGGTCATTTTTGGATTCACCACTAAAAAATACATAAGAACCAATTACCGAAAGCTGAAAAACCAGTGGCGGCTCGTGCCAATCTTCACTGGTGGGGCCCGGTCCTCATAACATATTGTAAATTTTTATGTATTAATATTTGTTATTTAAACATGAAAACAAATTATTTAAAACTAACTATTATTTAAAACTTTTATTTCTTGCTTTTGTAAAAAAAAAAAAAAAAAAAAAAAAAATTATTATTTTTTCAAGTAATCAACGTTAATTTCAAATTTATCAAATTAATTACAATTTTTAACATACCATTAATTGCCATTATTAACATTGAACATACTTTGATCAATCATTATTTAATTAAAAAACAAATATACAAAATAATAATAATAATAATAATAATAATAGTAATAATAATAACAATCTCACAACGTTACAGAAAAAAAAAATATAAACTTTACTTGCAAACATTGAAACTGTTCAGAAATTAAAATTTAGTACATTATTTAAATAAAAGTTTGGTATGTTTTTAGATGCGCAAATCTTTCACTAACTTTAAATTTAATTACCGTTATTCACATTAAACTTACTCTGGTCAAACATTATTAAATTAAAAAACAAATTCACAAATCAAACAAAAAATAATTATCTCATAATTTAATAGAAAAAAATACATATTTTTCTTGCAGAGATTTAATCCATTCACAAATTAAAATTTAATGCATTATTTAAATAGAAATTAGGCACGTCAATTTTTTCGACTAGCAAATCTTTCACTTACTTTTACATCAAATTTTGATATTGTACTAATAAAATCTTTGTGGACTGAAAGAACAGCAAGAGTGTGCTTAATTGTTCCTGTCCCATAGAGTTTTTCAAAAATGTTTTAAAATTTTCTCTCATTCGCTCTTGAACTCCAGTATGACACCCGCTCACAACAGCGCACCGTCATATGCTTGCGCAACAAGCTTATCTTTTAAATAAAACTTTTCTAAATTTTGAGTTAAGATTATAGTAAGTCCCTTTGCTGTTTTATCATAGACATCAATAAATTGAACAAACCTTTTCAAGGGTTTGTTGTTTTTTATATATCGTAAAATGATAACAAATTGCGAAGTGCAGCTTACATCAATATAGTTTCGTCAGCTTGTAAATCTACAAAATTAGAAGCAGAAATCTCATTTTTAACTTCATGCATATACGTTACATATATGCAATCCAACAGCTCATATTGTATAGTTTTTTAAGTATTTTTAGATACTTTAGCATTGTTTAAATGGTCTTCCAATATAGTGTCCAGTTTTGAGGCGTATGTGACCAATTCTAAAAACATACCTCGGTTTACGATTTAGCACATACCTGTTCTTCTCAACCATTTCATTATGTTTTTGTAATGAAATCCTGTAACCTTCATCCAACTGCACTACAATATTGACAGTTCCGAAGGTTTTATAGTTAAAAGCATTATTTAAATGAGTAGTATTCATTTCATGTTTTTTTTACTCTTTCAGAAAAATGCTTCAAATCGTTACAGCCGGCCATACTCCATAATTTCATCCCTCCAAACAATAAAAAATAAAAACAGAACAATGCTTTTTTTTTTTCTTCACTTGCTGAAATACACAGAAATTTTTGATACCACTGTGTAGAGAAATAGCGTAGTTTTCCCCCATCTTTTCGTTACATTTCAAAATTCTTCGGTTGATAAGGTCCCAGGCGTTTAATTTCAAGTTTTTCTTCCAAATTCATTGTTGAAAAGGGCATAATAAATCATCTACAGAATTCATTTTTTTATTTCAAGAATTTAAGGGTGTGTTCGAAAAAATATTTTTCCACCCTCAACAGCTCGAAATTTTCTGGGACACTTTCAGACTCATTTTTAAAAGTAAAAACATGAAACTTGCTGAGATGATTTTTGAAGTGATGTTTAAGAGGCCGTGTGGTTTCATTTTTCGCTCAATTTAATAGAATTTGATTTTAAAACAATTATTTTCTCATTAGGACCCCTTTTTTCATCCCCAGATCTCCCGCTTCAGAAAATTCGGTTCAAAACTCCCACTTTGATAGCATTTTTTTTTGCAATATTTTCTGCATTTTTCAAAAAATCGACAAGCACGTCCCATTATGTAGTTTCTAAATAAGAGAATTTGCCAGTTTGATGCGTTTGAGAGTAAAAATGAATTTAAAAATAAATCAGAAAATAAGCAGTTTGGATTGGAATACACCTTAACAATAACATGTGTCTCCGTTTTAAGAGAGTACAGAGTACTTAAAGATCGCGTAATTCAACGAATAAGCAGCAATAGTAATACAAATGTCGACGAATATTTTTGAGAATCCCCGTATAACAAACTTTGGATCAAGGGCACTCTCGCCCAGTGCCCCCCATTGCAAAAAAAATACGGAAGATTTAGCTCTAAAAGAGCAGTACATCGCCAAAATTGAATGACACGTGAGGGAGGGAAATACTCATTATCGCGCCAAATGGGCACAAATGTCTTGTGCCCCGATACAGTAACCTTCGTGTTCAGAATGGCCAGTAAAGTGATTTATTGCTTCTGAGAAAGAAATAGATGCTGAGAGTCGATAACGGATGAGTGGGCACGATGTAAGAAGGAGTTTCTTTGCAATATATTTTTAGTAAACAGTTCTTTTTTTTTAAGTTTCAAATTAAAAATATGAATCAAAATTTTTTAAATGAACAGAAAATTCTAGTGGGGCCTGGCCCCAGTGGCCCCAATGGACCGGCCGCCCCTGTGAAAAACATAACCATCGCATCCATTTTTTAATATCAGATTTCTGAAAGAGGATAATCTCTGAAAAAGGATCCCCTTCAGAAATCTGACGGGCCTTTAACATCCTAGATAGTCAAAATGTGTCATCTAAGTGGTGTGTATACCTCTTCACTGGCGCGGATCCAAGGAAGGAGGGGAGATCGCCCCGATCGCTCCCTCCCTTTGGATAAAAAAATATAAATCCTCGGATTATCGCGAATTTCGACAAATGGTCGCCGAAAAAAATCAATTTCGTCATCGTTCGCAGATCAAAAAATCGCGCAAAAAACGCGAATTTCGCGAAAGAATCGCACAAAAAATGCGAATTTCGTCAACAGATCTCGGGAAAAATGCGAATTTTGTCAAAGAATCGCGAAAAAAACACGCGAATTTCGTCATAGGGCCGCGGAAAAAAACGCACAATTAGCACCAGGAGGAGATTCCCCTAGGTGCGCATCCACAGGGGGGGGGGGGGGGGCGGTCGCCACCCAAGATATAAATCCAATGTCTTTAATGGCAGTTTTCGCGGAACAGACAGACAAGCAAACGAAAACACTTTTCGGGTGTCAATGTTAAAACTCACCGATGTTTCGGCAGTTAGTGAACAAAATAGGATTATGTCCTGTCAAAAGGCATGTGGCGCCATAATTTTTGACACTAATGGGTTGAAGTGAGGACAATGCCACTTCGTGTACCTTTTTACCGACTTCAAAAAGGAGGAGGTTATCAATTCGACGCGTATGTATGTTTTTTTTTTTTTATGTATGTTCACCGATTGCTCCGGAACTTTTTGTCCGATTTAAGAGACTTTTGTTTTATTTGAAAGAGGATACTCTCGAATTGGTACCACTTCCGTTTCATCGAAATTGGTTGAGTAGTTTTTTAGTAATTCAACAAAAAACAATAAAATGAAGGATTTCACCCAAATTATCTTTCATTGTTGTAACCGGTTTCTCAATCATAAGCATAAAACTATGTATTCATATACGTTAGCGCCAAGTTGTCGCAAAACTTGGCGCAGTTACGTTAATTATCGCCAAATTTGGCGACCAAAATAAGTCGCCATAAATGAAGCCAACTTGGCTGTAACTGACTAATTTGGCGATATTCCCATTCAAATTCAGTAATGGATCTTCCCCAATCTGTTTCTTCGCATTTTCTAATCGACAGTCATATTTAAAATACTCAATTGGCAATCGCATTCTAAATAGTAATTTAATATACATTAATTAAATATACACCATTATTTCAAATGCTAAATAATACAGAAGCAAACTAACTTAATACAAAACAATAATTTAGTATACAATATTTTAGTTTAATTAAACACATAACATCAGACTGGCGGCACATAATATATATATATATATATATATATATATAATATTGGTACTTCTTAGTTATCCCGTCGACCAAATTACTGTCGCCATATTGTAAGATTAAATGCCAATAATGGTTTGCCATTAATTAATTAATTGTAAGATTAAATGCCAATAATGGCCAATAAAACCATTAATTCAGCGTTTTATTTGTATTTTTATTAATGTTTTACTAATTTATTTGTTCTTTCGTTATTTAAAATAAAAATTATGTCAATTTGTATAATTTGGCGAGTGGTTTGACGATTTATATAATTTTGCGAAATTGATCGACGGGATATCTAAGAAGTACCATAATATTATGTACATACCTATATTATATTATATTAAACAGTTATATGTATGAATGCTTTTTGATTCCCTTTAATATTTCCACTAGATAACATTAATGATAACTTTCCTGTATAGGGGCCTTGAAGAGAAAATGAAAATTTCAGGCATATTTTCTGACAACCTATTAACTGTCTAGGTACTACTTAGTTATCCCGTCGACCAATTTCGCCAGATTATATAAATCGCCAAACCACTCACCAAATTATACAAATTGACATAATTTTTATTTTAAATAACGAAAGAACAAATAAATTAGTATAACATTAATAAAAATACAAATAAAACGTCGAAATAAAAATCACTTGATGACGTAAACACGTGTATCTTGCTTAAAGTCAAGTGAATGTGACATTTACGATCAACCATTATTGGCATTTAATCTTATAGTTTGGCGATAGATTTTAGGTCGACGGGATAACTAAGTAGTACCACTGTCTCATATATACAAGCAAATTTTTTAATATTTATAAATTTATTTATTGTAAACAACCATTTGTCTACTTTTATATGCAAACAGAAGTTGAGCCAAGATCCCTATGCTGTTAAAGTACAAGATAAACAACATAGAAAGAAATAAAAGGAGTTACTCTAATTAGTATTACAGACGGCATTGTTATGGTGCGGTGTATTTACATGGCACAGAACTTAAACATCAGTAGACATAAGCATAATGGCAGAAGCAAGTCAGTGAGTTACGCAGTCATGAAAACATTTGAATTGTATCAAGAAATGAGAGCAAGTAAATTTGAATCAGGTTGCCCGATAAAAGCAAAAAGTGTGAGCTACTATAACAGCAAACATGGTTTAAAGGAAATGCGAATATCATAAGTTGCTTCCGAAAGTTCTATATGTTTTGGAGTACTATACTCGCTAAAATACGTCAGTTATTATGCAGACCAATGACACTTTAATCAAGACTATTAAATGAGCATGATGATGAATTTCTAATCTTCCGTAATCGAGCCCACAGTTAAGGCTAGCGTGAAACAAAAAAAATATCAGCAGCAATTGGTTTAATGTAAATGTGGGTATCATAAAATATTTAATTCGCAAAACGCTTCAATGCACCAAATCATATTAGCTCAGAAACAACAATTGGCAGTGGACGCAATAACGGTAGATTACTTAATAGTTTTAAAATCTCCACTGCCCAACGTATTGCAAATGATGATGCAATAAGAAGCATAAATGCCTAAGTGAGTTAAGCTGATTTTGTCAAGAAAGATTACAAACAAAAATAAACAAAATGCCGTCATGATGCAATGAGTTCTCAATTTCTCTATCAGAATCTTTAGATATGGCGAAAGATTAAGCAAATAATTTAAATTATGAATAAAAGTACCATGCTGAAATGCTTAGCATACATTTAAGCACATTGGCATTACGTATACATACATACATTACATATGGGCACTTGTATAATATCTCCATATAAGAAAACATTAATGCCACCAAAAAATAAATTGTTTTTAAATTCTTGGAACCTCAAATGAATTATATATAAATTCTCTTTTGACACCATAGAAATTTCATCAATGACCAGCCATTTGAGGGAACGCCATTTAAGACTTTCCCCCTGTAGTCTTTTCACGATCATTCTTTGATAAGTTATTCGGTTGTCATGTATCCTAATGGCTCCTGGTGCATGTAAACTCCGTCGATAGGTGCGAAGACCTCGAATTTACCTATGAATTATACCTCTGAGGTGTCTTGCCAGATGAAGGTTTCGTCATCTGATTAGGCTTCTAAATTACGAGATCAACATGAGTAGCAATGCGCAGGTGCTAAACAACAAGATATAAATGTTAAATAACTGGCATAAAAAAGTTCATAATTAAGAAATAGGCACTGCCGATAGTAAAACGATCTAGGCGTTCCTCAGGTTTATTGCCGCTACGTGGCGATTAGGTGGTCTCCTACGCCGATGACAGATATCAAACCCGTTCATCTAGGGCAACCCGGAAGATAAGGGCCTGGTCATCGGTTAGAAAGTATAAAAATAAGTCATTGGGTCTCTCTTCTGTATTTCATAGAGCATTTTTAGTAAGCCGAAGAACTTTTTATTGTCAGTTTCCAAAGTTCGATATTTTTTCATTGGAGCAGCATCTCTTGTCGTTTTACCCATGTCCAAATAGAGAAACAAAAATATTTAATTAAAAAATAAAGCTATTAAATCTGAAGAAGAATAAATGTAATATATATAAATAAAGAATTTTCACAAAAAACCTGTGTTATTAATGTACACAGAAATCTGGACAAAAGTATTTACTTATCAAAATAACATCTTTAAAAGTTTCTTTAAAAGTCCGTAATTTCCTCCAAAAGAATCATGCAAAAATTGTAACTCAAAAAAGAACTAAAAGGTGAAAAATAAACTTTTTTACCAAAAAAAAAAAAAAACCGACTTCAAAAACTACTACAAAGTAAAAAATAATTTTTTTACATAACAGTTAATAAGAAATTAACTTAAGAGCATTGAATTTACCATGCGTATTATTATATTTATGTACATTAATTTGATTTTTTTGGAGTCGGTGCCAGCCAAGCCAAGTTCAAAGTTAAAATTGTTTATCCAATACAAATCGTAACATGATTCTGAAAAACCGTTTAGGAAAAAAAATTCATTCTCAATCAACTCTGATACCATCCTACATTTGAAAATCTGTGTTTGGCTACGATTTTTTTACATAATAGCCTGTATAAACGCATTAATTTTAAAATAACCCTTAATTTAGCACACATAATTACAACTAATCTCACTTGAAAATACACGTTTATAAAATCAGATGAAATGTTTCAAAAATGGTAAAATTCAATTTTTTTTTAACTAAATAACAAATCATAAAAAACTCGTAGATATTTGGATGTGTGTCTGTTGGATGATTATACTTAACTTCGTTTGGCTGGCACCGACTCCAAAAAATCAAATTAATGTACATAAATATAATAATACGCATGGTAAATACAATGCTCTTAATTTAATTTCTTATTAACTATTATGTAAAAAAATTATTTTTTACTTTGTAGTAGTTTTTGAAGTCGGTTTTATTTTTGGTAAAAAAGTTTATGTTTGTAATCTTTCTTGACAAAATCAGCTTAACTCACTTAGGCATTTATGCTTCATATTGCATCATCATTTGCAATACGTTGGGCAGTGGAGATTTTAAAACTATTAAGTAATCTACCGTTATTGCGTCCACTGCCAATTGTTGTTTCTGAGCTAATATGATTTGGTGCATTGAAGCGTTTTGTGAATTAAATATTTTATGATACCCACATTTACATTAAACCAATTGCTGCTGATATTTTTTTTGTTTCACGCTAGCCTTAACTGTGGGCTCGATTACGGAAGATTAGAAATTCATCGTCATGCTCATTTAATAGTCTTGATTAAAGTGTCATTGATCTGCATAATAACTGACGTATTTTAGCGAGTATAGTACTCCAAAACATATAGAACTTTCGGAAGCAACATATGATATTCGCATTTCCTTTAAACCATGTTTGCTGTTATAGTATCTCACACTTTTTGCTTTTATCGGGCAACCTGATTCAAATTTACTTGCTCTCATTTCTTGATACAATTCAAATGTTTTCATGACTGCGTAACTCACTGACTTGCTTTTGCCATTATGCTTATGCCTACTGATGTTTAAGTTCTGTGCCATGTAAATACACCGCACCATAACAATGCCGTCTGTAATACTAATTAGAGTAACTCCTTTTATTTCTTTCTATGTTGTTTATCTTGTACTTTAACAGCATAGGGATCTTGGCTCAACTTCTGTTTGCATATAGACCCCTTGCATTGACGTCACGTTGCTATTAGCAACGACTGATACTATAGCTTCTGGAGCACACATGTGGAGCACAGAACCCCCCGTTTGCTGTTAAAAGCACGTGTTATCTTTCTCTTTAATTTAGAGCTTCCTTATTTTGATTATTATAGGCCAAATAAGTCTAAAAAATCAAATGGAGAGCACCAAATTCGCCTTATATTTGGGCGCCATAGGAAGTGATTTCAGACATGTGACGTCATGTGCAACCCGTCTATAAAAGTAGACAAATGGTTGTTTACAATAAATAAATTTATAAATATTAAAAAACTTGCTTGTATATACGAGACAGTGGTACTACTTAGTTATCCCGTCGACCTAAAATCTATCGCCAAACTATAAGATTAAATGCCAATAATGGTTGATCGTAAATGTCACATTCACTTGACTTTAAGCAAGATACACGTGTTTACGTCATCAAGTGATTTTTATTTCGACGTTTTATTTCTATTTTTATTAATGTTATACTAATTTATTTGTTCTTTCGTTATTTAAAATAAAAATTATGTCAATTTGTATAATTTGGTGAGTGGTTTGGCGATTTATATAATCTGGCGAAATTGGTCGACGGGATAACTAAGTAGTACCTAGACAGTTAATAGATTGTCAGAAAATATGCGTGAAATTTTCATTTTCTCTTCAAGGCCCCTATACAGGAAAGTTATCATTAATGTTATCTAGTGGAAATATTAAAGGGAATCAAAAAGCATTCATACATATAACTGTTTAATATAATATAATATAGGTATGTACATAATATTATGGTACTTCTTAGATATCCCGTCGATCAATTTCGCAAAATTATATAAATCGTCAAACCACTCGCCAAATTATACAAATTGACATAATTTTTATTTTAAATAACGAAAGAACAAATAAATTAGTAAAACATTAATAAAAATACAAATAAAACGCCGAATTAATGGTTTTATTGGCCATTATTGGCATTTAATCTTACAATTAATTAATTAATGGCAAACCATTATTGGTATTTAATCTTACAATATGGCGACAGTAATTTGGTCGACGGGATAACTAAGAAGTACCATTATTATATATATATATATATATTATGTGCCGCCAGTCTGATGTTATGTGTTTAATTAAACTAAAATATTGTATACTAAATTATTGTTTTGTATTAAGTTAGTTTGCTTCTGTATTATTTAGCATTTGAAATAATGGTGTATATTTAATTAATGTATATTAAATTACTATTTAGAATGCGATTGCCAATTGAGTATTTTAAATATGACTGTCGATTAGAAAATGCGAAGAAACAGATTGGGGAAGATCCATTACTGAATTTGAATGGGAATATCGCCAAATTAGTCAGTTACAGCCAAGTTGACTTCATTTATGGCGACTTATTTTGGTCGCCAAATTTGGCGATAGTTAACGTAATTGCGCCAAGTTTTGCAACAACTTGGCGCTAACGTATATGAATACATAGTTTTATGCTTATGATTGAGAAACCGGTTACAACAATGAAAGATAATTTGGGTGAAATCCTTCATTTTATTGTTTTTTTTGTTGAATTACTAAAAAACTACTCAACCAATTTCGATGAAACGGAAGCGGTACCAATTCGAGAGTATCCTCTTTCAAATAAAACAAAAGTCACATAAATCGGACAAAAAGTTCCGGAGCAATCGGTGAACATACATTAAAAAAAAAAAAAAAAAAACATACATACGCGTCGAATTGATAACCTCCTCCTTTTTGAAGTCGGTAAAAAAAGTGAAAACGTACAGAAATGTACCATCGTATGTCTGCGAATAATACAAAATTCTACGGCTAAGAATATAAATTAAATAAAAAAGTGTTTAATATTCACTGCAAATGTATGAACACGGAAAATTCAAGTTTTTCTTTTAAACTTTAATTGTAGTAAATACAGTAAATTAGTTATTATTGTTTTGCTTCAATTTTTTTATCTGTAGGTATGCGTTATGATTTGTCAATTTCCCTTTTCATGCCGTTTGGGTAAAAAAAAAATGATGACGTCTTACTATTCAGTATATTTGTTAGCATGAACAGAGAAGTTTACGAAATTGAAGATGTATATTTTAAATGTTTTTATTTGGCACTTATAATTTTTTTGTCTTCTCTTTTCTTGCTTTTTTTTCAAAGGTAAGTTTTTTTTAATTTCAGTATTTCTGTGCATATTTATTTTATATTGATAGTTAGGTGATTCATTATTTTCCATACAGAAAATAAAATGTCATTTAGTTAAAATGTGTTTGTGAAAGGATAGGCATATTGACATTTATTGTCGCCGTTTCCAAAGGTGCCTTATAAAATTTTCTTGGCTATTATTTGATAGTTATTTATTTATTTTTTTGCTTTTACTCAGCATTTACAAGTGAATATTATTTTTGCATGCATATTATTGGAAGATGTTGCAGTGATTTTGTGCTGTTTTCTATATAATATCTGAGGGTTTATAAATTTTTCTTACTGTGTGAATATTTCAGATACTGCATGCTTTTAAAATAGACAGAATTTTTTTTTTTTGAGAACTTCCAATTTTTATTTCTTCTCTTTTAATCTGCTCATTCAAAAAAAAGAGAAAGGGAGAGAAAATATTTGTTTTCTTTTTCTTGCTGTTTTGCTCTAATACAGTAACTAAATTTTAAATTATTGTGCCATCTTTTATATATTTTTTTTTTATTCTTCTTTCGCTACTTTTTCCAACATTTTTGAAAAATGTCACAGGCCGATAGCCATCCAGAATTAGAAGTATCTATAACGATTATCTCGTTATTTATGTTTACATTCCATCCCCCCCCCCAGACAGTTTCAATTAAAATTCTGTTTAATAACTTTTGTGCACTATAGTCAAACAGTGCAGCCCCTAAATTAAATTCAACATTTAAAAACTAAATCGATTGTATTAACAGCCCTTCACATTTAAATTAAATTATTCTAAGTACTCATCTCTTTAATAAAATAAAATCAGTGAATCACTCTCCATTTTCACTTTGTGAGTCTCACACACATACGATTTAACCTTGTAGAAAAACGTTACTGTTGTCTGTTAGAAACTAAAGCAGTTTAACTTCGGTCATTTCCTTATTTGGGCATGAATATAACTCTTCATTTAAAATCACTTTACATGCAATCTATTCATTAGAATTATCTTCGTTTCACACCCTTTTGTTCAGATGTATGGCAATTCTGCATTTTTGTGGTAAAGCGGTTTAGCTTTGATCTAACATCTGCTCTAGAAAAATACATTCTCATGCCCTTTCGCCTAACGATTTCGATCTGTTACTAGGCCTTTTCCAGAAACACTTTTTATTTTTTACATTTAACCGCAGCTGTATCAATGTACAGATTAGTCTGCGTCTATCATGACTCAGGAATGTTTGCAGCCCACAATCTGCCCCCCCCCCCCTACACAATTAATATGGTTGAAGCCTACCGTATGTTTTTGGCGAACATACCAGCCAATGTTTCTCTTGGCCTCTTGTGCATGGCGCAAAAATACTTTTAGATTGGCGATATTGTAGTCCGCCAAGCAAGAAAGTTGTAACTGTATATTCAACACATTCCTGCTCTGTCTCTAGCCTCGAGATGACGTCTTAAAAGAGGCTCCTTATTGCTTTCCCCCTGTACCTCTCCCTTGGACTGTCATCATAAAATAAAATAAGTTTTCGTTTACCCGAATTGGAGTTTTTTTAATAGGACCTGGTGTTAAAATTTTCACCACCTTGTCAACGCAAAAACGGCCATCTCTTCACTAGCAAAAAACGTCTTCATAGTATCTATGACTGAATTAAATTGTTCTCTGCCGTACATGTTTGAGAAAGCACTTAACCAGGGGCGGATCCAGAGAATCGTTTTGGGGGGGGGGGGGGGGCGATACCGAGTGACATAATCAACGTAGTCATAACTTCTGTTGCTCAAATCATTCCTTGCAGTTAATTATTAAATGAATATGAAATATTTAATGCGATTTGAAAATATTACAGACTCCCGATTATCCGACATCCGATTAACCGAAACAATCGGTTATCCAACACCCTTTTTATATAATCCCGCCCTCTCCTCAAAATATGGTTTATTGTTACTTTTTAGGTCATAAAATTAAAAACGCTATAACAGAATTTATTTATTAAATGTCTTATTTTTTCTTTTTCTTATTACTCTTGTACTATGGTAATTATTTATCTTATTTTTTGTTCTTTTAGTTATAGTGAACAATATTAATAACACAAGCCTGCCATGATTGTGTTTTTTAACTTTTGATAGTTGATTTTGGTGTATTTTTTAGCACTGAATCCGAAAATGACCTTTATTTTTAACCATCACGTCACGATTTTCGCAAATTGTAAGTTTCAAAGTTAAAAAGTAAAAAATACCGAAAATCTCACAAAGCAATTTGTCAAAGCCTTAACAAAAGAAAGTAAATATTTTAAATGCATCTGCGATAAATTTTCCAGCCTTATCAGCCGCCAAAGTGAAAGAGAATACCGAGATGAACCCCATAGAGAGGATTAAAAGAAAAGCGGGAAGCAGAGCATGAGCGGTTCAAAGAAACTTCCACGCATGGAATAAAATTATAAAGATTTTAAATACACAATATTTTACATGTTTAACTATAAAAATCCATGTATGAGCAAAAAAATGAATGAATTATTATGAAAAAAAGTTACGTCTATTTTATAGTAGCAGATTTTCGCAATATTTCGACTTCTTAAAAATTTGCGATTTGTGAAAAAAACTGACGTGATGGTGTGGTAAAAAATGAAGGTCATTTTGGGATTCAGCACTAAAAAATACATAAGAACCAATTATAGAAAGCTGAAAAACATAACTATCACATCCATTTTTTAATATCAGATTTCTGAAAGAGGATAATCTCTGAAAAAGGATCCCCTTCAGAAATCTGAAGGGGCCTTAACATCCTTGAAAGTCAAAAATGTCATCTAAGTGGTGTGTATACCTCTTCACAGGCGCGGATCCAAGGAAGGGGGGAGATCGCCCTGATCGCCACCCACCCCTTGGATCAAAAAATATAAATTCACCGATTATCGCAAATTTCGACAAATGCTCGCCGAAAAGAATCATTTTTGTCAATCGTTCGCAGGTCAAAAAATCGCGCAAAAAACGCGAATTTCGTCAAAGGATCGCAGAAAAAACGCGAATTTCGTCAAAGGATCGCAGAAAAAACGCGAATTTCGTCAAAGGATCGAGCAAAAAGCTCGAATTTCGTCAAAGGATCGCGCAAAAAAGCGAATTTCGTCAAAGGACAACGAAAAAAACGCGAAATTCGTCAAAGGATCACGAAAAAAACGCAAATTTCGTCAAAGGACCACGAAAAAACGCGAATTTCGTCAAAGGATCGCAGAAAAAATGCGAATTTCGTCAAAGGATCGCAGAAAAAACGTGAATTTAGTCAAAGGATCGCAGAAAAAAACGTGAATTTCGCCAAAGGATCGCAAAAAAATGCGATTTTCGCCAAACAATTACGGAAAAAACGCTAATTTTGAGAAATAATCGCGCAAAAAATACGAATTTCGCAACAGATCTCGGAAAAAATGCTAATTTCGTCAAAGAATCACGAAACAAATACGCGAATTTCGTCAAAGGATCACGAAAAAAACGCGAATTTCGTCAAAGGATCACGAAAAAAACGTGAATTTCGTCAAAGGATAGTAAAAAAACGCGAATTTCGTCGAAGGATCGCAGAAAAAACTCGAATTTCGTCAAAGGATCGCAGAAAAAAACGCGAATTTTGCCAAAGGATCTAAAAAACGCGAATTTCGCCAAATAATTAAAGAAAGAACGCTAATTTTGCGGAAAAGCGCGCAAAAAATGCGAATTTCGTCAACATCTCGGAAAAAGGCGAATTTCGTCATCATCTCGGAAAAAATGCGAATTTCGTCAAAGAATTGCGAAAAAATGCGCGAATTTCGCAAAGGGCAGCGGAAAAAACGCACAATTAGCACCAGGGGGAGATTCTTCTAGGCGCGCATCTATGGGGGTTTCTATCGGGGCGCTCGCCCCCCAAGATATAAATCCAACGCTTTTAACGGCAGTTTTTGCGGAACAGACATACAAGCAAACGAAACCAAACACTTTCCGAGTGTCAATGGTAAACCTCACTGAGGTTTCGGCAATTAGTGAACAAAATAGGACTATGTCCTGTCAAAAGGCATATGGCGCCATAATTTTTGACACTATGGGTTGAGGTGGGGGATGATGCCACTTCCTGTACCTTTTGTTGAATCTCTATAACAGAAATTGACAACGTTATGCGGATCCCTTTAAGGTGTTGAAACTTTTCCTTCTTTCAAAGAAGCTGCAATTCTAATTTCTGTATAACGATATTTTTGAGGAGTTCTTTATTGTTTGAGAAAAGAATGGGAATCATAGCAATTTCCAAAGAAAGAAAGAAACAAGAAAAAAAAGGTCCTTTGAAAAATAATGCAGTCATCTTAATGTTTTCTGAAGAAAGCCACTAATGTGTAAAAAATGTCCTGTTATTGCCACCCACATTGGTAAATTTCAAGGGGTATTTGATGAATGAACAAAAAAGGATTATCTCCTAATCCTAGTCAGTTAAAAGCTAAAATGCTTATGGTGTGTTGATTTCTTAAAAACCGACTTGGTAAATTTGTTCTTCCCTTCTTTGCCCCGATCGAACCCCCCCGCCCCCCCCCCCCCCCCACTCCCGTGGATGCGCGCTTAGGGAATCTCCTCCCGGTTCTAATTGGCGAAATTCGCGTATTTTTTCGCGATTCTTTGAAGAAATTCGTATTTTTTCAGAGGTCTATTGAGGAAATTAGCGTTTTTTGCGCGATTCTTTCGTGAATTTAGCGTTTTTTTTCCTCAATTTTTTTGTGAAATTTGCGTTTTTTCTGCAATCCTTTGACGAAATTCGCGTTTTTATCTGCGATCCTTTGACGAAATTTGCATTCCTTTGTAGTCCTTTGACGAAATTTCGCGTTTTTTCGCGATTCTTTGACGAAATTTCGCGTTTTGTTCGCGATTCTTTGACGAAATTTCGCGTATTTTCGCGATCCTTTGACGAAATTGGGGTTTTTTGCGTGATCCGTTGACAAATTCGCGTTCCTTTTGCGATCCTTTTACCTGCGAACGATGGACGAAATTGATTTTTTTTTTCAGCGATCATTTTTCGAAATTCGCGGTAATCGGTGGATTTATATTATTTTTTTTTGGGGGGGGGGGCGATCGCCCCCCCCCCGTGGATCCGCGCCTGCACTTAACAGATTTGCGGAAAAGGTAAACACAGAATTCCCTATACTACAGGAACAAATTGGTAGTAAAAACAATGACACTTTAGTTGAAAATATATCTTCTATGCATAAGAAATTTTTATGGGAATTTCAAATTTTGGGTAATTTTTTTCAGGTTATAAAAGATGGTTATGTTAGGTTGCAGAATAAGAACAAATGTTTACAAATTGTTAATACAAAAATTTTGGAAAGATTGCACGCACTCACAGTGAAAGAGAAACATAAAGTTGAAATTAATGAGACGTCTTATCAAAATCAAAGCACATCCGAGGCATACAGCGAAATATTATCACCTAAGCGGATTGAAACAACACAAATAGATAATTGTGAAATCACCAGTCTGACTGAAAATTCCTTGCAGCATAAGTCAAATATTATTTCTGATTTGAAATGCCCACAACAAGATGTTACCACTTCTCCTATAAATAGTAACTTTTCGTCCCCTTTTATGCATGATTTGAAACAATTTTCAGTTATAATTTGTCAGTTGCCAGAAAATTTTAATATTCCTGATATTCTTTTGGCAATTTCTGACTTAACTGGTATATCCACACCTTCTATTCAATTTCAACAAAAATATAAGATGAAATATGTTGAGTTATTTAATTGGATATTTCTAATGCCCCCAAAGATAGCTAAAATGTTAATTATTCATGGCGAAATCAAAATTCAGTCTACGGGTTACCCTGTAAAAAGATACGTTTCAGTAAAAAGATGTTTTACATGTCAAAATCTTCTTCATCAGGCAAAATCATGCACAGATAAAATTAGGTGTCCTGTATGTGCCTTATCACATAAAGATCCTCATTGTTCAAACAGCCCAAAATACATTAATTGCATTAGATGTAATGAGGTAAACAACACAAATTTTAACGTTTTCCATACAGCTTTCTCACATAGATGTCCTACCGTTAAGAGATATATAAAAGAGCAACGAGAAACCTTGGACAACTGCAATTCATTTCATTGAACACACTTATTTTTTTCTAAAGAAAAAAAAAACCTCTTTACAAGATATTTTTTTTTTCTCTTGCTGCATTTTGTATTGTGAAGGATTCTTAAAAAAAAAATTCATTTAAAGAAAAAAAAACATTTCACTGTGTTAGACAGTTATGTACATCCTAATACTTCACCATATGGCATTAGTGATAATTTATTTCGCAGTTAACATTTAACTGCAAATTTAAATATTTTTTTTTAGAAATTATGTGTGTACTGTTAGGTATACCTTTTTCTCATTCGATTATTACTATACAGGAATGGTCGGATGATTAAAAGATTGTATGGGAGAGTAAAATACATTGATGCAGGTCATCAGTTTTTTTATTTTCGCTTGTAAAAGTTTTGGTAGTACAGGTGTACACACAAACACTGTACAGATGTGTCTTCCCTTTTTTTTTCACCAGTTACACTTAAACGATTTTAGATATTTTTTCTACTTTGGTAATTTGATAGATACAAGTGATGGAAACATCACATTTCACTCTTTACATTCAGTTTTGGTTTTGGAATTTACATTTTCACAATATAATTTAATAACATTTTCTATTTTTATCTCTTACTTAACATTTATTTTAAAAATTGACGGTACTTTTTTTTTTACTTTTTGACGACATTAGTTCATGTGCTGCACTTAAGTTTTACATAGATACACAATTAGTTCATGTGAAATCATACATTAGTTTATGAGATTATTTACACAAGTTTGTTCATGTGAAATCACACATTGTTCATGTGAATAATTACACAATTTTGTTCATGTGAAATCACACATTAGTTCATGAGATTAGTTACACAATTTAGTTCATGTGAAAACACACATTAGTTCATGAGAATAATTACACAATTTTGTTCATGTGAGATTACAATTAATTCATGTGAGTTTATTTTAGTTCATGGGTATACTTATACAATTTTAGTTCATGTGAGAATACACTTTGTTCATTAAGATATTATCATACATTGTTCATGAGTTTGTCACACTTTGTTCATTGAGATAATCTAAAACTTTCACACTTTGTTCATATGTTTGTACACTTAGTTCATGGTGTCAAGCAAAACTCCGTATCATTACATAATCTAATGATATTAATTCATTAATTATGTAATTGAAATTACATTCACAAGAATGATTTTGGAGTTTTGTGTTTGTACACACGTACCGTTATTTTTTTTACTTCTACATTTTAGGTCAGGTTTTCGATTTACACTACAGATTTTTTTTCTCTTACCCTCTAAATACTAATATTTTTTTTCAGTTTGGGTAATGTCATAAGTTACTAATGATACCATCACTTTGTTAATTACACAGATTTTTTTAGATTTACATGAAATTATCCTTCACATGACATTTTTACTTGACACATTTATTTTGCAGCAATTAACCTGTTACAGTTTTTTAAAACTTTTGTTATAGACTCCTTGCTTGTAGGTGGCATATCAAGTAAGGTCTCTTTTTACACTACACGAAGTAAAATACAGTTTATAAATATTTTTTTTTAATATACTTGGTAGGATGTTTTTGGTTGATGTGTTTAAAACTTTTGCAGAAATTATGACATAATTTAACTATTGTACATGGTTTGCACATACATCTTAATTTTTATGCAGGAGATAATTAATTGACTGTACATTTTTACACATACAGTTAATCTACTGTTTAATTTCATTGTTTACACAAAGCTGGGGACTTGTTGCTATTTTTATTTATAACATAAGGTAATTTTATTTTATCTGACATAGTATTTGATATCCTTACGTGTTGGGGTTTTTTTTTTTTTTTTTTTTCGAAAAATTTATTTAAGCCGGAAGGGGAGACACTTTTGGGGTCCAATATTTCCGATAGATGGCTCTGATTTCAACAGGGTATCAGGAGTTTGGCAAAATGGCGATTTTTACTGAAGAAAAGGTAAGCGCTTTCCTGCCATTATCTGGTAATACTGACCACCCCTTGGAGGCGTGCTTTCAGTTGAACGTCATAGCGGAAATATCCAATCGTAGTACCTCTTGGATTGTTTACAAAAGAATCAAACAAGAAACAAGGTCAAATCTTTTCAGAGTGTTTCTACGGGACTGGAGTTTTTTAAAGGCCTATTTCGGATCTGGTTTCTTAAGTAAAATAGCAAGAATTACTTCTTGTTGTACCTAAAGACACATACCTTTTTCCTATGAAGGAAGGGCAAAGATTTTTTTTCTCAATCATCGGGCAAATGCCAAGCTCCCGTGTCTTTTTATAAGATTCGAAATAACGATTGCCTCGGTATAGCTTTCTCTAGATTTGTTTTTAAATGTTTCTTTGTGATAAAAAAGCAAATATAAACTTTATTTCTTACAGACAGAGATGAACACTTTTTACTTGTGAAGTAAAATGCATTTGATTTGATATTATATTGTGTGTAGTTTAACTTAAAAAGGTGTAAAAGAAATTAACTTGATAAACACATATTTACATGTAAGACTACATATTTAACACTCTTCCATAAGTTGAACTTATTAAATTTATCTTAAAGCAGTATAACAAGTTGCTAAAGTTATATAAAAGAGTTTTGTTCTGTACTAAGAAAATTCTTTTATAGTATTTTTATTAATTAATGTGCTTAATTTAGAATTGACGGAACTAAGAATTTTCTTCTTTTTAAAATCCAAGGTGCGAAAACATTGTTTATGTATTACAAATATGACTGACAACCGCTCTATTTGAATAATGTTGCAACGATTCGAATGGGGACCCCTAATTTTATCTTTGCCCAGGGCCCCAATTAGTCATGTCGGGGCCTGATTTTCCGAAAGTCCTTTAGGACTTTCGGAAAAAAAGAAAAAAAAAACATGCATATTAAATGTGAAACTAGTACTATTTTTCATGCATTTTATAACCTGTATTGTATATTATTCCGTGATATTTACAATTAAAAAATAAATTTTATTAGTTCAGTATTGCAATACAAGTTGAGTGTCATAAACTGCGTTCCCAGGGTCCCGCGCGACGTTGCGGCGGTCCGGATTTGAGGAGCAAAGTTTGATGGTGTTAGTAGTGTTATTTATGACGGCCGATTATCTGCACGAGGAATATAGGATCTAGGGGGAGTGCCCTCCGTGGGGGTCTTTCTAAAGGAAGCTAACCCGTATTTAAGCAAGGTTTCCCAAGATTCGAAGGAAACCACAGAAAACTCCGAACGGTTAGGCCGACGAACGCGATTGGTTTCGAACCCAGCACCTCCAGTCTACCAGTTTTGAGAGTAGAACATATCTGCCACTGGTGGGGCGGAGCAAAGTTTGAAGTAGAGATCTGCACGGGCCGGAATTTCTAGGCCCGAGCCCGACTTGGTCCATGCAAAAGTCTATTAAATGAAGCTCGGTCCGTCACAATTCGATTTCTACAAAACACTCGATTTTTCTTGATATGCAATTACGATTCTTTTAATAAATAATACATACATATTTGTGGGGAAATTTTGCAGTATATTTTAGAATACTAGGTGTTGTTCGCAAGATAGTAAATACACAATAGCAACATTAATGATTACTTAGACGCTTAGACTTTTCAACATTTAAATAAAGATTCATTAAAAAAAATAATGCAGTTCAGAATAAAAGAAAAAAAAGATGGTTAAAAATATAGCTTTCGAGGCTGTATAATGAAAAGTAGATTTATATTTCTCTGAAAATTACTAAGGCTGTTTTTAAATGGTTTCAGTGTTTTAAGGCTACTTTCTTCATTTTAGTTCGGAAGCGCATAAAATTGGCAGATGTTCTTATTCAAAAACTATGTATTATAATAGCGTCTGCCATTTTTTGATAAAGGCAAAAGATCTTTCACAATATATTGTCAAAGTTGGCGTTCTGAATATAATTTCGCGGACGCGATAGCACGGTAAAGGAAAAAAAAAACCTGTTGTCAACTCGTTAAGTAATTTATTTATAAAAAAATGGAAAACGCTATTCTATTCCAAATCACTTCAGTAGTTAGACTCGTCAGTTTTATGACTTTACATTTAAAAATGTGTCAGAAAGTTTTGCGTTGTAGAGCATGGATTTTGAGAATCACCTTAAAGGAATTCATTATCACTATTACCGCATTTTATGGAAGAAACGTCGCACCCGTTGTAAACGCCGCACTCCTCAAATTGGCCTGAATAAGCTTAAAAATATCGTAAACGCCGCACCTGTGGGAACGCTACTTTTGTCGACAGCGTCACATTGACCTAATTTTAATCAAAGTTTTCTGAGCAGTGTAGGATGCCTCGTTTTTAATATCTTAAGGTGTCTGAAGTTTTATTTAAAATATTTAAATCTGATTTTAAATATTTTTATGAATTTTTAAATTAAGGAAACTCAGTTGGTACTTAAAAAAAATTGTAAAGGCCGCACTTGAAAAAAAAAATTAACTTTTAAACTCGTAAACGTTGCGGCGTTTCTCCCATAAAATACGGCACTATTTTTACGCCTGTCCGACAATCCAGTTCCGGTTCGTCTGGACTATGCAGAGAAAAAATGTAACCCTGATCCCGGCCCGGTCGGAGTCTGCTGAAAAAATTAAGCCCCGCTCTCAGAGAAGATTTAACTGTCCGATTACGGATATCTACGCAAGGACATGTTATATCATCTCTGTATTGATGTTGATGTAATCAGAGGCCGACTTATGCGGGGCAGCTGCCCCTGGTCCCCCTTTCTTAGGGGGACCCCCATGAGAGTAGTCAGGATTTTCATTAAAAGGTGCTAAATGGTTAAAGCAAAAATGGGTAGCCAAAAATTACCAAAATTCATATATTTCCAAACATTTAGGAAGAGAGTGGGGTCTCCCCTTACCCTCTTTGCTTCCAGTACCATCTTCCCTCATCAAAAAATAAACTATATCATTAGAAAACTAATGATTAAAATTTTATTATGACAACTTAGTATTCTATTGTTTTCAAAAGAAATTCTTTATTAACGTTTTCCTCATAACGTGGCAAGTTAAAACGATTAATTATGACCAATTTGTGACATTTTCTTTTAGACACCGTATAACGTACGTAGATAGGCAAAGTAAAAGTTTGCAAAGAAATACCCGTATCAATCAATCTATCATTTTTTTCTACTATTATCCCACTGGTATTTTTTCTCAAAGTTGTAACCATCTTCTTGTGATACTCTGTATACAGATGTGAGTAGTACCGCGTACAGAATTTATGCATATAATACAATAGGTATGAAGTTTAATATATTAGCCACTTCCACATTATTCACAAAAAAATCTATAGATAGATAGAAGGGAGCCCCCAGAATGGTTCTTGCTCCGGGGCCCCCCCATAGCCTAAGTCGGGCCCTGGATGTAATCAAACTAGGATAGGTTCGTGCAGCACATTTATAGTTATTCTTAGGAAAGTCATATCCGTTGAAAATGGTTCATATTTTATGGGATTCTTTTAAATTTTTATATAGTCCAGCTTAAATTTTTTTTTTTTGGTGGTGGGGGGGGGGGGAGAGAGAGCGGAGCAGGTTTTTTTTTTTTTTTTGTTGCCGGACCCGTATATTTTGTCTATAGACCCGGCCCGTTAAAGAAATTGACATAATTCTGCTAGTCCGTCTTTGGTACAGACAACTAGCAAACAACAAACATGTACAGAACAAGGGTAAATCAGTGGCCAGATGGCTAATTGAAAACATAGACATAATATCACAGTAGGAGAAAAAAAAAAAAACATCGATTTTTAGCGGGACACCCCACCCCATACTAACAATCTGTCTGTTTCAGGTTATAAATATTTAAAAAAAGGAAAAAAAAATGCTCACGTTGAATTATCATTATGATACGTATTTCGGGGCAGCGTATGAAAAATCCTCTTCATGCGCAAAAAAAAAAAAAAGGTAAATAATGTTAAATCTTTTTATTGTTATTTATATATATATATTTTTTATGTATTATTTTTTATTTATTTATTTATTTATTTATTTTTGGACAACGCCTCTCTTTACGTATGCGCTTTCTGCAGGAGCTACCGTACCCGCTCCAATGTCAAAGCCCAGAGAGTCAGTTTTTACCCGGTGGGGTACGGTAGAAAGGCGTAGTCTTATGTCCCTTGCAACGTTAAGTTTGCCTATCCATTCGGCCCAAAAAATTAACAGTTGGTGCAATTTGTCTATCTGCGGAGCCCATTCATTGTTTTCTCTACCCCCCCCCCCCCCCATACAAAAAAATTAAAAAATTATAATTATTTTCATTTGACAAGTATGCATCAACAATTAGGCTTCAAAAATTCCAAGCTATCCCAATTAGATCGGGCAGCGGTGGCCAAGCTGGTAGAGCATTATACTTGTAGCCGTTGGTCGCAGGACCCAGGCTATCTGCCGGCTAAAATTCCGTCATGTACGCTAATGGCACCTGGTGCATGTAAAATCCGTCGTGGTTGCAAAGTCCTCCAAGTTACCTGTGAATTATACCTCTGGAGGTACCTTGCCAGGTGAAGGTCTCGTCATCTGATCAAGGTTCTAAATTACGAGACCACCTTAAGTAGCAATGTGCAGGTGCCAAACGACAGGATATAACGTTAAGTAACCGACAAAACAAAGTATACACAAACGAGCAGTAGGCGCTACAAATAGGATGACGATCGAGGCAACGATGTCAGGTTTATTGCCGCTTCGCGGCGATTAGGCGGTCACTCGCCCCGATGTCAGGTACTAAACCCGTTAAACTGGGGCAACCTGGCAGGTAGGGGCCTGGTCATCGGTTAGAAAGAAAGAAAGCCCGGACCCGTGCAGGCTTCTAAGTTTGAAGTAGCGGATTGCGTGAATCATCCATAAAGTGTAAAATCCCGCATAATAAAAAATGCTGAGCGAAATTTTACCTTCCTTAAATTATTGCACAGGCAGGGGATCCTTTAGCAGTGTTTTTAAATTATCGTGGAAGTCAGCTATTTTTGTCCTTTTGTTTTGTGCAATTTCGCAAAATTAATTGGTGAGTCGCTCGCGAGAAAAAACTTGAATTTCTACAAACGACCGTGGAATTGAGTTCCGTCAAAGATCACAGAAGCAACTAAGCAATTTTTTTCAATCGATCAAAAAAAAAAAAAAAATCATCCATTTGTCGCAGAGAAAAATGCAAATTTCGTCAAAAAATCAGGAATTTTGTAATATTATGTAAAAAAATATTATGTAAATATTATGTGAATATTATGTAAAAAAATTGCGAATTTCTGAAAAGAAGATAGTGGAAATAAAAAGCAAATTTTGTCGATAGGCCGTGAAAAAATATCGCGAATTTCGACAAATGGGTGCGAAAAAAAAAATTTCGTTATTCGATTGAAGAAAAAATATTTCCTAACACTTCCAGAGTATTAAAAAAAAAAAAAAAAAAAAAAAAAAAAAACTTCGCCATATAGTGTAACGAAGATACCGAAGATACCGAAGAAACATTTTAGAAAGTGCACACATTTGAAAAATAATTTCACATAGCCGGAAAGGTATTCCAATTCCTTTTGTGCAACTCAATATAAATGATCTATCGGCTTGTACATATTGTACATGTATGCTAAAATTCAGTTTAGTTAGAAAAAGGCATGACACAGTTTAAAATTCACTTTTAGCAATTTACAATACCAATACACTGTAAATTGAAATGTCTGAAACGGAGTGTTTGATTTTCAGACTTTTCAAATGTCTTAATTTTTTCAGACGCTTCTTGCGTCTGAACTTCAGGCACTTCAAACGTCTGAATCGCAGCTATTTCTTTTTGTAAACTTGATACAAAGCCATGTTTGACCACAATGAATCCTGGGAAAATATTTGGCCATGGTCTTGCCCCTCCATCCCCATACAGCCTCATTTTAGGGGCTCTCAAAGTTGGTATACAATTTTGTAAAGCTGGTAATTTACATCTTTTTCGATATTGTACTGATTATAACCACTATTTTGAACTTCTATAGTAGAATAAGATTTTTTAAAAAATGTTTATCTAAATACAATAAAACCTCTCAATATGGGGCTACTACGGAATTTGTTTGCCATTCGTTGCCGAGGTGCCCGTGATTGAGAAGTTTTACTGAATTTAGATTTCTTTAAAAATTTATTTAGTTTTTAATCTTATTGTATTTTAAAAGTTCAAAATATTGATTATAATCAGTACAACGTCGAAACACATTTCAAGTAAAAGCTTTACAAAAATTGAATATTTAATTTGGGGCCCCTAAAAGCGAAGGAGGAGGAAATAGGGGACACTGTTCAGTTTGCCCAACATTTAATCAAGTGCTCCTTCTGCAAAAAGTCCAACCCTGCATTATATAGAAGCATCATATACCGCTAAATAGAGGTTTCCGGTATTCGGAAGTGTCCGTTATGAAGGTTATTGGACCTCGGATACCTAATATCGGACACCTTTATTTAGCGACAGCTTTTTTTAATCAACAACCCTGACATATTTGTTTATTTTTACCTCACAAAAGCAGACACCTTCGATTATCGAACAAATTCCGCAGCCTGCAGATGTCCGCTGTTGAAAACTTTTACACACACACACCAAAAAAAAAAAAAAAAAAAATTCATATTATAGGGGATATTTATCTTTTGAGTATCTTGAAACGATCAAAAACACCGCCTTTTTCAAAATACCAAAATGCAAATAATATGCAATTAAGTTTTTTTTCCCTTTCTACCTAAAGTATATATTCTTAACTGTATTATCAAAAAAAAAAGAAAGAAAATGTTGTATATACAAAATTAATATTTAAATTTTAAATTTAAACCTTCATATTGCTAATGCGTGAGATAAAATCTAAGTGCTGTGCGCATGATAAAATTCTAAATTATGCATATAGAAAACAATTTTTGAACAAAATAGAATCGTACCACACCTACTTCTAAATTAAATCCAAAATATACACAAAAAGTTTCGTTTAAAATTCAATTTTAATACAAAAAAAAAAAATCAAATTTGAAGTGCAAACAAATAAATAACCAAAATATGTGTTTTTTTTTTTTTTTTTTTTTTTTTTGTTGTTGTTGTTTTGTTCTACATGTAGACTATATAGAAACGCACATTTGTTTATTTTGCAAAAGCTGTAGTTTACAGTTTGAAAGCAACAGTGCGCACAAACTTCAAATTTACTAATCAGAGAAAACGCTTTTTAAAGTTTCGATATCTACGGACCTTCAATTATACTCACCTATAAATGACCTTTTCCCTATCACCTTTTCTAATAAATGATTATAACTCAAGAAAAAAGTGTATATTTTTGAATGGGGTTTTTTTGCATATTGTTGAGAAATATTAAAACAATCAGAATAAAACAAAACCGAAAACTGATTTTTTGAAAGTTTTAAGGTCCTGTGCCATCTTAAAATTAATATTTTCTTTAAAATTTATACTGATACAAGGACAATTAAAAAAATATATAGATCAGATGATAATTACAGAAGATATTTAACTATCAATAAAGAAAGAAAGAAATGTTATATTTTAATAACAAAGAAAAAATTAGTTCTAGTTTCAAAACTTTGTTTGTCTTAAATCTACACATAATCAGTAAAACCTAATAAAATAGCTAAAGAGATAAAGCGCAATCACTCTCCAAATAATTAAAAGTTTTATTGACATTATATATATATTTTTCTCCTTCCAGTCTAATGACAGATGATTCATCATGCGGTTTTGATTACGATAGGGAAAATCGAATAAAATGGTTGAATAACAGCGTTGAATGGATGTTCAAGAAGTATTCGTTTAAATACTTATAATTCACCATGGTGTACAAAACATGAGTAGAGGAAACTTTATTAGACAAGGAAAGCATACATAATATAATAATTAAAAACAGTTATTAAATTGGGATTGTTACTATAAAGACATGGGTATTCCAGTACATATCACATAATAAACCTTTGAAAAATATAAAATCCAAATGAAACCGAAGTAAGCATTAACAAATGCTGTCTCATTCAATGCTTTTAAAAATATTGTACACATAAATAATACTATGAAACGACTCTTCGTGAAAAAAAATCCAGAACATGTTTTCTTACAAGCGTATTTACTACTAAATATCAATATTTTTCGCGAATATTTCATATAAAAATATAAATTCATACAAAATTGGATTAAATTACACATAAAATAAAATGAAAATTGAAATGTTACTTCTAGAGTTGATATTGATGCCAGCGATTTTCTAATTAGGTTTGAAGTCAACTGTATAGTAAGTATTGCTTAGAGTCTTTTAATTAACTCAACTTTATTTTTTGTACGTAAAGATTGTAAGAAGTATTTTGTAATCGATATCACTGCCCCTTTTCCCCCCCTGTTTCTATGACTTAGAAACGAAACAAAGTAAATTTATATATTTATCAATAAATTTTATTTCGCGCTTAGTAACAAGCCTAATTTTAGCGGTGGATGTGGAATAATCGCGATCCAAATTAAAGAATTGTAAAGACAGTTTTTTGAACTTCATGAAATTCAAAATTCCCATTAAAATATTACAAAAGAGTGTTTGTTTTTTTTTACTTCTTATGAGCATATTTTTTTTTCCTCAATTTTTAGAGATTCAGAAAATTATATTTATTTATTTATTGAAGAAGAAATTTGCTAGCGATCTAAAGGTAGAAGTGGAAGAAGGGGAGGGGGGCAGTATGGTTAGTTCTCAAAATATTTTTACCCTTCATAGAGTATTTATTCAAAATAACTGTTGATTAGTGATTCTCCGCTTCTTTTTTGAGCTCAACTTTTTTGAATAAAACTATAAATCGCAAAATTTTCATACATCTTTCTCTGGATATTCTCCATTACTAATAAATTTGTCTTGCCATGCAAAATGTAGTTTGTAGCATTTTTGCTTTTGTAAAGATTTCCATTACCGCGTCACCAAGAATTGAAACTAATGAGTTGATGATATAGCTTGACTGTAATCGTACAACTGTCATCACAGAAAGAGAAAATTTATCGTGAGCAGGGGGTGATTCTTTGAAACCTGAATGCTGAAGGAATAGCATACACCATCGTTTCACATACCGGCCCCTTATATAACTGATTACTTACTATCTTGTCATTGCTATGCCTTGGGTTCTTTTCTACTAAGCTACGTCCAAATCATTCTTTTCATACCTTTATTATTTCATCACAGATGGTAAAAATCTGTGGAACCACTATTAGAAGAAATTGGAAACTCAAAGGGGTTTTTCAGAAAAAAGAGGAAAGGACGATTTGCATTGTGAATGTCATCCATAACTAATTGAAAAATATTTCGTAGCTCTTCTCAATTCAAAGTAAGAGTTCTGCATCGGATCAGTAACGCGCTATTATCTGAACCCGACCGGACCCGCAGTCCAAGTCGGTCGGGTTGGCGCTATATTTTTAAGTTGCAGGTCGGGTTGGCTTTCATTATTTCGGATTGTCTTTTGACTTTTGCAGGCCGGCTTCGGGTTGATTGATTTTCAACTAAATGTCCAAAATATTTTTTTTCATTCAGGTGAAAATCTATATATATTAGGGTTCCGGAAAATTGGATATATTAATATATCCAATGTTGGAATGTTGGAATCCAATGTTGGAAAATGAAAGTGTTCACTAAATTTAGTGAACACTTTCATTTTCCAACACTTTTATATTTTTACTCTTTTTCATCTGAATAGTGGATACCACCAAATTTACAGATACATAACGTGCGTGTGCGCATAAGTTATTACAAAAACTTTTTTGTATGGTGTATCAATAACGAAATGTTGGCAATATTTTTCATATTCCAAGAGAAGAAAAACAAGTTGGAATTTGTACGTCAAACGTGACAAATGATGTGCGTTCGTACTGTAACTAGTTTCATAAATAGTCAGATCTTGGTGCTATAGCTATTGCACTCTTATGCAAAAATGCCTGAATACAAAATTTATTACGATTATATATATTTAATTCAGTAATACGGAAATAATATGACTATATCTTAAATAGGACGTCATCACCATGGCAACCTAGAATCATTACCTATTGTGGGATATCATTGAATTAATTTCGTATGATAGGATTTAATAGAACGAAGAAAACTTTTAATAATATCTTTTTAAGTTTTGATTCGATTTTCATAAAATTTGAAACGACTCGACAAAATCTGGAACAATTATCTATATTAAATTTCAAACCATTCGGTTGGGTAGTTTTTGCGCTGCTATATGCGGGCAGACGGACGGACCCGACGACGACTGTAGGTGCTACGTATTTATATAATTACATTTCCCCATAGACCATAATATAATGGAATACTTTTGAGTGTCTCTATAAACAAACTATGTACGCTACATACTTTATTTTTCAATAACGAACATGCATAGAAAATCTCAATAACATATATCAATTACAGAACAATCCAACTATATTAATATGCTTAACCACACTCACTAATCAGATACGTGATTCAATCAGTGGAAATAGTGTCATAATTGAAAGAAAAATTACAATGGATTTCATAAAATTTAAACAAATTAAAATAATTGCATTAAATAAAGCACTAATTTTGAAAGAACAGAATGCAAATTATTGAGAAAATAGTATTAAGTAATCTGTGTAAGTAAAATAACAATATTTCTTAGAAATAAAATATATTATTCTCCATTATTAATTCTCCAATGTAAAAAAAAATAAAAATAAAAAATAAATAAAAAAAAAACATGTGAAATTGGCGCGCAATGCATAATTTAACCATACAGGTTTTGAAGGCTACAAAAAAATACCAAATTCGCGAAAAAAATGAAACTTCTAAAAAAAAAAAAGAGCATCAGTCGCTCTAGTATCTCCGATGAAGAAAGGTAACAGCTTAGCGCGAATTCCTTTGTGAATGAAAGAAAGGGGTGAAGCTCCTCCTCAGTAGGGTCGATGTAGCCTCAGGTCATATAAGAGGGGCTTTGGTCAGGGCTGGCTCATCCCTTTGAAGCAATCCATGCTGACCTGTTCCCCTACCAGGAGACATGTGGCCACAGAGTAAGGAGATTTTAAATTAGATCTCCAGAAGAGAGGGAACATACTTTCAGATTGAGGGAGACAGATAACCGTAGAGACCGTGACCAGAAAACAGTGTTAAAACAATCTAAAAAATTTGTTTCTGTATTTCAGTATAAAGTCTCATTTTTGCAGTCATTGATAAAATATTATAATCTTATGTATGTTGTATTATAATGTCGTCTTGCGCAGTAGCAACGTGCTGCAATACAAAATATTATTTTTCATGAGTTCATGAAAATTGATTTTAGCTGAAAGAGTATTTTTTTTTTAAACTTATTTTAAGGCGACTCACTACCTGTCATTTTGATAAAAAATGTCAAATTTCAGACTTTTTTTTTTTCTTTTAATGTGCCTTAGTATTCTTAGAGCATTCTGTCCTAATTTCCGAACGGTTCGATAAATAATAAAGGAGATATACCTAAGTCATAATGATGAAATTTAATGTCATTTATGTGTAAGGGAAATGTTTAAACTCATTTTTCTTGGTTGCCAAATTTTTACATTTACATTTTAATCGAAATGCTAAGGCTTCTTACAATAATTAAGCAAATTGTCTGAAATTTATTAAAAAGTATCTTTAGACCCTGTGTGGGATAACTAAGTACCAAATTTTTTATATGTTTGTAACTTTATAAGTTCATTTATTTATTTTTTAAACATGTTATTTTCTCACTTTTTCCATATGCATTCACTAATTTTTTTTCTGCTGATCTACTGGTCTCATCAAAAATCCGATACTTAGATTTATGGAAAAAAGGATAAAAATATCCATTCCCAAATATGAAAAATGAAAAAGAAGAAAGAATTTACAAATTGTTAATTTTTTTTAAATTCAATTTTATAAGAAATATTACTTCTATATCGAGAATTTAATACTTCTTATGATCTGTTATGACTATGCTTTATTCAAACATGAACCTAAAAATATAATATAGGTTATAGTTATAAAATAAAATTTTTTGGTACCGAGTCCCCTTAATGATATTTTACAGCTGAAAATGTAATACTTTTTCAGTATTTATGGTATTGTTATGGCTTCAATGAAGCGTGTAAAATAGTTCCTTATTTTTTCTTTGTTTTTAAATATACCGTATTTTATGGAAGAAACGCCGCGGCGTTTACGAGTTTGAAGCTATTTTTTTGTCAAGTGCGGCGTTTACACCATGTGCGGCGTTTACGATTTTTTTCTCGCGCGTGTAAAATGGGCTAAAATAAAAATTCATTAATCCCATGAATGTATTATTATAAGACTGTTCTCAAGTCCCCTGCTCAACAATGCGAAACTTTCTGACTTTACCGATTATAAAAACTGTGACATTTCGGATGATGATACTGAACCATACAGGTGGACAAAGAAAATTTACTACTCTTCCACTCAGATACTAACAGCTCAGAGTTTGAGGATTTCGAGTAGAAGCTAAAAAAGGGCTTAAGTGCATGCGACGTAAAAAGCGTGCTAAGTTGCGACAGCTACTTAAAAAAATGTTGTGTGCCTAAGGAGAGGATCCGCGTCCCGCGCTCTGGATGGTTTTAATGACAATCGACGGCTCCTTAATTAAAGAAATTACATAAAAATATTTAAAACCTGACTTAAATATTTTAAATAAAATTTTAGAATCCTAAATTATAAAAATGAGGCACATTACCCTGTTCAGAAAACATTGATTAAAGTTAGGTCAATGAGACATTGTCGACAAAAGTAGCGTTCCCACAGGTGCGGCGTTTACGATATTTTTAAACTTATTTAGACCAATTTTGAGGAGTGCGGCGTTTACGACGGTTGCAGCGTTTCTTCCATAAAATACGGTACTCTATTTTGGCGATTAAAAAAAATATATATATATATATATTTAGTGATTATAACAACGCTTTTGAGTAACATTAATGTTTTGAAATATAATTCAGCGACACACCCAGTATTGCGCTTTGGAGGGGGATTATTTCCCTTTATCACTGTCCACAGTATCTGAAATATTCTTATAATTTCAATCAAGTGTGTAAAATGTTTATTTTCCTTTTTTAAGGTTCGTACTTAAAAAGTAAAACCGGAACCATTATAAGATCACTCTTGTGTCTGTTTGTCTGTCACAGCCATTTTACTCGTAAACTATGGAACGCAGAAAGTTCAAATTGGGAGAAGTATAAAGTCTATTGACCCACATATTTTCAGCTTATTAAACATTCATAAATATATTTAGTAAAAATTCAAAAAGGCTTGAAAAAAGCTGCTTGAAAAAAAAAAAAAAACCCTTTTATTTGCCCATCGTGTAGGGCAGGGTTGGCGAACCTATGGCACGCGTGCCAGAGTTGGCACGCAAGCTAATTTTTCTGGCACGCGAAAAATTTAAATTTGGTAATCGGTATACAGATAAAATCCATTTTTTATTTCTGTTATAACCAATAAAATTTTTTTTACATACGATCAGTACACAAATAATGCAATTATTTTTTGCATGGATTAACGCATAATAATTTTCTTTTCCTGCAGCGTTTTCGCGATGTATTTTACCTTTCTATACGAATTTAAAAAGCTGTAATTTCCAAATGAATTTTATTTGACAGTCACTGCAATAAAATGACAAATGAATTTAATTTAGCTATGTATATTTGTAAAAATAACAAAATATGAACTAGATATAAGGTTAGTTGGGATAACTGGACCCACGAGGTAACTGGGCCATAGGCTATTTTATAAAAAAACTGTCGATGTTTTTTAAGTTTTAGCTTTTGTGAACAATGCAGTCCTACTCTACTCCTACTCCACCTCTACTTCCTAAAACAACGGGTGTCAACTCAATCATAACTTTCACTTTTCTGTGATAGGTTGTCAAAAGTTTACGTTTCTTTTTTTTTAAACAACGTCAATATGGTTGAACTTCCTCGGCTTGCATGCGACATTAAAAAAAGAAAGATTACAATAAGGTAGATGCTCAATAACAAAAATATTACAATTTCTTTCCCACTGTCACTAAGAGCGCTGCGATCGCAATCGCATTACCATTACGCTCTATGGAAGTATCCTATCTTATATGTTTGTCTATGGCTCAAATAACCCAGCTGGTGTGACGTCACATCGTCATCAAGTCGTTTGACTTACAGCTCCGTATCAATCAATCAATCTGATCTGTCCTGAAATTTTGTTTTTTTTTCGGCTTTCGAATTGTCTGGAATTTTAATTTGTGTTTTGTAAACAAATTAGTATTTTAAAAACAAATCACCTTATTTTGTTCTTCAAGAAGTGCTATGGCTGCTCCAAAGGAATTTAAAAGCAGCAGTTCTATTTCTTTGGAGTCAGTTAAAATTATTGCCGAATCTATTGGTGTTTCTAATATATCTGATGATGCTGCTAAACTAATTGCTGACGATATAAGTTACCGTATGAAGATGCTAGTCCAGGTAATTTCAATATACTTTGCATAGGTCAAATTACTTTATGCCTTAGTGAGAAATTACCCACTCTAGTATTTCACCAAATATTTCACCGAGATCATTTTTTTTTTTTTTTTTTAATCCTGTACTATACACCATTTATAATTTTAAAAATACCTAAGGAGTGTTTTAAGCGAATTTAGGCTAACAATACAGAATCATCACAAGACACAATGGTTAATTTTTTAAATGTTTTTATGTTAAACCATTACTATACAAAAAAATGCTTCATTTTCTGCTGACTATATCAGGTGTGGTTTTCTTTTTTAGGCAATTTTTCTTCAGATTCTCACTTTATTGGCTTACCCCTTTGTAATAGTAAACTGTACTAAAATGAAAAATGCTCAACATTAAAATCTTAGTTGGAACAAGCTGTAAAATTTAGCCATGTTTATACTTTATACCAATTTAGTGTTGTTAATTAAACTTTTTATTGAGAAAATTTTAAAACATGCAGTTTTTTTTGTTGTTGTTGTTTAGAGGACAGCACAATAGCATTGCAATGCCTATTTCATATTATATTAAAAATTTAATTTGGTGATAAGGTAACAAAGATCTTTAGAAAAGAAACAAAATAATTCAAAGTTATCAGAAATAATAAGAGATTTACTGCTAGTAGGTATGTATGTTATTTTTCCATTATACCAACACCATGCCAAAGAGTATGCTAATGTGCCATTTATTTCAACCCTGATCGTGCAATGGATTTTTATTGCACACTGTGTCAAATATTATGATTTGTTATTTATTCAGTGTGAATCAATTCTATTATTTTTATGTTGTAATCTCGCAAAACATCTTCATTTGCTATTTTTCGTATCGAAAATATTTATGATTAAATTATAAGTTACATATATTACTGCCAATGAGATAGATTTTATCATCTGGCAGTTACCTGATTATGAAAGAGTTGCAATAAAATTGTTTCAGGACTTTGGAATTATGCATAAAAAAGTTTTTGTTCATAAAATCCTGAATGTCTCCATTCAAAAAATGAAATGTTAGTGCAATGCTAAGAGGCATTTACAATTTCATGCCCGCAGTTGGAGTTTTATTTTATTGCTTTATTGTATAATATTTATTTATTCTTTTTTTAAAGTGTGTATTTGTATTAGGCTAATAAAATAGTTTATGAAAATTTGGGCATAATCCCAGAAAAGGCGAGACACCTCATTTGGCGACTTTTCTGACAAGCGCCAAATACCCCACATACGCCAACCTAAAATGCGGCAACTTGAAAACTAACGTGATTGGTCCACTTTCCTGAATGCTTCCAGACTGTTTTTTACTATGTCATCATCCTGGAATCATACATTTATAAATACAACATTTATAAATAACGGCGTATTAGAAAACACAGGAAAGCTGATTTTTATGAGATTTAAAATAAACAATCGATTTCAACATAAGTGAAATTTTTAAAGTACCTTTTCAAATCAGAGTAACGATTTAATGATTAACATTTTCATTTCTCAACAACTTTCAGAAAAAATCATGGCGTCATTTAATATTTTAAAGTATGTGCCTATATCAGAGTAAACATTGAATAATTCATTTCTAATTTATGGAAGTTTGAACGCTTCGCGTTCATAAAAAAGTAATATATATCACTGAATACAGCAACCTAGTTCTGCAGCAATCTCAAAATGTACAAAACTCGTTAAAGCGGCCATCACTAATCGTGGTATGAATGCTTAAATGCGTATTAACCGAAAAAAAACATCATTGGATTCAGCAGTTCTCGCTGTGTAGCAACCTCAAAATTCAGCAGTTGTCGCTCTGTAGCAATCTCAAAATTCAGCAGTTGTCGCTCTGTAGCAATCTCAAAATTCAGCCGTTCTCGCTCTGTAGAAATTTAAAAATTCAGCCATTCTCGCTCTGTAGAAATTTCAAAATTCAGCAGTTCTCGCTCTGTAGCAATCTCAAAATTCAGCAGTTCTCGCTCTGTAGCAATCTCAAAATTCAGCCGTTCTCGTTCTGTAGCAATCTCAAAATTCAACAGTTCTCACTCTGTAGCAATCTCAAAATTTACAAAACTCGTAAGGCTAGCATACATGAGAAATATACAATAAACGGCTAATATAAAACGCTACAACAAAAAGTGCATAACATTATTAACATACCTTAACAAACATCTCCTTTCTTGAAAACCAACTCTTAAAAAATGTTGAATTGCCATAATTTGGTAAATTTCCCGTCAAACTTCATTTAACTTTCCAGCAAAAAAAAAAAATGAACAAATACTCACAATTTCAAACTAAATTGCACAGGTACTTTAACTTTCAAATTTTACAACTAAAAACAGCAAAAAAAAAAAAAAAAAAAAAAAAAAAAAAAATTAACAAATATTATTTGTTATAATATAATATAATAAAGTTTGTTATTGTTAACAAACTTTTGAATTGCCAACATTTTATTTTTACAAATGCGGAGTTGAGTTGTCAAAACACCGCTGAGCTAATTGTGAATAAAAGTTTTTAGGTAGGCATAACCATCCAATACACAACAAATCAACCGATCCAAATTCAAGATCAGATCACTGTAGGCGTGGAAAGAATTTACGAAACGAACTGGTAACAACAAAAATCCATTTATCGTCTCGCCAAATTGAACGATGCCAAGTGTCTCGGCTGTTTTGGGATTCAGCCAAAATTTGTAATATTACAAGTTTTATATTTTTTAAATACTCCCTTTCCTACCAGTACCAACAATGTCATTTTTGGTACTTCTTCGTTATCCTGTTACCATTTCTGATATAAAAAAAAAAAAACTATCGCCAGTGCCAAACTGTAAGATTTAATGCCAAAAATGTATGATCATCACATCAGATACTTTACACTTGCATCTATCGTTATGCCATCAAGTGATTTTTAATTTGACATTTATCTGTATTTTTGGTAAACTTGCATATTCGCCCAGAGTCTGCCATCTTGTTTCTTTGTTGATCATCGCCGATTTTAAATTTCTTTATTTGGATTTTTTTATTTTTGTTGTTATTTATGTTTGTTGTTGTTTATGTTTAATCTCTAAATTTTCAAAAATTAAGCATAAAGTGGTTATAAATGACCAACAAAGAAACAAGATGGTGGACTCCGAGCGAATGCGCAAGTTTTTTAATGATTTTTTACTGATTTGTTAGTTATTTTTAAAATTAAAATAACAATTATGTCATTAAACAACAACGTCGTCCTGATATTAAAAGAGAAAAAGCATTGAAGAAAATGTTGCCGTTAGGGTGTCAACGATTTAAATCAGTGTTTTAAATCCTGATTTTAATCAAGTCATTTTTTAAAAAAAATCATTGATTAAAATCAAAATTTTTTTAAATGTTTAAAATGATATAAAAAAGTATTCAAATCTAAGATGAACATAATTTGGAAAGTTTCTACAGGTATTGTGACTTATGAATACACAAAACAAAGCTTTAAATAATTGTTTCGAAGCGTAATTCCTGAGTATTGTGAAAAATTTAAGTACACAATAAGTTCGTAAAAAGCATGTTTTTTTATCTAACAAAGATAAAAAGCATTTAATTTTAAAATGATATTTAAATCTAATATAACTTACAATGTCATCATTTCCTTTTAATAATCAAGTTATTCATTCTTTTATATAGAATAAACATAGCAATAGAGTGTCAATGATTTTAATCAATTGATTTAAATCACATATTTTTTGATTTTATAAAATAGTGTGAAAAAGCATTAGAATCAGTAATGGAAATTATCACTAAATCACTTGTAAAAAATGTATAATATTTGTTATTGTTAATTGTAACAATATTAAACTGCATAAAAAGAAGTATTACACATTTAAAAAAACATCTAACTAAATGTTAAATAACTTCAAAACATTATAATATTTAGAAGCTATTCAAATATTTTAATGTTGTGGGGGGAAAAATCTGATTTAAATTTCAAAAATACAATTTTTGTAATCTGTTTATAAATTATGTGTGAGTTTGCTGTATACATTGCTACAATTTTTGATCAATTTGATATACATACGCTTTAGAACCTGTGTAAAATTACTGGTTGCTTTATGAATTTATCAAACTATTATTTATCACCTTTTTTCAACCACTTTTTCAAAAATGTAGATTGTGTTCTTAATTAAACAGTTAATTGTTTAATAATTACAAAATTTAATCTGTATCATCAATTTGAAAATAAATGCAATTTATCAATAACTTTAAAATATAAAGCAGTATTTAATATTGGTTTACTTAATTATTACAAAATATTAATGCACATAATTTTGTATGTTACTAAAGAAATTCTTAATTTGCAGTTTTTTGTAATTTCTATAATTACATAATTAAAATTTTATTAATTAAAGCAAAAAAAAACATAGATTATGTTATTAATTGGAGGGTTATTCATTTTTGAAATGCTTAATTCTTGATAAATGTTCAATATTTTAACACAGGGAAAAAAAAAAAAATCTGATTTAAGTAAAAAAAATCCGATTTAAATAAAAAAAATCAGATTTTTTTAAAAAAATCAGATTTTTTTAAAAAAATCAAAAAAATCGGATCAAAGAAAAATCATGATTTTTTTATACCCTAGTTGCCGTGCATAGTTATGTATAATAATACAGTGTAGACTCCCTCAAATCCGCAAAGGTTGTGCGGATTTTAGAGTTTTACAGATTTCTGGTCGCTGCTTTGTTTGCATTTTTAAACAGTAATTTGAATGTAATAATACAATTGAAATTATAATGAATGCTTGGAATATAGTAAAATATTAAAATAAGTAAAGTAATAAACTTAAATAATAAAAAGTAAGATAATTTACACAATGATTAAATTATTTAAAGTAAAGGTCAAGTAAATAATTAATAATGTATAATTAAATATGCATAATAAAGATTAAATATATTTTCCTTGAATTATTCAATGAAACTTTCTTCATAAAGGTATCCTATTAATTCGCATAAAATAAGGAAGTTTTATTTCACATTTAGTCAGTCTCATTATAACCAAAAAAGCTTGATTAATACATAAATATATTTGGTAAAATGATTGTGGTCACCAGTGATATCAGCAATATCTTGATTTTTTTCAGAAATAAAATTATACAGTGAAACCTCCCTGTGCGACCACCTCCCTGAACGACCATTTTATCATGGAACGAAATTTATTCCCATAGGCTCAATACTAATTTTACCTCTATTCAGAGACCACCCCAGTTGAACTCCCTCCATGAGCGACCCTTTTCTTTGAAGAAAATGAAACAAGTTCCATTTTTTCCTGGTCCCTTGAAAATGGTTTTATTAGAATAATAATTCCGGAGAGCACATTATTCATCAAACTTCTAAACTAAGTTTAGAATTTTTATTTATTCCGGTAACTTTTAAGTGTTTAAACCCCTTTGTGCCTTATTAGGCAATGGATTTAACTCTGTTGACAAAGTAAGAATGACGGTCAATAAACTCCCCTGCCCTATTCTGTCTGGAAACTCTAAAAAAAAAAATAGATAAATTAATGAAATTGTCATAATTTGTTCCTGTCCAAAAAAAATGCATTTATTTACTGAACTTCAAAAGGACCTGGAGATAAAAGTTATAGAAGATAAAACTGTAAAATCAAAGCAAACGTCAATGCATTCCTTTTTTAAACTCTGCACTAATTAACTTATGTAATTAACTTTTGTTTTGATACTTAAATTTTCTTATTCTTTCCTAATGGGAAAAATAAATTTTAGTAGCATTAATTGTTACCTTTTTTCAACAATTAAAATCTAGATTTAAACATGACCTTCATTAAGAGACCACCTCTCAGAGTGACCAATTTTTATTGGAACGGAACGTGGTCGCTTTAGGGAGGTTTTACTGTACTTCCTTCATGAAAAAGCTTATTAAAATACCTACAGAATGATATAAAACTAAAAAATTCTGTGCTTTTGTCCTTACATCTGAACAGAAAGTTTCATTCTTTGCGTCTCTGATGATGTGCAGATTTTAGGGAGTGTACTGTATCAGTTTCAACTAAACATCACAAACAGTTATTCAACACACAAGAGGGATAATTAAGAAAAATAGTGCAAATGAATAAATATCCAATGTTATTATTTTTCTGTTTTCTTTAACATACTCTAAATTTTATTCTTTAAAGTTGCTAATAATTGACACTTTAGTGTGCTTATTTCTTTTTTTATTCCTTTCCGAATTTTTTCATTTGTTTATTGTGCTTTACAGTTTTTCATAGGGTGTCAACAATTTTTATCAGTCGATTTAAATCGGCAATTAAATCGTGATTTTAATCAACTGTTTTAAATCATTGATTAAAATCATAAATTCTAAAGGTTTAAAATGACATAAAAAGGTATTAAAATCTAAGGTTGCTTAATTTGGAATTAATCTAAGATAATTTGGAAAGTTTCTACAGGTATTTTGAGTTATAAATAAAGAAAAAAGAGCTTTAAATAATTGTTTCTAAGCTTAATTCCTGAATATTTAAAAAAAAAAAAAAATTAAATACAATAAGCTTGTAAAAAGGATAATTTTTTTGACATAAAAAGCATTTCATTCAAAAATGATATTTAAATCTAATATTTGCAATGTCATAATTTCCTTTAAGTAATCAAATTATTCATTATTTTATATAAAAAAGCATCTCAAGTTACTATAATAAATTTCTACAAGTAAAAGAATAAAATAGCCAGAATCTTATTTTCTCATTCTACTTTTGCAATAATAAATTTATAGCAAATATTGGAGCTAAATAAGAATGAAAGAACGACATCTGCTCAACAGTTATTGTAAATAGAAAAAGAACTAATTGGTATAAAAATGCTAAGCACAGCAAAAGCTTCTTCAGTATAGCAGTATAGGTTGAATAAATGTTTTTTTTTTTTTTTTACTTTGTAACTTGTATACACCAAATAAAAAAAATAATAGGGATTGAAAAGGTAGCAAACTTTTTTATTTAATTTTTTTTTTTTTTTTGAATAATTGAAAGCTGATAATCCCCACTGAGATGTAATAATGCTATTATTTAATATTTTGAGAATTTCAGATATAATTGACTATTCATATATTTACTCTACTAGGGGGCTCTGCGTCTGCCCTCTACGAGCTACTCTCGCCAACCCCCGCCTCATTCAGGCACACCAGATTCTGAAAACATGCTAATTTCATCGGCTTTAAAAAGATTGAATTATAATTTTAAACTAGTTGGATGTGCCAATCCCAAAACTTTCTTGTATCTCATATATTTTAATATTTCAAAATGTTGTTACATATGTCAGTATTTCATTTTTATTAGCTCAATAGTATATCAACTTTGACTTTCATCTTAAATTTCTGCTTCAGTCAATTAATCAGAGTAAAAATGAGTTAATCTTGATCATGATATTTATTAAAATCACGAATAGTCAGCTTATCAGGATGGGAAGTACCCGTCGATTCACGAGCCACTGGTGTACAATAGAACTACGAAAAATTCAGAAGATTACACAAAAATTGCTATTACAGCGCATCCTTCTGGCGAAATTTTTCCACATTCAGGGAGGAACTTCTTGCCATGGCCAAGAACATACACAAAAAATTTGATTCAATTCTATGCATAACTTCATACACTTTTCGAAGGTACAATATTGCAGGGATGCAGAATATGTCCGATCCGGCGATCTAGGATCGGGGGAAATTTTAACCACCTGGGGAAATTTTGCAGAAATATATACAATTGATTTTGATTTTTTAACAACTAATTCCATAATTCCCTGAGATAGAATATTTTCACTGCAAATAAAAAAATCAGTATGGCGACCTTCACAAAATCGATAATATGTACCGTATATCAGGGGTGATTCTGTTCCGAATTTTTCGAAAATTTAAAAAAAAAATTGGTCATCAGTCTGAAAATTCGGATAAAAAATACCGCAAATTTTGTCCAAGAATTGCAGAAAAAACGCAAATTTCGTCACAAGATCGCAGAATAACTGCAAGGAACGCGAAAAACCGCGATTTTCGTCAATAGATCGCAGAGTAACAGCAATTTTTGTCAAAAGATCGAGAAAGAACTGCAATTTTCGTCAAAAGATCGTGAAAGAACCGCAAGTTTTGTCAAAAAATCGCAAAAGAACCGCAAGTTTCGCCAAAAGATCGCGAAAGAACTACAAATTTCGTCAAAAGATCGCGAAATAAACGCACATTTCATCAAAAAAACGCAAATTTCGTCAACAAATCGCGAAAAACCAGAAATTTCGTTAACCCCTTCGGGACGGCGTCTTTTACAGAAAATTTTAATATTTTATCACCAGTTTTTAAAAACAAATTTTTTTACCAATTTAATCGGGAAAATGCTTGGATTAAATAAGGCAAAATTTACAGGTGAGACTAATCGCCTATTCTGAGCACCTTACGCGGTACGTATACCGGTCGCTCGGCCCCAAAGGGTTAAAAGATTGCGAAAAAATCCCGCAAATTTCGTCAAAAGATCGCAAAAGAACCGCAAGTTTCGTCAAGAGATCGCGATAGAACCGCAAGTTTCGTCAAGATATCGCGATAGAACCGCAAGTTTCGCCAAAAGATCGCGAAAAAAACACACATTTCGCCAAAAAAATTGCGAAAAACCGCAACATTCATCAAAAGATCGCGAAAGAACCGCAAGTTTCGGCAAGAGATCGCATTAGAACCGCAAGTTTCGTCAAGACATCGTGGTAGAACTGCAAGTTTCGTCAAGAGATAGCGATAGAACCGCAAGTTTCGTCAAGAGATCACGATAGAACCACAAGTTTCGTCAACAGATCTCGTGAAAGAACCGCAAGTTTCGCCAAAAGATCGCGAAAGAACCGATAATTTCGTCAAAAGATCACGAAATAAACGCACATTTCGCCAAAAAATTGCGAAAAACTGCAAAAATTCGTCAAAAAATCACGAAAGAACCGCAAGTTTCATCAAAAGATCGCAAAAGAACCGCAAGTTTCGTCAAAAGATCGCGAAACAACCGCGCATTTCGTCAAAAGGAGCGAAATAACGGCAAATTTCGTTAAAAGGAGCGAAATAACGGCAAATTTCTTCAAACGATCGCAAAACAACCACGAATTTCGTCGAACAATCGCAAAACCGTGAATTTCGTAAAAAGAGTGCAAAACAATCGTGAATTTCGCCAAAAGAAAGGCGAAATAACCGCAAAACTCGTCAAAAGATCGCGAAATAACGGGAAATTTCGTCAAAGGGTCCGGAAAAAAATATAGTGCTAGGAGTGGATCCCCCCCCCCCCCCTTCTGTAACTTTTCAGAAAATTTGCTGTGAATTTCAGAAATTTTTTTTTCACTCAGCATCATCCCTGCTTTATGTACCTACTCACGCATAAGTTGAGAAATATTGGGGAAAAAAATTTCTATACCTACGGTAATACAGCATTTACCTATAACATACCGTAAAATTTTGGGGAAATTTTCATGTGGATTGGGGGAAATGTTGGGAGTAGAAACATTTTCTGCACCTCTGCAATATTGAAAATGGCACAAATTCGAAATCGCTATTTCAGCGCCTCCTTCTGGCAGATTTTTTCCAAATGACGGAAGGACCTGCATGCCATAGCCAAAAACTTAAGAAAAAATTTTGGTTCAATTCTATGCATAACTTCATACACTTTTTGATGGTACAATGGCGACAGACACACGGACAGACAGACATTTTCTATAAACATGTTTTTTGGGATCTTTGACCCCTAAAACTTGTTTAAATCCATCGGAAATAGGAAGTAAAAAAAAAATTTCGATTCCAATACTTTCTTCTATTGAACATAGAAGAATGTAATAAAAACAGTGGCGATCTACCTGTAAATGGGTTTTCATTCATTTTCCTTTGATTGGAGATTTTTAAGGCTAAATCAGTCGCTGTTAAGAGATACAATGGTTGTTTTCGTCTTTGATTAAAAAAAATTAGTTAAAAATTAGAAAATAAGCTAATATAAAAAGAATTAAGTAAACAGAGTCTTTGACTCTCAGTATGTTTTAACAACGCTATAAGGAAGTTCTTTTAAATAAGACATTTGAAATGTATTGTTTTAAATTTGACGTAATTTTCACCAAAGTTTTCTTTCTCTTTTTAATATTCACGTGAAAATACTTCTGTTGTTAGAAAGGAAATATTATTTGTGCTGTCTTAAATTCACGATAATGGTTGAAAAGATTATCTCAAAATATGAAATAAATGTTTCGCGCAAATATATTTTTTAATTTAAACTGGTTTGCCAACTGTTAATTATTTGGCCTTTTTAAATATGATGTAATTTCCTCCATTTATGATTTTTAACACACAATAATGAATTTATTATTTTAAAATTCACATGTACCTATAGTTTCTTTGACATAATTTTCAATATTTTCCTGATTTTTAACATGTAATCACTTAATTCTAATTTGAAAGTTTTTTTATGTTTATAATAGCCAGTTGTAAATAAATTTTTAATTTGAAGGAAATATTATTGTTTGTGCTGTTTTTAAAATTGGCAACAGTTTAAAATAATACTCTTTTCTAAAATATGTAAAAAATATCTCTTGAAATGCTATAAAATTTGAATTTAAAATGGAAATAAATCCTCAAAAAAAAAAAAAATGAGTCAAATTAACACATTGACGGACACTTGCATGTATAGCCGTCAAAGCGAAGTTCACCATGTGGCATAACGATTGATTGACACCAGGATTTATATGAAAATAAGTAAAAGCTTAACTTCACGTACATTAAATAATGCAAAATTTAGTTTTAAAATACTGGTGCCAATTTAGGAATTAAAATTAAGTGAACTTCGCTTTGACGGCTATAGATGCAAGTGTCTGTCAACGTTTAAAAAAAAAAAATGCAGTCTGCACACCGGGAACTTCTAATGTATAAAACGATCTAAATATGTTTGAATTCCTATGTATAGTTTTTGCTCCTATAAAACTTTTTTAATGGAACGATTTTGACCAACTTTAACATTAAATATCTCTTAAAATAATTATTCGATTTAAAAAATGTCTGTATTATTGTCTGTATTATTCTATATATGTCTGTTGGTTATCAAATATTTCTCTATAATACCACCAATTTTCATATTTTTGTATGTAACAGTTTTCTTAATATTAACAAAGAAAGGATCCCAGTCACAAAAAATATGGTTGCCGATCTAGGAGTGTATTGGGAAGATCTACACAGATTTTCATTGGTCCATTTCCAAATCATTTGGCCCATTTCCAAGTAGCTACTTTTTTTTATATATTGCTCAAAAATATTAGGGGAGCAAGCAAAAGAGCTAAGAAAACAGGGCAAGACAGCCATGCATGAGCATAAAATGTAGAGTACATATGTATCAATGTGCAACACAGAAAAAAAGATGCAAATATATATTTGTAAGGGAGCTTTAATTCTTTGAAAAGAGGAATAGAACATGAAAAAATGATTTATGGCAACAGTTTGGTTACATGTAAATGACAAAAAAAGTACTGTTTAGGAATGATGCAGGGTATTTAACATGACGTGTGACCTTCTCGAATAGATAAAACTGCAGCACCCCTGTTTTCCATGGATTTGATGACATTATCGATAAGATTTTGGAAAGTACTATTCCACTCTTCAAGAATTGCAGTCTCCAAGTACCGAACAATAAAAGGAGGCCTTAGCGTCGTTGTAATGCATTGTCCGAGTGTGTCCCAAATAGGGCTGGATTATTTATCAATATATCATCAAATATTGATATTTTTTAATTATCGCAATAACAATATCAGAGTTCTGACTCTAAGAATATATCACAATACCAACACCTAGGCTTTTACTCTAACCCATACATCCCCAAAACATTTTTTTTTTTACCGATCGCGACTTGAAACACCGAAAAAAAGCGCTGAATATTCATAACCATTAAAGCAATATCCACTACTTTCAATCGCTACTTTAGCGCAATCCATTCCCCTCTTCTTTCAAAACACAATATCACGCTACAGTGATTATCTGTCTTTCGTTAATACTAACTATTCCAATCTATCCCAATACATTCTCTATGTTCTTCTGTTTCAACCGCAAATATCATTCTCCGTTCGTTAGTGAATAATGAATGTTGATATCACCCACGTTTTAATTCTGTTGTTGCTATTGGTCTAGACATATCAATGCGTTTTTAGATATTTCATGGCATATGGCATTGATATGTTTCAATAACAAACATGAACAAATTTAATACGTGTTGATTATTCTGGACTCCGTAGAATCTCTTATTATACCTTAGCGGCTGAAAAGCTCGGCTGCAGGACAACCAATCAAAGTTTGTTAATAGTAACGTTTTTCTTTCTGCTTTTTTTTTTGTTGTTGTTACATTGGGGAAGATTCTCTGTTCGTTCATTGGTTACTTTTAATTTGAGCTTCCTAGCTAGAAACGTCTATGCTATGCTCAATGATCATTCGTTTTATCTTTTCTTTTTCTGTAGTATTATCGGTATAATAAAGGTGATTTCCAGGGTGAATTTATTATATCCTGTTTTGAAATTTTAGTTTAAAATGAATATTTATATTTAAAAAAAACAAAAAAAACCAAAATTTTAATTAGTATAAAACTATTTCCAATTGTGATTTGGAGTCTCATATTTCAAAAAAGGTCTCAAAGTTTCATTCATGTAATGACTGTTTACGTTTTCAACAACTTTGCTTATTTTTTAAAATATTGCTCAAATAGTGAACTCACTGCATTTCAATGTTCAAATAACAGTGAATTTTGAAAAAAAAATTTAACTGCATATTTAAATAAAAATTTAAAAAAAATGCATTTTTTAAAATCGCTACTACTTTTTTAAAATATTGATATTTTTGCCCAATGTTTTATTTTAAGATTTTCAAATGTTTATTACATAAGACTGCACATGGATTTTCAGACGCATCTAATATTACATTTAATCAGGGTTGGCAAGGTTTTTCCCACATGGGAAAAACTTATTATTAAAAACATAAATATAAATTCAAAACAACCTTTAAAAATGTCAAAACTGAGTTCTTTTCTAAGTAAATAGCTTGAAAGGTTAAGAAAAAAAAAAAACCCTACAAAAACAGAAATGGAGTGCGTTTATTTAAATATTTACACACCACACAGATTCCCAAACATTTACCAATCATATTCATATTCTTCATCTTCCACTTCCACACTGGATTTTAGCATTATATAACAAAATACTAATTTAGAGGCTTTTTGTAAACCCAGTTTATTTCTAATCTTGTTTTGGACAGGGTTGCTGGCTTTTAGCCAGGCAAAAAAAAGCCGGACGGCTTTTTTTGGTTTTAACAACCACTTTAAAAAAGCCGGCTTTTATTTTTTAAAGTTGGTTTACAGTTAATTTGTTTTAAATTTAGATCAATTAATTTTTAATACACTTATAAATATTTTCTACTAAAAAAATTATAGATTTCTATTAAATTTTGTCAAATAAGTCTAACTTCTAGAAGGCAAATGTGAAGGCATTATGTCTGAAAAAAAAAAAATATATATATATATATACATATATATATATATATAAACATTGAAAATAATATAAGTTAGGCTCCAAACTGGTATTTTGAAATTCTATATTACATAGCTCCATATACACTACACATTTTAAAGATTATATTTAATTAATGACAAACTGTAGCACATCAAAATGGAAACATTCTTGTGTGTCCATGTGGAGAGATTAAGTTATAAATGTTAAAAGAGAAATTAGAAAGGATATAATATTTGAGGAGAGTGGTACATAAGTGTATAAAAAATAGAGCATTTAAACAAGAAGAAAAAATTCTCTAAATAAAATTTTGAAAAGCTTTTTGTTAAGCATATTCATGCATATGCTGTTCGCAATGTTTTTAATAGTGAGAAATGGTGTTTTTATTAATATGACTATGTATAATTTTAAATGTTTACTAGAAATAAAATAAGACTTGTGTATTAATAGCTCTTAAAATTAAGTAATAAAACATGTAACTAAGTAACCACTGTCCTCTTTAATTTTATAAAGCAGTAAAAATGAAAAAATTGGCAGTTGGTATGGCCCTTTTAAAATTTAGCTGACATATTTGCAATTTTGACTACAAATCACTAGCAAAATCATCTAAGTTTTATTCCAGTATTAATGTCCTCATTATTGAAAAATTGGGTTACTGATTAAACTCTAAATCAATTAAATGTCATTAAAACTAATTAAAAACACTTTAAAATGTGTAGTTTATAATTACAATGCTTCATTGTATAAAAGCCAATTATGGTCAAAAAAAGCCGGTTAAAACCAATAAAAGCCACCGGCCTGGCTTTTTTAAATTTTAGCCAGCTTTTTTGCAACCCTGGTTTTGGATGAATGAAAAATTAGAAAAAGTACACTCCAGAGATTATGATGATGCAGGACATCACTGAAGATGTTCCGTTAATTGGAGAAATTCTGCATCTATTTCAGTTTTATTGTATCTTCTGACTTGAACTGTATTGTAAGTATTTTCGATTTAAAGTCTACAAATATTCACGAAGAGATTTCTCCTGATCCTGTGATAACTTTTCACCTTTATATTTCGGATTCGTCTCATGTGCCAAAAAATGGACAGGCGTCATTGCTTTATCAAAGCTAGATTTCACTTTGCTGAAATGTAGATTGAGTTCTTTATTTTGAAGAAGCTCTAGGTAAATTTCACAAGCATCAGCAATATTGGCATTATTATCGTGTTGTAACTTCGTAAGGTCTCTTGGAACTGGTTCCATTTGGTGCACAGATTTTTTCTTCTTTATACAGATGGAGAATATTTACTAAACACTTAATGTTGTTATCAATTTCATCTTCGTGATTATCCACAATTTGGAGATAAAAAGGTATGTTAGTAGTAAAAGTTTTTAAACAAGCCATTTGTGAGTTTCACCTTGTTTCACCTGGAATTTGTTGTTTAACTGAATTGGCATACTCTTTCAATAAACCCCAGGGATATGGTGATTTCGGCTTAGATGCGTTATTATCCCTCCATCCGCCATCTTGGATTTTTTTCTTGCGTGAAAATTCCTTTTCCGCCAAGTAGTAAATGTCGCCAATGGTTAAATATTGTTGATAGATTAATATAATATTAAAAAAACTGGAATATAATAATTATAACTATTAATTAAAAAATAGTTTTTAATTCACGCCCAAAAAAATCCAAGATGGCGGATGGAGGGATAATAACACATCTGTTCCGTGATTTCTAAAAAAATTCTGAATTTTGACAACATTAGCCACAATAGAATCAGTAGTTACATTCTTGCCAAGAATATTTAAATAATGTGATGCAGATCCATATGTAACTGGTATAATATCTTCCGTTTCAAGATTCTGCCAAATTTTAATCATTTTCTGTTCATTATCCGAAACGAAATTTTTTACGGTTCATCCATATGTAGCTTCTGTTGCAGTTTTTGCCCCATGAGCAAGATTTGTACAATACTCACTCGTTTTCTTATTTTTCCCGAAGTCTATTGCAGAAAAAAACATACTTTTTCCGTTACAAAATATGGAATTGGCTATAACAAGGTCATTATGTACATTACTCCATCCATCTTGCATAAGAGTAACAGTTCTTCCAGCTATTTTCTCTACAATAGATTCTTGAATTTCTGCTTTATGCAATAATTCTTATTTATTTATATTCCTTTCCTACAAAATAATTTTAAACCTAAGGGAAATTTGTAATAGATATGTATTTCTATCTTTAATTTTACACATTAGATTCAGAAAGCCAGAATATTTTTTACATATTGTCATTTGGACGTTTTTCCCGGTATGTACCACTTTTTCCCAGTATTTACCACTTTTTCCCAGTATTTACCACTTTTTCCCGGTGGGATGGGAAAAACAAGTTTTGGACGGGGAAAAGCCAACCCTGCATTTAATATAATTTTTTTACTGATATACGTGTATATGTATATAGTGAAAAGCGATGAAATCTAACACATATTTATATACTTTTATAAAAATAAAAGTGAAAAAAAAAAACTGAAGGCTAATTCCTTGCGTAGCTTTATCACATATATAATAAAGAATGTACAAAATTTTTTTTTTTTAAATCTCTAACGCAAATACAAAAAGTACCTTAGCATTTTTAAAACTGGGAAGTGACAAAAATATGAACATGGAGAAAAAGCCATTTAAAGTTTTAAATGAAATGAGTAATTGCGCTGGGTGTATTAACAAAATTTACAATGTCTCGCGATATTATTGCCGTATGGATAAAAATGGTGTGCCAAAATATTCATAATTAAACAATCTTTCATTTAATGTTTAAAAAAGTAAATTGACTTTTGACCAATTTTGAGGTAAACTGTCCCATTAAATACTAATAATCATTACTGAAATTTTTTTTTAATTCTAAGCATCACACATTTTCAATTTTGAGACCTTCGTATGGGGCGGGGGCGGGGGGTACTTTTAACTGCGATTTGTTTGAAAACTGCATCTAAATTTATCTTTGAGATATTAACTTTTTTGTAATTTTTAATACCATTTCTGTAATGGTGGCAACTGAAGTACTGCATTTTTGTAGAAAATAAAGGGAAAATAGTTGGAAAATAGTAGATTACTATATCTTTTTTTTTCCATTTTCTCAAATCAACTGAAAAAATTGTAATTAAAATATGTGTTATTTAAAGAATGAAAATAAAGGATTTCTTACAAAACATCAAGCTATTATAAATTATGTTTAATTTTAAGTATCCATATTAATGTTACAAACAAATGAAAGTATATGAATCATTAGATATAGAAGATTTTTCTGCCAAGTTTACGTCATCGCTTTTTGCTGGATTTGTGTAATATTCCGCGATAGTGACGTCCTGTGCATACTTTTCAATAGATGTTTATGACTGGATAGTAAATGTGGAATTCTTCAGTGGATGCAAATGGCGTCATTTTATATAAAATAAAAGCGTGCATTTAGTCTTAAAACCAAAATAAGTATTGTAGAAGTGCATCATTTTCACTCCAGTGGCTTTGAAATTCTTCACATGTGGAAATGCTTCACTTTTGAAAATAACGCAATTGGAATCACACATTGATAAAACGCAAAGTTTTACAAAAACTTAGAGTATCTTTATAGAGCAGCAGGGACCTTTGCATTTATTAAAATAATATTTGTTTGAGAGTTAGACTAATCAATGTAAGATGCATCTTTTATTGTAACTAATTTTGCAGTTTGCTATAAATTAATATAACAGTTCCTTCTTAAAAATTTTATTTCATCGAAATTCGACGGGTTCTGCTTCGTAATAATAATAATAATAATAATTTTTTCCCTCAAGGAGGGGGGGGGGGGAGTGACACTAAGTTCTGAAAAAGCAGAATTCCTGCTTCCTTCTTTATTTGTATTAAGAATGCATTGATAACTTAAAAAAAGATTGAGAAACAACATTTCTGCTGTATCTGCCATCCAATTAATGTAATCTAATGTAATGTGAGCCATCTAATTATATGGATGACATGTGACATTAAATCTATTTCAGTTTTTGCCTTTTCTTTTCACTTATTTTAATAATATAAAAATACGGAACGCCCTCAAGAATATTACATTTTAACTTATTTTTCATAATATACTCAGTCATTCATAAGGAAATTAAATAGTTATCATATTATTAATAAATAATGTATAAAACAGGAAGGATGGGGATGTACTATTTTAAAAGAAAAACGTTATGCAATCAATGGTATAAGTGCAAATAGATATCGAACATTGATTCCTTTTTCTAAGATAGTTCTATTTCGTATAAATACATGTGTATAGGATGCTGTGTGAGCAAATAGCTATAAACCATGTATTCGTTGCTTTCAACATCTGTTTTTACAAAAATTATTGCGACCTACCTTTTATCTTTCGAAATTGGGCATTTTTTCTGTTCTTATACACTTTGAGGTAGTTATCACAATATATCACCAATATCGATATTAACTCATTGATATATTGCGATATTAAATTTCTGATATCATCCAGCTCTAGTCCCAAACATGCTTGATCGGATTCAGATCAGGAGAGCATGTTGGCTATTCCATATGCTGTATTGTTCCAGCTTAAAGTATGTTCTCCACAAGACAAGTTGTACATGGTCAGGCATTATCATGCATAAAAAGAGGAATAGCCAATTGCTGCATTGTAAAGTACGGCATGAGGTCTCAGTATCTCGTTTGTATAACTTTGGGCCATCAAAATGCAATTCCAAACGATATGCAGGTCCATATGTTCATCTATGCTGATTCCAGCCCATACCATCAACCCAGCTCATCTGAAATGTGATCTTTCATGAACGAGTGTGGGGTTCTTTAAAGTGTCCCTTTCTCTCCATACCAAAACACGTCAAATCTCACATCCAGGCTAAACTGCGACTTGTCTGTAAACAGCACTTGGCTGCAACCTATGTTGCCTCCAATCACGACGTACGGTTGCCCACCTTCTATGGGTTGCACAGTTGCTTGAGGTCAACGGAAGGCAGAACATTGGCTTACGTGTATAGAGACCAACTTGACGAAGCCTATTTCTGACTGTTTGGCTGAATACACTTTGTTCTGAGGCCAAGAACAACAGCATTTGTAACAGAGTAGTACTGCCTGTCAGGGTTGCTCGCTTTTAGCCAGGCCAAAAAAAGCCGGCCGGCTTTTTTTGGTTTTAACCACTTAAAAAAAGCCGGCTTTTATTAAAAAAAGCCAGTTTTTATTTTTTAAAGTTGGTTTACAGTAAATTTGTTTTAAATTTGGATCAATTAATTTTTAATACACTTATAAATATTTTCTACTAAAAAAAATAATAGATTTCTATTAAATTTTATCAAATAATTAAGTCTTTATAACTTCTAGAAGACAACTGTGAACGCATTATGTCTGAAAAAAAAATATATAAACATTGAAAAGGATATAAGTTAGGCTCCAAACTGGTGTTTTGAAATTCTATATTATATAGCTCCACATATACTACACATTTTAAAGATTATATTTAATTAAAACTGTTCTTAACTGCTCTGCTCAACAAGCGCAAAATGTTTTGACACATTTAAAAATTCATTTTTTAACGGAAAGATGTAAAATTTGAAAGCCTGACCATGGAAGCGATTTGGAATCGAACTGTTTCCATTTTTTGATCCATCAATTATCTATTGAGTTATAAAGAGATTTTGATCACGTGACAAACATGTTTTTTCATCCTTTTCTGAGTGGTTTCTTCTTTTGTGTGGAAATTCGGTTAAAAACGCTCACTTTGACACTATTTTCTGAAAAATCTATAGTGTTTGCAAAAAAACCCAGAAAAAACAGTGCAATTACATAGTTTCTGAACAACAACATCTGCTAGTTTCATGCATTTCTGGACAAAAATAAATTAAAACTTATGTCAGAAAGTTGCCCTTTTGGGTTTAACAGCCTTAATGACAAAATGTAACACATCAAAATGGAAATGAGGAATTAGAAAAGCTGTTTTATTTGAGGAGAGTGGTACATAAGTGTATAAAAAATAGAGCATTTAAACAAGAAAAAAATTTTTTCTCAAAATAAAATTTTAAAAAGCTTGTTGCTTTGCATATTCATGTATATGCTATTCATAATGTTTTTAATAGTGAGAAATTGTGGTGTTTTTATTAATATGACTATGTATAATTTTAAATGTTTGCTAGAAATAAAATACGACTTGTATATTAATAGCTCTTAAAATTAAGTAATAAAACATATAACTAAATAACCATTGTCCTCTTTAATTTTATAAAGCAGTAAAAATGAAAAAATTGGCAGTTGGTATGGCCCTTTTAAAATTTAGCTGACATATTTGCAATTCTGAATACAAATCACTGGCAAAATCATCTAAGTTTTATTCCAGTATTAATGTCCTCATTATTGAGAAATTGGGTTACTTATTAAACTGTAAATCAATTAAATGTCATTAAAACTAATTAAAAACACTTTAAAATGTGGTAGTTTATAATTACAATGCTTTATTGTATAAAGGCCAATTATGGCCAAAAAAAGCCAATTTTGGCCAAAAAAAGCCGGTTAAAACCAATAAAAGCCACCGGCCTGGCTTTTTTTAATTTTAGCCGGCTTTTTTGCAACCCTGCTGCCTGTTCTGTCTAGACGACCTGTTAACAGGATATATCGGTCATCACTTTTTGTGGTAACACATGACTGACCTTGCCCTGATCAACGTCCCTTTGTCTTGGAATCGATTCCGCAGCCTTGCATTGACACTTCTTACGACTCCAACCAGCATCTGCTACGCTTTGTTGTGTTTGCCCGGATTCAACTGTCCTGATAATAGCCAAGCCATGGATTCCGTTAAAACACGTTTTTGTGACATTTTCAGATCATCTTTTCTCAAAACACAAGCAGAGCAATTGAATTTTACAAATGAGACAGCGAAACAGACGTTTCCACAAAATCCTGATTTCTGCACTTATCTTCTTTTTCTAGATTTTGACGTCATAAACTTTGATTTACGTGTGAAGTTTTCTTCATCTGTTTTCTACTATGCTTTAAATTGTAGATATTTTATTTTACGTTACCTATCGGTGTAAGTATTTGTGTATTTTTGTAAAAACCATGTGCTTCCCTAATTGTTTTGAGCACTGTATATAGAAGGATAGGTGTGTATGAATGGATTTAACTCATTTTCATAAATTTTTTGTTAGGATGTACATATACATGTGCGTAAGTTTAGATTTAGGCGATTAACAATAATTTTTCTAAATAAAAAGGCGGCAAAACGACCTTCAAATAATATTTGTTTGTTTTGTTTGTGCTATTAACTAATGAAATTACCTATTTGCAGTTTTTATGAATTCTGTATTTACTTACTGTTTCTTCTTGCCCATTTTTAAGGGCCCCTTTTGAAATTGGTAAAATGCACCCTGCCTTTGTAAAAAATAGTGAAATTCACCTGTAGTTGTAGCCAGAGATTTCTTGTAAAAAAACTTCCCCATTCCACAGTATTTCTAAATCCATGTGCCCAAGACCTGTATTTAACTATATTTTTTAATTTGTAATTCATAAAATTACTTAAAAATTAATGACACCTTATTTATCATATTAAAAAATTATATACTTTTTTTGGTACTTTTCCGTTATATGGGTACCATTGTCGCCAAGCGGAATAGTTGCTGCCTGCAAAATGAAAATCACGTGAGTTGAAACATTTGAAAGATAAAAGAAAAACATTGTCAATAGTAAAGTGAGCAGTTTAAAAATATAACATTTGAAAAATATAAATTTATAAATGAATTACTTTTCGATGAATTACTTTTATGAATTACTTTTCGACGATGTCCGCCTTTTTTTATCGCGATCTTTCGACGATGTTCGCGTTTTTTCGCGATCTTTCAACGATGTTCACGGTTTTTTTTTGCGATCTTTCGAAGTTGTTCGCGATCTATCGACGATGTTCGCGTTTTTTCGCGATCTTAAGATGATGTTCGCTTTTATTCGCGATCTTTCGACGACGTTCGCGTTTTTTTCGCGTTCTGAAGACGAAATTCGCGTTTTTTCCGCCGATCATTTGAAAAAATTTCACTTTTTCTCCACCATCTTTTGACGATATACGTGTTTTATCGCGATCTTTTAGCGAAATCTGCGTTTTTTTAGCGATCTTTGCGTGAAATTCGCTTTGTCCCGCGATTTTTCGACGAAATTCGCGTTTCTTCCGCGATCTTTTGAGGAAATTCGCGTTTTCTCCGCAATCCTTTGACAGTATTCGTGCTTTTTCCGCGATCATTTGTCAAAATTAACGTTTTTTTCCGATCAATTGGCGAAACTCTCGTTTACTGCCATCCTTTGGGGAAAGTTGCTATTTTTCCGCAGCCCTTTGATGAAATTGGCTTTATTTTCGATCTTGTGACAAAATTTTCGCCATCTTTTGACGAAATTCGCCTATTTTCCATTATCTTTTGACGAAAATCTCATTTTTTAGCGATCCTTTGACGAAATTTGTGTTTTTTCCGCGATCCTTTGATGAAATTTGCGTTTTTCTGCAATCCTTCGACGAAAGTTGCTATTTTCCTGCAGCCTTTTGACGAAATTGACGTTTCCTTCTTGTTCTTATGTTAAAATTTCCCTCTTTTTTCGGGATCTTGACGAAATTCACGTTTTTTTTTCATGATCCTTTGACGAAATTGGCTATTTTAACTGCAAACGATTGACGAAATTGTTTTTTCGGCGAACATTTGTTGAAATTCGTGATATTTACGTCCGAATTTTCGGACTAATGACCGATTTTTTTTAATTTCTAAAGAAATCGCCCCTACGAGGATTGACTCATTTAATAATGGGCGCTTCACGATCGCGTGTCTAGAGTTTTCTCCGTGAATTATTTATATTTTAAAGGGAATCGGAGCTTCGCCAATCGCATGTGGCATGGATCATATTATTATTATGGCACATGGCAAATAATTCCTAGCAAACTTTTTTTTCTTCTAAATTTTAACAGTTGAAAAATAGTCTGCAGACCTTCTCAAGAGTCTGCGTCGCAGCGTTGCGCCGATTCTGTGTCCGGCTTCAGAGTTTAAAAAATGAATACACTGACGTTTGCTTCGATTTTACAGTTTTATCTTCTATAACTTTTATTTCCAAGTCCTTTCGAAGTTCACTAAATAAATGCAATTTTTTTGTTTTTTTTGGACTGGAACAAATTATGGTGATTTCATTAATTTATCTATTTCTTTGAGAGTTTCCTGACAGAATAAGGCAGGAGAGTTTATTGACCGTCATCCTTAATTTGTCATCAGAGTTAAATTCATTGCCTAAAAAGGCACAAAGGTGGGTTTATTTAAACACTTAAAATTTACCGGAATAAATAAAAATTCTAAACTTAGTTTAGAAGTTTGATGAATGATGCACTCTCCGGAATTATTGTTCTAATAAAACCTTCTTCAAGCGACCAGGAAGAAACGGAATTTGTTTTATTTTCTTCAAAGAAATGGGTCGCTCATGGAGGGAGTCAACTGGGGTGGTCTCTGAATAGAGGTAAAATTAGTATTGAGCCTATGGGAATAAATTTCGGTTCATGAAAAAATGGTCGTTCAGGGAGGTGGTCACACAGGGAGGTTTCACCGTAATTGGCACATTAGCATACATTCTGGCATGGTGTCCATATAACGGAAAAGTACCCTCTTTTTTTCTTATATCATTACTAAACACATTACTAATATATTTCCTCATGAAATAGTGCCCTTTTTTGATACTAGCATCCTGCCCCTTTTTCTTTCTAGAATGGATACTAAAACTAAATTATTGTCATTTTAGTAACTAAAGCAAAAAAATTTATATTATGTTTCTAATTAGACATTGTGAGTTAATTGTTTAATAACTATTCATTTTAAGTAGTTTTAACAATTAAAGATTAAATGCAGTTATTAATAATTTTAATAAATGATGTCACTAGTATTTAATATACTTTGAACATAATTATTACAAAATATTAATGTATATAATGTTATTGTATGCTACTAACAAATGAACTACTAATTTGCAGTTTTTATAATTTCTGTAATTACTAAATAATAATTATAATTTTATTAATTAAAGTGTAAAAACTTAGCAATTAGAGGTCTAATTGTTTTGGAAACGTAAAACTCTTCGTAGCTATTTGGTATTTGAATGCTTGGAAAAAAATCATAAAAATCCAATTTTTTTTATTAAAAAAAAAATTATGATTTGTTTACACCCTAGTTTCTCGGTAGTTTTTTAATGCAAAGTGGTCGATGAGTTAATAGAGAAGTAACTCTTTTTTTCCAAATGTTTCATTTCATGTGAATTTTGTTTTGCACCAAAGATTACGCTTAAACAACAACATTGTTGGTATAATGGAAATCTACTGAGCTTTATTTTATTACTTAATTGTATAATATTTATTTGTTCTTTTATTTTAAGTATGTATGTGTATTAATTACTTAAAAACAATGTTTAAACACACAATAAAATAAGTTAATTTGGACAGACATATACGTTTCGTGAGTTCAAGGACTCACATCCTATGTGTATAAAACTACAAAAACAATATCCCCCTTACATGTACGGTAAAAACCCAAATGTCAAAACACAATACCAAAAGACCATCAAGCTCTAATAGCCAATGAAATTAAAGCGGAAGTGAAGTGTCATGACACAACAAATCAACCCAGAAAGTTGAGATGTACAATATTCAATGCCAATGTGGTTTGTCCTATATTGGACAAACTAAACGGAAACTCCGTTACAGAGTCAAAGAACACATAAACTATGTAAAGAAAAAAGAATTGCAGAAATCCTCCATCCTGGGGGGGGGGGGGGGGGGCATAATTTCAATTTTGACTCAGCTACCATTATCAAGAAATGCATTACTCCTCTGGATTTAGACTTTTGAAGCTGTTCATATCCATAGATTAAAAACTCCTTGGTTAATGATTTGTCTAGTGTACCTTACATCTCAACTTTCTGGGTTGATTTGTTGTGTCACGACACTTCACTTCCGCTTTAATTTCATTGGCTGTTAGAACTGGATGGTCTTTTGGTATTGTGTTTTGACATTTGGGTTTTCACTGTACATGTAGTTGGGGGGATATTGTTTTTGTAGTTTTATACACTGAGGATGCGAGTCCTTGAACTCAATAAATGTATATGTCTGTCCAAATTAACTTATTTTATTGTGTGTTTAAACGTTGTTTTTAAGTAATTTATATTTCCACATAAGTTTTGTACTTACTACGTATGTGTATTGATTTATTGATAAATGTTACAATTCACATGACTTTTTTTTTTCCAACTTGGCGACAGTGGTGTTGGTATAACCAAAAAGTACCATGTATAGATAAATATTTATAATACGACATTATAATTTTTTATTGGTTCTAATTTAAAGTTATATTTTAAAACTTAATTTATATAAATTTTGGTAATTTTCCAGGCCATGGTGAAATAGCGAAAATGTGCTTGGCGAGAGAAAGAATTTTTTTTTCAGGCAACCTATTAACACTGATTCATTTTCATATACACAAGCAATTTTTTCAATATTTATACAATTTACTTAATATAAACGAGCCATTTATCAATGAACATTCAATGAAATTAAAAGCTGCAAAAAAAAAAAAAAAAAAAAAAATATTGCCAAAACACCATTTTACCAATCCAGCTCTTATCTTTTTAAACTCAGACTCTCAGAAAACTCACACTCTTAAACTCAGACTTGGGCTTTTAAGATAAAATGAAATGCAAGTAAAAAAAAACACCTATTTTGCTTTGACTCAATTGTAGTTTAAAAAAAATTGCTGCTAAATATTGCACAATTTTCTCCTGGGTGATAAACTTTATTTATCAATATTCAATCTCCATATATCACTTCAAAGATATTTTACTGTTAAATAAACCAGTTTCAGCTGACACCACCTCTACATCTACAATGATGTATTCGTATGGATCCAAATGTCTCATATTTAACTCTTAAAATTTAAAATGTTAAAGAAATATTATGGAAATATTAATTTGTTTTAAATTTTAATGGCATTTCTATAATAGCAGCAACATATTTTTTTCATTGCTGTGGATAAAAGATAGGTATAAGTAAATTTTTATAGCTATATTTTTATTGATGTCATTTTCTCATTAAAATGGAATAGAATACCAAGGAGGAAATAACCCCTTTGCATTCAAAGTTGGACAATTATTGTTTGATATATTTGTTTCATATACCCGAATTAGACGTTTCATAAATTACTTTCATTAGGATTATAGGATAGATATGTAACTTTAAAAAATTAAATTACGGATTGTAGGATATTAAATATTATGCAAAGGGAGAGTAAAGGACAATGACTTGCAGAACTGAAGTTGAGGCCGATCTGCTGATTTACTAGTATTTAAATCTGTTATTCAAATATATGTCATTTTATTTTCAATTAATGGTAAAATTGGAAATTTGTCTGAATTTTCCTAGATAAAATCATTGACGTAAAAGAAAATATTCTATGTTTTCCGAACTAATCAACCAAAAATTATACAACTAAGTCAGAGTATCTCACCGACATACCTATCAAATAAATCATGAAATGATGAATGTTGAAAGAGAAATTAGGAAGGATGTAATATTTAAGGAGATTTTTACACTTGTAAGTACTATATAAAAAGGATAAAACAATTAAAAAATATATGTCCTCAAAATTAAAATTTCAAAGAGCTTGTTGCTATTTAAAAGAGTTATCCATGCATATTACTGTTTTTAATAAGTGAGAAAGTATTTTTATTAAATAACTAGGGATTGACCGAATACCGAATAGTTGATTCGGTATTCGGCGGTTCGGCATGTAAACCGAATATTCGGCTTCGGCCGAATAGTCGCAGATAAGTATTTTCTTAGAAGTAGGAGAATTCTCTTTTACTTAGCAGAAGAATAGGCTAAACAATGAGTTTCAATATTATATGTATGAGTTCAGCTGCACTACAAAAAACAAGTCAAAGGCCATTTTTAATTTAAAAAAAACTTTTTCCTTCCTAAAATAGTTTTCTACATAGGTGTGAAATCAAAACAGCTGTCTAAAACAGAGAAAAAAAAAGTAAGGAAGATGCGCATCTTTCCCTTATCATTTAATTTGATTTACTTCTACATTAGTTTTTTTTTCTTTTTTTAATTTAAATTGATTTAATGTGTATTTTCTTTAATATACGCATCAAATAAGTATATCAGCGTTCATATCTGTATATCTAAGGTGTATATTAAAGAAAATATACACATCAAATAAGTATACCCCTATGCCTATCGTATAGCTTTTATAACCATTATATCAAAATCGCTCAAATTTCTTATCTTCATCACCACAATGTTAAAATATTAATCAGAATATAAATATTCTATCAATAATTTGACAGAAAATAGTTAAATGTACAAATTGATATGATACCTATTGTATTTTGAGAACATTCCTATTCAATATGTTTATAATTAGACTTAGACAATCAGTAAATCAGCTTAATGACAACATTGTTTCTTTTTATTTGAATGATTTTTTGTTTTTCTGACAATCCTTATCCTTAATAATACCCTGTATAGTTTAATACTTTCATAGGTTATTTTTGGGTATTGATTAGTGGTAAAATAATAAAAAATAAGGGATTAATGAATTTGTGATTGGAAAGAAGTCATTAAATTTTTTTGTGTAATTAGATTTAAGAATAAAAATATAACTGAATTAAATTATTGAGAATTTAATTTCAGTTAAATCTTAAAAAAGCTAATATATGCAAAAATGCGTATTAAAAAGTTTCAAGTATTCGGTTGCCGAATACCGAAGCTTCGGTATTCGGCAAAATTGCTGCTTCGGTCAATCCCTATAAATAACTGTATGTATGATTTAAAAAATGACTTCCATATCAATAGTCCTTAAATTTTTTTAAGTAGTAAAATGTATATAACTAATTAACCATTGTCCTGTTTAATTATTTAAAGCAGAAGAAAAAAAAGTGTTAAAGGCCAGTGTAAATCAGATAAAGCAATTCGTATGTTTTATTTATTTTTTTTTATTTAGCTGACATATTTGCAATTCTGACTGCAATTTTTGTGTTACTCCAATATTAATGTCTTCATTATCAAAAAGCTAGGTTATTTATTAAATTCTAACTCAATTAAATGTCTTTAAAATTAATTAAAACTCGTCGCTATATGAAAGCCAATTTTGGTCAAAAATAAAAGCCAGTAAAAGCCACCGGTGGCATGGCTTTTTTAAATTTTAGCCAGCTCTTTTGCAGCCCTGACTTCCAATGATTGTTTTATTTACTAATTTTTGCATTTTCAATAACATTATTTTTCTAAACGCTTCTTTTATCTGTATTTTATTTAGGATGCTAAGAAATTTATGTGTCATGCAAAACGAAAGAAATTGTGTGTCTCAGACCTAGATTATACTTTAAAAGTTAAAAATATAGAGGTAAGTTTTAAAACCTTCAGTACTTTTTATTCTGAGTTTAAAATAGCCTTATCTGGAATGTGAAAAATCCTGGGCATAGCAAGGCTTGAAATGACCCATTGGCTGAGTGCCCTTGGTCAAGGAAAGCTTTCTGCCCTTAAGCCTACCCAATATATATATTTTTTCTTTGACTCTTGTAAATTTTGATTTGTTAATGCATCATAAAATTATTTTTTCTTAAACAGAAAATAAATTTCCCTTTCCGACTCTCCTTATCCCAAATGTTGCAAGTGTAATAAATATATTTTTACAAGCTAGTATTTTTTTTTCACATGGGCATGCAAGTACCTTTTATGTGGTACTTTCATAAAAGAAAAAAAAACCTGCACTGGCTTTAGTTGTGGAAATTTCTATTAATGCAAGGAAAATATTTTTCTAGATAATGTTTTTTTTAAAATGAAATTTATAGTGCTGTCCTCTAAAAAAAACCCACAGGAAAATGTATCCTAAAAAAAACCCACCCTAGATTTTCTTTAAAAAAAATCACTGAAGTAAAATTTTCTTATTGTCCTGTTTCTATATGCCATTTACAATAATAAAATTATTTAAAATTACTTACGAAATGTTTATTTAGTTTTTTAAAAAATAAACTAATAATACACAATTCTAGTCAAAAAAGAGCTTCATTTTCTCAGTTTTTCTTGTTATAATATGACATGTTAACAATGATGTACATCAATTTTTAGATGTTTTTATGTTAAACTATTAATATGTGAATAAAATGCACCATTTTCAGCTGATTATATTATGTTTGGGTCAGTTTATGACCTTTTGAAAACAGAGGTAAAAAAAACCCATGCAGGAACTAAAAAAACCCCACTTTTATATATATAAATAAATGATGTAAAATACATTTTTTCTTTTAAATATTCATTTTAAAAGTGAAAAAATAATAAATTATGCAAATTTAATGCATATTCTAGTATTTCTAAGAATTTGAAGTGTGTCACACCCCTCCTTCCCTCCTTTGTTATAGCAAAAATAAAACCCATCCACTTTTTTTTTTTTAAATACACAAAGATATCCTTTACTTGTATTTCATCCATTGTTTTAATGTTTACAAGCTTATTTTATTTTAATCATTATTATTTTTTTTTAATGCAAATTTTATTACTTAAGGCGATTTTCAAGCCAACAAGTTCAACAAGCATGAAATTCTGACACATTTACCACCTCATTTTTTAACGTAAAGGCACAAAATTGACAGGGTTGACCAAGTGATTTGAAATCAAAATGAGTTTTAAATTTTTGGTAAATAAATTACTTATCGAGTTATAAGTGATTTTGGGTCACATGACAACTGGCGAAAAAGACTAAAGATTATGTTTTGAAAATCTAAATAACAAAGCTGGTCAAATGTCATTAAATTAATATAAGACCTTTTAAAAATTTTGTGATTTTGGATATTCAGGTACAAGTATGCAAAATTTCAAGTCTCTAACTTATACAGTTTCTGAGAACGAACTCTGTGACGGACAAACAGATAGACAGAGGAATGAAATGAATAGGGTTTCACCAGATGAACAAAGACCGACATACAGCGTACAAAAATTACAATAACGATTACAACCTCAGTTAAAATTTATTAGTTTTTATTCAGTATTTTTTTTAAATGGTTCTAGATTTTTACAAATATAGAGCTAAGAATACCAATTTAAATTTTATGTTTCTATGGACCAATAGTAGGAAATGCTACGGAATTTACTCAAGGTATATATCAAGAAATTAGAAAAGTTTGGGGAGAATTTAGCAAAAAATTACATTTTATTTTTTCATTTGTAAATCCTTCAATTTACTTTTAATTTTTTTTTTTTTTTTTTTTTTTTTTTTGCAGAATTGTGTTTTAAAAATAATTAATAATGAAAGAAATACTTTGCTGTCTAATATTTTGATTTCTAGTAGCGTTTTTACATGTGTGTTTTTTTTAGGTAACATGGGTTATTTTTAGGAAAAAGTGGGTTTTTTTCAAATTCTTGTTTAATTGGCTGCCATTTTGTAATATATTGATAGAATCAAAAATACTATACCATTAAAATCGTAGTCGGAACAACCTGTGAAGATGTAGCTACTTTAAATTGTTTTGTATTTTTTATTAAATTTTATATAGAGAAAATTTCAAAAAGTGGGTTTTTTTTAGAGGACAGCACTATACCTACTAAGTTAAGTATTGTGTCGTGAGGGAGACTGGGGCTACATTTAAAGATGCTATCTATATTATAAAGGACAAACATATCTGTGCGTAACGCATACGTCATTTTGCGAATGGCAACACTTTGAAATTTGAAATAAAATTTTGGTTTTGCAATTTTCTCTACTACAAATTTTTAAACTTCTAAACATTGCACATTTAAAATTTTTACGCCGTCGTATAAGGAAAAAAAATGCTCTTTTAAATGCAATTTGTTTGAAAGCTGTATCTCAATTTATTTTTGAGATATTAATTTTTTTGTAGTTTTTAATACCATTTTTCTTATCGTGGCAACAAAAGTACTTCATTTCTATTGAAAGTCATTGAAAGTAAACTGAAAATAGTCAAAAATAGGAGATACTGTATATTTTTGTTGCCATTTTCTCATAAAACCTGAAAAAAAGTTGAAATTAAAATGTAGGCTATGTCAAGAATATTGTCTGTTATTCCGTGATAATGACGTCATATGCACACTTTTCTATAGACGAAGTTTAAGATTGGATTATAAAAGTGGATTGCTTTAGCAGATGCAAATGACGTCATTTTATAAAAAAGCGTGTATTTTAATTCTTAAACATGAATTATGTTTTGTAGAAGTACGTCATTTTCACAGCACAGCTGCTTTGAAATTCTTCACAGGTGAAAATGCTTGAAATGCTGCCAATCACTTTTAAAAATAATGTAATCGAAATCACATTCTGATAAAACGCAATGTTTTACGAAAATGTAGAGCGTCTTTATAAAAGAGAGGTGACATGCAAATAATAGCGATTTATATTACAGAAATTGATGATTTTCGCCTGGATGGATTTGCTTCGCCGAGTTAGACTAGCAAACAAATAATTCGTCGTTTAAAATAATATCATGTTCTTGAAGTTTTTGTCGAAAATTCTCTCGAATAATAAAATTGAATGCTATTCTTTCTCGAATGCTATTCTTTAGGACATTCTACTATAATTTTATCAAAATAACATAATTTGCTTAATTTAATTTTTCCTAATTTTATATAATCTATATATTTAAAACACAAATGTTTTTTTTAGTCATCTGCCGTGATCTTTTTGCTGAACCAATTTTACTAATTTTTTTTTTAACTGAAAGCTCTTATTCCATCTACTCGCCTTTGTATATGTGATATCTGTTTTTTTCTTTTAATATCCCCACTTTTATATTTTAATTTTAAAAGCATTTTATGAAATTTCTTCAAAATGATGAAAATTAGATAGCTTTCATTATTGCAGACAAGAGAGAAATAATGAGGTATTTTTAACTTTATTCATGCTATTTTCTGATAAAAATTCAAAATTGTTGATAAAAATTGTTGTATAGGGTTTAGTGTCGCAAAATCCCATTTGGAGCAGAATATTATATTAGGGGCAAAATAACGGAAAATAACATGCTGCTTTTTAAAACACGCATTTTTCTCATAAATTTTCCATACTGTTTTTCCTTCTGCATGTGTACTGATACTAAGTTTCAGACACTAGGTGAAATGCTTATTTAAGTGAAAATGAAGTCATATTTAAAAGAAAACGATCATTTTCTTAGATAAAAGTAAACATTTTAACACAAATGCGTCTAAAAAACATAAATTACGGAAATTTTTACTCTCCGGAATTGAGATTGGAATCTCAAGTAAAGAGTGCGTCTGTTCACATAAAAGATGTTGCTGCCAATCGTGACTTCAAGTTATGAGTTGAAATGATTTTTAAATGATCAAACAAAATACAATTTTTTTTAAATGATGAATATGGGTATGAGAAGTGCACATGAAAATTTTGAGAAGGTGAAAATTGCTGTTTTTCATTCCGGAATACCAAACATAAGAGCCTCAATTGATAACCACATCCTAATAACTGATCTTTATTATATTTTACTGATTAAGTATCTATATTATAAAGAACAAACGTATAAATGCTTAACGCTGATGTCATTTTGCGAATGACACACTTCACGATCAAATTTCGGTCTTGAAATTTTCGCTACTGCAATTTTTTAATCTTCTGACCATCGCACATTTTCAATTTTCGTCGCATAGGGGAAAAAAAATACTTTCAAATGCAATTTGTTTAAAAACTGTATCTTAATTGATTGATGTATTATATTTTCTAAAATAATTTTTAAGCATGATTTTTTTTAAAGTTTATCTTATCACGAGCCGGTTTCAATACGCAATAATAATAAACATTTTGCACATAAAGCAACAAACATTTTTCAGCATTTGTTTCTGACTATTTTTGCATAACGAAATTAATATTTCCTCTATAAACAAATAAAAGAATAATATTAAAAAAACCACCAGTCTAACATATTTGTGAAAGACAAATTAACAAAATGAATACTTCTTTTATAAACAAGTAAAAGAATAATATTGAAAAAACAGAAATCTAACATATTTGTAATGGTACAATTTAAATTTTTAGATCACCAAAGACGATTTTTTTTTCAAATGGAATTTGTTTGCAAAGTTCATCTCAGTTTACTGATCGTCTATGGTTTTAAAAACAATTTTAAAGAACGAAATATTTTTTAATTTATCTATATCGCGTGGAGCTCTACGAAAGATTAATCCATTTGCCCTTAAAACAAAATAAAGAGTTCCTCATTTTCTTACGGCTAATATGAATTTAAAAAAAACTTCCCTATGAGTAAATAAATAAAATAATATAAATAAAACACAAATTTAACTAACATGTATAAGCTCTGAAATTATCAGAATACGAAAGGATGCCATAAGTAGCAAAATCTTGGTCAAATATCTTAGCATGCGGCTAATAAGAAAATATCACTTTTGATAAATTTCAAATATTTCTTTGAGTGTATAATTCGCATTATACCTCATCCCCGTTATACATCATACACCCATTATACATCATCATACCCGTCCTCACACACCTATTCTGTAACCTATATATCTTATTATTTGAAAATCGAATTGTATTCACCTGAAGGAAACCTAACAGAGTTTTAAGGCTCCGCTGCACTGAACCCCAGCCCCCCCCCCCCCCCCCCCCCCATAGCGAAATCCTATGTTAGCCTTTGGGGAAATTTTAAAGCGCGATGACTCATTACCTAATATAATTAATAAAATACTGTTTTCACCATAAGAAAGTAGACGTCAGATGCCGATGATATGCATTTTTAAAAATTATCCCCGTAAATTTTAAGTACATAAAAAATCCCTATAAACTTTGAAATTTCCATTTGATTAAATTGTATCATCTTCTTAAAAATACTTTAAATTTACATAGACAATTTTTAAAAATGCACATCATCGGCATCTGACGTCTACTTTCTGATGCTGAAGACGGTATTTTAATAATTATATTAGGTAATGAATCATCCCGCTTCAAAGTTTTCCCATAGGCTAACATGGGATTTCGAGATCAGGGAGTTTCAGTGCAGCGGAGCCTTAACGATAACTATTCATTTCACATTTCTTAACTTATCATAGAGCTGAATTTTCTTCCACAAATGTGTTTTTAGTATAATTTTATAAATGGAACGATATAAATCTTCACTTTTATGCCAAAATAGATTTGTTGGGCCTTCCCAACTTACCTGAATGTTTAACAAAAGTGTTATGCCTGTATTTTTATTGTCCAAAAATGATTAAAGAGACTCTCATATTTAGTATTAAAATTGAAAATGATGAGACATTTAACATTGAATTTTAGTAACTTATTGAGAGTTGTTGGAAAATCTTTGGACACCAAATTTCCTTCCTAGGGATAACAAATTACACAAGAAGCATTTCAAGATTCTGACCTTTATCAAGTTTAAGTAGCTGTTATTCCCCATCAAAACACATTTATCTTTTTCCATCCCCAAATATCGTTAACTAATTGCCCTGTACTATTACATTTTCAAATTTAAATTGTACATATTATACATTCATTTACCGTGTAGGAGGCCTGCACTACAGCCATAGTTATTTACAATTTATCCATTTCCTTATTTAATGCTATTAAAAATGTAAAAAATTTATAAAGTTTTTAGTATCATATCTAGTTATTTCAAATATTTTTTAGGTTATGTGTTAAAGACAATAAGATTTAGGTATAATCTTAAGTAAATTCAAGTGTAGAAGTTTCTTTATGTTACATACAGCAGAATGAATAGATAAAAATGTATCATTCGATAAATAATCAAGAAAAATTGAAAATACATTAGTACCCAGAAAAATTATAGAAATTTTTAAAACATAAGAAAAGGGGAGAAGGTGATGTTAAAATATTTATAAAAATTGTTCATATAATTATTCTGGTATTGTTTCCATTTTAACATTTTTTTATTTTAAGCTTTTTTAAAATTCAACAAAAAAAAATATTTATTTTTTAATTTTACATGTTTTACTTTTATTTTTAGTCTAAAATCTTACTTTCCTAAAAAAAAAAAAAAAAAAAAAAAGGAGAGCGAATGGATGAGTTACAAATTTGAAATTGCCCCTCCCCCCCCTAAATAATCAAATGTCCCCCCGGTGGGGCATGCACCCCACGTTGGGAACCACTGGTCTAAAGACATAGCATCGCTTTTCTGATCGGGAACTTTTTGCTTTTCGCCGTTTGGCCCAACAGGTATTTCCCGTTAACGTTTTATTCAAAAAGAAAATCAAATAAATTCATCAATGTTATTTACGGAAAATTTTTATTTTTATGAAATTTCCAGAACTGCTATTGTATATTCCATTCCTCCTGGTTTTCTTATGAATTGCTTTAAAGAGGTGATACTTCATCCTGAATGAAATTTTAGGAATGTTGATGGTGATCTCAGCTGTTGAGCATTTTTATTTCCAATCCCTTCACATAGATTATCTCTTTTGATATTTCCTGCCCGATGAAAGCATCTAGCAAATCTGTTCCTGCCTCGTCTTCCTTTCATTACAATTCATAAATTTCACTTATGAATCTCAACCACCACTTTGGGTTGATTTGACTCAAATTCGGAAAGCGAATCTTACTTATGCTAGATTGCACCAAGTTTCGATGTTATCGTATCAAATCTCCTTCAAGTATTTGTGGAGTGTTTAATAACATTTTATCATAATACAATTTTCTAATTAATTTCTCAAACTCTAATGACTCTCCTTTGTAAATAACATAGAATGAAAGACTTTCAAACTGATTCTTTACCATTGTGCTGTCATATTATGTGTCAGCAGTTTAATTTTGAAAGATAATTTAAGTATTGCGCGACAGCGCAATACTTATTTATTTCCAGTGTCACTTCTCAATGTTAATTTAACATAGAAAAGCCTATGGAGATGGTAACTTTTTCATTTTTTCTTCCCACCTTTTTGTCCCTGATGCCACTCATTTTTAATTCTTTGCTAATTCTAATAATATTATAAATTCAAAGTGTAAAAACATTTGCCAGACGTCAGGGTCAAAACAGATCATAAAATGCCTTTGCATATAGATGGATTATAATCTAGAGAGTAACATGGGCTAATTTTTATATACATTATTTAAATATTTTTCTTAATAATTCCAAATTTCGTTTTTTTCATTGAGATTCAACGGACATTTTGTAATAAAATTAAAATTTTTTTTTCATTGTTGTAAATAATTCAAAAGCCGTAATAATAATTTGCCTATTTTTAGTTGAATGATTTTCACGTGAAACATGAAACTGAAGAAACTAAAAGAGTTTTTTTAAGAATTAAAAAGAAGATGAATATGACGTCATAGTGGAAATAAAAATAACATTTTCAAGCAGATTTTTCAATTCTTACTATTAGCTCACACTCTCCCTATATTTATTTATTTATTTATATATTTATCTTGTTCAAATTTTCAATCGTTAATAAAATACTCATTATTCATCCTATCAAGTTGAAATAATTTTTTTTAAACTTGTACTGGATGACAATTGATGTTAATACAGTTTTTTCAAATATTAATTAATTGATTAAATTTTAATTAATTTTATAAAAATTATTAATTTTAGTTTTGCATGGGAAACAAAATGGCTTCCATTGGTTATTGAAGTTCAATGAAAGTATTTTCAATAAGGGGTTACCATAGGGGGGACCCTGTTCTGTCGCCAAATACCGCCAAGTTTGTCGCCAAATTTGGCGACCAAAATGAGTCGCCAAAAGTGATGCCAACTTGGCGATATCTCTAATATTTCGCCAAATTCCCATAGAGTTCCATTGTAAACCTACTTGCTAATAGAAAATCAACAAATTGAGATATTTTAATGCAACAAAAACTAATATTAGCTTAAGGAATTGAATTAAATTTTTCTTTGATGGCCTAAGTAGGAATTGACTTTAAAAACAAAATTTTTATATTACTTGTTTATGTTCAGAATGGAATTTTTCGTGCAAACTACAGCAATATTCATTACTGCACTGGTGATAAATTTTGAATCATACACAGGTAAATTACATCACAAATTGTGATGCGATATCGCACAAATCAAAGCCTGATGATGATACCCTCCATTAATTTTGAAATGTGTTCGTTTGAATGCAGTAGTTATTAAAAAACTCGACATATTAAACAAAAACCTAATTTGCAGAACAAATTAAAAAAACAATTTATTTCCTACATTGTTTAAGCCCGAGAAGGGACAGATATTAAGATATTTCATTCAATTCGTTCTACATTTAATGTTAAATTTTTGTAACCAGTAAGTTAAACCAATTGAACATTAAAAAATAAAAATGAAATTCATACAATATAATACTTAAAACACCTATATACTTAGATTCCGTTCAAATGAAATCGAAATAAATCTTAGAATTTTTCCATTTTTAAGTTGTAAATATTTGTACTGCAGATTTTGCATTATATTTATGACGATTGTACATAATATGATAAGATACATGCAAAATACAAAACTTAAAAAAAAGTCTAAGATTTATTTTGATTTCATTTGAACGGAATCTAAGTATATAGGTGTTTTAAGTATTATATTGTATGAATTTCATTTTTATTTTTTAATGTTCAATTGGTTTAACTTATTGATTACAAAAATTTAACGTTAAATGTAGAACGAATTGAATGAAATATCTTAATATCTGTCCCTTCTCGGGCTTAAACAATGTAGGAAATCAATTTTGTTTTTTTAATTTGTTCTGCAAATTAGGTTTTTGTTTAATTATTTATTTAATTTTACTGCAAAAAGAATGTGCAATGATATCTCAAGAAAAATTTCTATAACAATATTCAATATGAACATATTTTAGTAAATATATGTTTGTGTTGCAAGGATCCTGCGCAATTAATTATATTTTTATATAAATAAAATAATAAGTTTGACAATGGTGTTTTATTTTGTGTTTCTGTACTTACAGTGTTTCATGGGGTGAGTAAATCTTTTGTTTTCATTTTCAGGTTCACAAATTTTATTACAGAGATTGGCCAGTTATTTAAATTTAATACATTTATGATTAGGCCAATATATTTGAGAGATTTCCAATTATGAATAACATTTTATTACCATTTGAAAATTAATCAATTTTAAATTAATTTAGTTACGACACGTATGTGTCGGCCACTATACATCCGGCTGTAATGTGATTCTTGGGGTGTGAATTGGATTTATTTTGGTTCAGTTTGAATTTTTCAACTGAATTCTCATTCCAATTTGCATAACCTAGGGTCACACTACATAACTAAATGTACTTCCATTTCTAATCCTAGATGTTGGCATTAATTTATACCATGCATGTGGTACTGTATTAAGCAATTCTATGTTAAACTGGCACTGTATGGAATTTTTTTCTAGAAAGATTCTGAAATCAGTCAGTTGGAAGCATTCTGGATAACTGGCTTCTGGATAAACAGTTCCATATTATAATTATTTTAACTAGTTTGAATTAGCTATGAAGCAATTTTTAAATATGCTTCTCTGTAAATAATCTAATATTTAATTTCTTTATTTCTGCATGAATAATAAAAAACCATTCAGTGTGAAATATGTCTCAAATTTATTGATTATGTTGTCTTACATTTTTTTTCTTTCAGCCATTGTACGGGTTTTGTACACCAGAATTTATACCTTTTCGCTTCGCTAGTGGAGGTGGACGAGAAATTTATTTTACTGAAGAAAAAGAAATGGAACTTAGTGATATAGTTGGTGCCCAAATGCCTAAATTACCTCTGGATGTGTCTGTTAAAGGTATTTTTATATTGCTTCAAAAACGCTATGGTTATTTTTCTTGATATTTTCATTCTTAGATCTTACCAACCAGAGTTACCCTATGCCTTCTGCATATGTTTCCCTTTTTAAAAATAAATGTCTGGGCAGATTTTCTCCCACAATGACTTGTCTGAGTTTTCTAGTAATGCAAGAAAAATCAGTCTAAAATGGAAATAGTTAGTTCCATATAAATTCTTGCAAATATTTGTACCTATGAAAGATGGCCTAAAATATACAGAATGTCTTTGCTTCTGCATTTTTTTAAAAGCAAAAGCTGACTTGTATGTCTTACAGATAGTAAGGTTGTTTTAAAATATACAATAATGTCTGTCCTTTGTTCTGGAAAAATTGGCTAATCGTGCTATAAAAGTGTGAATTTTGCTACAAAAGCACAAATAAAATTTAATAATTCAAATTGTAATTATACAACAATTATTCAAATAACATTGTATTATTGTCATTATTATTATTTTATTAATATATTTAGATGATAAATTAAATTTATTCCTACATAATCCAAACTTTTCCTGATGATTACAATGTTTAAAAGGATATATTTAAATTATAGACAAGTTTTTATTTGGGAAAAACACCTGCATACTCTATTTTAGTGGTTGATTGGTAGGTTTATTATTATATGTTTTACTGCATCAAAAGGTATGAAAACATGGAAGACTGGGAGCAAGAAAACACAATGGTAAACCTACCAGAACCAGATGACCACTAATATTGAATTTGCAGGTGTTTTCCACCAAAATATATGACTTAGAAGACCAGTTGAATTTTAATATGCGAATCGAGTTTTAACTAATCCTGAAATTTCAGCCGTGAACTCGATGAGGTGATTTGTCTGTGCTGCCACCTCTCGGTCTATTAACAATTCAAAAGGAATGACCATCAGCGTTTTAAAACTTATTTGACTATCTCAATATGCTAAGTCATAATTATCTTGTGAGTTTCATCTGTAGAGTTTAATAATTTCATAAGATATTTACAATTTCCTTCCTTCGTTTTTATCATATATTCTAAACTATAATATATTAGTCGGCATTTTGTTTTTCGTAGTACTCGGAAATTTTCCTTCTTAGAGTAGAAAATTTACGGGTCTACGCCCGCCTACACAACTAGGATGGTTTATGCCCCTGTTTATGGCATATACCTTTGTATACCCTCTACTACATCCAAACATGAGAAGCTACTGTATAAATAAGAATTTCTTTTTTATGAAAAAAGCAAGATAGTATTTACAAACTCTTTTTATTTAATGACATTTGTGCATTAAACACTTTGATCCTTAAATTAAAAAGCAATTAAAAAAAAATTAGTGCATGATTATTCTGCTAACTGAAAAGCTTAATGATCCAGAATTTCTTAAATAAACATTTAACTTCCATAATATTTTTTTTTTTAACTAATTCATTTGGCAAATGTACTAATGCAAATGAGCAGTTCTATATTTAGTAAGTGTCCATAAAATTTTGGCTGATAAAGAGAATAAAAATTACATATACAGACCTGCCAACCTTTGAAAATGAGAAATTGTAGCACACAAATTTAAATTAATCCGGAGGTTGGTTGGTTGGTTTTTCGTGTTAAACAACCATCTTTTGACATTCGTAAAAGGAATAAGGTTTCAGTCTATCAACTCAATATAGAAAAATTTTTCTTGTCCTCTGAAAATTTTTATATGATTTTTAGAGTTTCTTTCGTTTCACAGCGTTTTTAGGTAGATTTCGTATGAAATACTACCTATTGGGATCGTTCCTATGTTGGAATTTCTGAAAAATTTTTGCAGATCTACACCGATCATGACCCCTAGAACCCAAAACCACCCTCAGTAAAAAACTTTATATATATATCTATCTATCTATCTATCTATCTATCTATCTATCTATCTATATATATCACTTTCTTCTGGACACGATAACTTTCGTAATTCTGCACCAATCTCTTCCAAACTGATACATAAAATCAATGGGCATAAAATCTCGGTCAAGTTCGTTAATGGGCAAAATCGGACCAAGGGGACGGAAATAGGGAGGGGTTTTGTGAAAACAGAAAACCTCCCATAACTTCTTAATTTTTGTACATATCAAATTAGTTTAAAGTTTTTATTACTTCTAAAAATAGGGCCAAAAAATTATGTATCACAGATTTTTGATAAAGTTAAAAATGGGCTCAAGGGGCGCAAAAAATAGGGTTTTTGGGAGAAAAAAATTCATAACGTCGTCAATTCTCAAGATATCAAATTCAATTAATTTTATTATAAATCTCCTTAACATTATCTAAAACTTTTACATTCACAAGTTTTTGATAGGAGCAATTCGTACCGCAAAAAAAATTAAAAACGAAAACAAAAAGGGCGTTTGAAGAAGAAAAAAATCCATAACTTCGTCAATTCTCAAGATATCAAATCCAATTAATTTTATCATGAATCTCCTTAACATTATCTACAAATTTTATATTCACAAGTTTTTGATAGGACTAATTCGTACCGCAAAAAAAATTAAAAACGAAAACAAAAAGGGGGTTTGAAGAAGAAAAAAATCCATAACTCCGTCAATTCAAGAGATATAAAATCCCCATGAATTTATCATATATCTTCTTAATATTGTCTACAACATCTATATAGACAAGTTTTGGATAGGACCAATTCTTAGAGCAAAAACAAATTAAAAATACATACCGGTTGAAGTAAAAAATGATCTTAGTAAGGGTGTATTCAAATCCAAACTGCTTATTTTCTGACTCATTTTACAATTCATTTTTGCTCTCAAAGGCTTCCAATTGGTACGTTTTCTTACTCAGAAACTATATAATGTACCGTAATGGTCGATTTTCTGATAGGGGCAGAATATATTTTTTTAAATGCTGTTAAAAAGAGCATTTTGAACCGAATTTACCGAAGCGGATTGTGTTGGAAAAATCATTGTATTAAGGATGCGCTTAAATCCAAACTGCTTGTTTTCTGACTGCTTTTTAAATTCATTTTTGCTCTCAAACTCATTTAATTGGTAGATTCGCTTATTCAGAAACTATATAATGTACCGTAATAATCGATTTTTAGATAGAGACAGAATATATTTCAAAAAATGATGTTAAAGTGGGCATTTTGAACGGAATTTCCCGAAGCGATTGTGTTAGAAACGAAAAATATTGTCCTTCTGAGAAAATAATTGTTTATATATCAAGTTTTAATTAATTGAACAAAAAATAAAAACACAGGTCGCTTATAAATCTCTTCAAAAATCACGTCAGCAAGTTTTATATTTTTTTTAATTAAAAATGAATCTGGAATTATGCCAGAAAATTTCGAGTTGTTGAGCATGGAAAAGTATTTTTTTGAATACCGCCCTAACATGATTCTGATAAAACCAGCTATTATATGAAAATGAAATAAAAACTCGTCAAGAGCGGCCAGATAAAATTGTTAAAGTGGATTTATCTATAATCATGATTTAGTTTTTGTTTGTGAAATTAGTATATTTGACTTCGAAATCTACCTCTGCCTGTAGGCCGGGCCGGCAGGGATTTTTTTTTTTAGATTTGTAGAAGGAGCCTGGTTCCATTTTTTTTACCCCAGTGCAGTAAATTTTGACGAAATTCCCGATTTTTTTCCTGCGATCATTTCAGGATATTCACAATTTTTCCACAATCGTAATTCACATTTTTCTATCACGATTTTTTGTTGAAATCCGCACTTTTTACCATGAACTTTTGATGAAATTCACATTTTTTACCACGATCCTTTGTCGAATTTTGCGTTTTTTTCCGCGATCCTTTTGACGAAATTAGTGTTTTCTTTCTGCGATCTTTCGGTGAAAATTTGCGTTTTCTTACTGATATTTCGATGAAATTTGCATTTTCTTACTGATCTTTTGACAAATTCGCATTTTCTTTCTGCGATATTTTGACAAAATTCACGTTTTTACCATGATACTTTGACGAAATTTATTTTTTTCTGCGACCAATTGACGAAATTTATTTTTTTTATAAGGTCATTTGTCGAAATTCGCTGTAGTTTATCGCAAATCGTGTGATTTTGCACACTATTTCAAACCTTGCCCCTCAAAGACCCCCCCCCCCCCGCCCCTCCTTTCCAGAAATCCTTAAAATGGCACCTCGTTTCAAAGGAAGCGAATTCCTGTGTAAATATTTACAGAAACATGATTCATTCGTGGTTAATATACACAAAGAGAGTATTTTATGTTAAGAAGTTTGTTTTGCAGCCCAGATTTTTATTCCCATGAGCATTTTTTAATGTCCGAATTTTCGGACTAATGGCCAATTTTTTAAAACTTTCGGAAATGAATACTTTGAGATTTTGGAAATTTCGCAACAGCATCACTCCTGAAAAATATGCTGTGCGGGATAAAAATCGCAACTAGAAACAAAAAATGCGTTTGTGTTTTTTGCAAAAAATCGTAGTTTAAGACCGATTTTCGTAGCATCGTAGTTTATAGGTCCAAATCGTAGCAACTACGATTTTTTTCGTAGCAGTTGGCAGGTCTGCATATATATAGTATTTCTTCTAGGCCATTATTTAAGGGTGCAGCCCCCTGCCTCTTCTAAAATTGGCAAAATCCACCCCTGCCCTTTTGTAAAATAGTGAAATGCACCCTTAGTTGTATCCAGAGATTTCTCGTAAAAATCTTCCCCAATACCAGAGTATTTTTAAATCAATGTGCCAGAAAGCTTTGAAAAATCATAGACCTTTCTTTTTTCTATATGAAAAATGCAAGACATTATTAAGTCTTATATATATTTGTTTTAATTGCTACTCAACAGTCAACGCAATATTTTTTCCCCTTGAAATAATGCCTTTTTTTACTGAACTCTTGCCTTTTTTTGTTGTGCCTTTATTAGTAACTACTGTTAACAGGCACGAGCAAATGGACTGTGACTTTTTTTTAATATATAAAATTCAACTAATTCAATTCTAACGAACCATTTTTTATTAACAAGTATTTTTGGTTTGCGGAGCTCCCATGGAGACAACCGCACAAAACGAACGATAAACAACATCTGACGTTACATTTTCGCCAAGCGAAAGTAGATGCTAAGGTTGGCGCCAACAGACTGGCCACCTCTGAAATATTTTTATCAGCACATATCTTAGACAATGTCCTTAGTTTTAAACAATTAAAATTTAACATTAAATCTTCAATGCTAAATATAAGTTTCAATTCAAATCAAGAATATAAAATACAAATATAAAGTCAATTCAATTCAGTAATATTAAGATACAAAATTACTACAAATTTTTCAATGTAAATGCACAATAAAACAGAAGAAATGACTATTTACATTATAATAAGGGGTTATTTATAGGTAATATACAAATATTTGATATGCTGCATTTGAAAACACCGGTTGGCGTTTTGATGAACACTACCCTAACTTTACCATCATGGCCATAAGTAACATCTTGAATGCGACCTACTGACCAGGTACACATGGGTAAATTACTATCTTTCAGTAAAACCATGAAACCAATTTCAACGTTTTTTTTTCTCAATTAGCCATTTGCTGTGTTGTTGTATATTATTTAGATAATCTCTACTCCATTTTTTCCAAATTAATTGATTAATTTTGGTAACTCTCTGCCATTGGCTAAGCTTATTATCTGCAAGATCAGTTAAGTTTGGTTTGCATATGCTACTTAAAGGGAAACCAATTAAGAAATGCCCTGGGGTTAAAGTTTCATAATCACTAAGATCCAAAGATAAAGGTATTAGAAGCCTACTGTTTAAAATACCTTCTATCTGATTAAGTATGGTTAAAAATTCCTCAAAGGTTAGTTTTAAATCTCCAATTATTCTTTTTAAATGGTGCTTAAAGGATTTGACTCCTGCCTCCCACAAGCCACCAAAATTAGGAGATCTGGGAGGCAAGAATTTCCAAGAAATTGAGTTAGCTAATAAATGTGCAGTCAATTCATCAGATTGATTTTTTACAAGATTATGCAATTTTTTCAACTCTGAATTTGCACCAACAAAATTAGGGGCATTATCAGAAAAAATTGTCGAGCAAATTCCGCACCTAGCTACAAATCTTTTTAAAGTGGCTATTAAGGCTTCAGAACTTAAATCTGTTATTACTCCAAGTGAACTGCACGAGTAGCAAAACAGACGAAAATTGTGACATAAATTTTGTTAAAGACTCCTTTTCGTTGGTGTTTATATTTTATGACGAATGGGCCACATAGGTCAACACCTGAATTTGTAAATGGAGGATTGATATTTACCCTTTCTTTTGGTAACGAAGCCATTATTTGTTCTATAATTTTAGGCTTATTTTTGTAACAAACAATGCAATTATGGACTATTTTTTTATTCTAATGGACTATTTTTAGGGTTTCGTTCATCTGACGAAACCCTATTCGTCTCGCTCCTTTGTCTGTCTGTCCGTCACAGAGCCAGTTCTCAGAAACTATACATGTTGAAGACTTGAAATTTTGGGTACTTATAGCTGAACACCTCACAAACGACAAATCCTAAAATTTTGAAAAAGTCTGTAATTAACCGAATTACAGGCTAATTAACTTCTAAAATTAACCAATCAACCTTTTGAACACAGCTGCGAACGCACCTTCTCCAAATCCTCCTAAGTTTCTCCTAAGGGTTGCCAGTAAACTCAGCGGATGCATGGTTACCACGGAGGGATTTAAGCAATAAATGAAGTGGACATTTAAAAAGCGAAATTGCATCTGCCAAAGTATCGGTCGTACAAATTCGTAATAGGTATAGAAATACGCGGAAAAAATTCTACTTTATTTTGGTATAAATTTCAATTTTCTGCGTAGGGTAGAACACAAAAAATCCACTAAAAATCGATCGATAAAAATTTTATTTCTGTATTTGAAAAGACAATTGAAAAGAGATTTCGTTTCAGCAGAACGCAGCTGTCGTCATCTTTCAGACATATCGGCGCTGGAGAAATTTAAGCGGAGGATATCCTAATACAAAATTTAAACTTTTTAAATATTAAATTTTTTGATTAAATTTTTTGACATCCGGACAGGAAATCTCTCACAGATTTCATACATACCTGGTTCAAAGAGATAGCTTAATTACAAGCTGAGATATTAATTATTATTTAATTAATCTATTTCATTTCTCTCTAATGAATAGAATAAAATGTAGGCACGTGCTTTTTTAGCCACGAAATAATTTAAATTAGGAAATCTATCAATTTGCGTGAGGTTCAGCGCTATCAGACAGGTATACCTTTCAAGGATAGACAAAAGCGTGCTTTGCCCGCTATCGCATAATTTTTATTTGTTAGGTTTGTGTCAATGGAAAGGGGGAAGGGGAGGAGGGAAATACTTTTGATTAAATATCCCAGTTAGTTCGCATTACAGATATTATTATGACAAAGACTTGCGTGCTTCGCCGGCTATCGGATAATTTCAGTGCGTGATAGCTTAATTAGAAGCTGAGATATTAATTATTATTTAATTAATCTGTATGTGTAGTGGACAATGTGGTGCGTTTTGGATCCTTTTTAGGCAGATTATTCAATTCCAGCAATGCCAACAACGTATTTTCTTAAGAGTTGAAGAAAATATTGTCTCAGGGGGTAATACATTATTTTTTAATTAATCTGTAGTGGACAATGAGGTGTGTTTTGGATCCTTTTCAGGCAGATGGGGAGGGATGCTGGATTTCTTTTTTAAAAATTGGCGTTTATGACCATTTTAGATACAGTTTTTTGTGGGAGTCCTCAGATATATGCTACTTATTAAATATAAAAATGTCAAATTTTTAGTTACCACTATTTCGAATAGTAATTTCAGAAAATTTCTTACTTTCTAGCATAAGACTGCCACCAACGTGAGTAACATATCCACTGATAGGTTTTTTAATGGAGTTTCGTTCTGATACACTTTTGTTATGAATAGAGTGTGCTCCCTAGTGGTGGAATGTGGAACTAACTGACCACGATTTCATTAAAAGTAGGAAAACTAACAAAGCGATCTGTTTGAAACTTTAAGATAGTTTATAACACATAAGAAAGAGTTTATAAAGGAATGCCGTGTGAAATTTAAGTCATTTTTGGATGTAGCATGTCTACTGAAAGCTTTCACCTCACAGATCTCAGATATAATGTTTAAAATTTTGTTTAGTCATTTTGGGCCACCTTACGTGCCCAAATAATGGTTTTCCTCCAAATTTACTTTCATCCTCCTGCATTACAGATATTAAAAGATTAGCGTTTCTGACCTTTATAGATGTCGTTTTTTGAGGGACTATGATATACTCAGATATATACTACTTATTAAATATACAAAAGTCAAATTTTTAATTACCACTATTTCCGAATAGTACTTTCACCAAATTTCTTAATTTCACGCTTAAGACTGCCACTAACTCGAGTAATATATCAACTGATAGGTTGTTTAACAGAGTTTCGTTCAGATACGCATTTGTTAAGAATAGAGTGCACTCTCTGGTGGTGGAATGCGGAACTTACATAACGCAATTTTGTTAAAATTAGGAAATATAACAAGGCGATCTGTTCGAAACTTTAAGATACTTCATAACACATAATAAAAAGCTTATAAAAGAATGCTGCGTGCAATTTCCTGTGAGGGGGCATTTTACAAATTTTTTTCCAAGTGATCCCCTAATTTGGTTGGAGGCGGGAAATTCTGTATACTTATAGCTGAATACCTGAGACAATACCACAAATCATAAAATTTTGAAATTCTTTTATATTTAACCCTTTGAGCTCCAACATGTGTATTTTCAGCAATCCGTTATAACAGAATTCCTAATTCAATTGAAGACATGAAATTTTGTAAAGAAATATTAAACGAAACCCTCTGTGCGATCTGTGATCACACTTACCCACTTGTTTGGATCTAATTCGAGATCAATATTTAAAAGCTTCATTTATATAATTTTAAAATTTCATTCAATATAAATAAAATGATGATTATTATTATTATTATGATTTCTTTGATAGAATTTTAATTCAGTTCTATTAATTTGTTTGCATTATAAATAAACAGGGATCGCATTCGCCCTGTAATTCCTAAAATTCCTAAAATTTTCTAATAGCCCTAAAATTCCTAAAATTGTACTAAAATTTTTTTTGTTTCCCTAAAATTTGCTTCCGATAACTATTTCTGTTTACAAATGACTGGTAAACAAAGTTAGTTTTGCTTTGTGTCGCGATCGTCAAGGCCGATTCTTATTAGGCATTTTCATTGGTTATTCAAAAGTAAGTGGGCGTGTACTAGCAAAGACGTAGCTGTTGCGCGTCGAATGGCTTTAAAGCTTCTATTTTCTGGTATCAAAGAACGCCTATTCTAGTAACAAAGAACGCAAACGCCAAATGTACAGTTCATTCCGGTTCGATCTGTTCTTTCACTTCTCGACATTTTAAAAACAACGTGGTCGTGATCGAAATTTGAAGAAAATGCCACACGGAAAAACCAAATTCCAAGATACTTGGCTTGAAAAAGAGCTCGATGGAGTTTTTATAAAAGAATGGTGTTGCGTGGTGGAAGATAATATATATTCTGCAAAATGCAATTTATGTGTTGAAAAGTTCGAAATTTCCAGCGGTGGTTTTTGCCAAGTGAAGTCTCACCACAGGGGAAAAAAACACAAACTTAAGTTTAACGCTAGATTTAAAAATAAATCTCATATTTCAGAATCTATTGTGCAAAAAGTTAATTGCAACGATGAAAATGCGCTGTCTCAGGATATGCAAGTTGCCAAGGCAGAAACTCTCTGGGCACTTAGAGTTGCTGAAAGCAATATTTCTTTCAAATCTTGCTCAGAAACTGTTGAATTGTTCCCAGAAATGTTCCCAGATTCCATAATTGCCTCAAAAATGCAGTTGAAAGAGAAGAAAGTTGCGTATGTGATATCACACGGAATATACAAAAACTTTCAAGAGCTCCTAAAAAAAGATCTTTCTTCCTGCGCAACAAAGTTTACGATTGCATTTGATGAAACAACGAATGCACAAGTTAAACGGCAGTTGGATGTCTATGCCAGGTATTGGTCTGCTGATTTTAGTGTAGTATCTTGTAGATATTTGACAAGCGTTTTTCTCGGACATGCAACTGCCGATATTATTTTAAGGGAATTGTTAGATGTTTTATCATCGTTCAACATTTCCTTGAATGATATAATTTGCTTGTCTATGGACAATCCAAATGTAAATAAAAGTCTCCTTCGAAAATTCAATGACAAAATGAGAGATGAATGTGGAAAAGAGACTGTAGCTTTAGGAGCCTGTAACCTTCATGTCGCAAACAATTCGTTTAAACATTTACTGAATGCTTTGGATGTAGTAAGTTTTGATGAATTTGCCACAGATGTTCATTTTTTTCTTAAATATAGTGCTGCCAGGAGAGAGGACTACCAATGTATAGAAGAAGTGACGCAAGAAACTGCAAAATTTTTCCTGAAGCATGTTAGTAGTCGTTGGCTAACAACAGGACCTGTCGCACAGAGACTTTTAGATCAGTGGGAAAATATGTGTGAATATTTCTTGAAATTCCTACCTTCGCAGAAATCTCAAGCAAAACATCTTAATACAGAAAGATACAAACGAATACGTGCAGCATTAAAAAATCCAATCATGCCAAGTTTTTTAGCATTTCTTATATTTACACATAAATATTTTGAAAACTTTTCTCTGAGTTTTCAAAGTGCATCTCCTAAAATCCATGTTCTGTATGAAGAAATGAACAACTTGATCAGAAATATAATGACCCAAGTTTTGAAGGACAGTGTAGTTGCAAAAAAAGAAGGAAATGACTTAGAAGAAGTAAAATTGGATAATAAAGACAATTGGAAAAAGTTAAATGATATTGAAATTGGTATGAGGGCAAAAAACCTCATTGAGAAGGTAAGTGAAAATGATAAAAAGTTATTTTTAATGGCTGTCAGGAAAGCTATTTTTAGTACAGTAGATTATATGAGATCAAATTTCCCATACTGCAATCAAATATTAAAAGATATGGACATTTTTAGGCCATTAGATGTAAAAAAGGATATTACACATGGGTTGTATGCTATTTCAAGAATAGCCAAGTACTTGCATTTTTCTGAAAATATTATTGATAATATCCGTGAAGAATGGAAATTATTGAAATGTGATGACCAAGCACAAGAGATTCTCTTACAAAATTCTGACTCTAGAATTGATGTCTATTGGCACAGTTTAGAAAGTATAGTAAACAGCAACAAAGAAATAAAGTATCGTAACTTTTTAAGTTTAATTAAAACTGTACTTGTTTTACCTCATGGTAATGCGGATCCTGAGAGGGGATTTTCTATAAACAATTCTATGCTAAAAGGTGGTTTCAGTGAACATACAATAAAAAGTTTGAGATTTGTAAAAGATGCTCTTAAAAATTATGGAGGAGTGAGTAAAGTACCTATTACAACTTCCTTGTTAAATGATGTTAAGAATTCACATAAAGCTTATCAGCAGTACATGGAAAGACAGAAAGAAAAAGAAGAAAAGCTAATGAAAGAGAAAAAGAAAACAGAAAAAGAGAAGTCTGAAAGGCAAATGAATCTAAAAAGAAAATGTGATATGGATATGAAGATAAATGAAATTGATGCTGAGATTAGTCATATAAAAGAAGAAAAAAGTATTGCCCTAGGATTAATAGCTGAGGGAACAGAAAGATTAACCAAAAGTATAAGTGAAAAAAATAATGTTGAAACAACAGTTGCATCAACTTTGATTTCACAAGCAACTGAGCAACTTAAAAAATTAGAAGCAAGATTATCAGTGATTGAAATGGAGAAAACGCAGATTTTAAAGAAGAGAATCAAATGTGAAACTAAATAAAATTGAAATTTATTTTCTACGATACAATATACAGCATTTTAATTACTTATTTTTAAACAATTTAATGTAATTCATTTTATTCAATTTAATTTTATTCTTTGTGTTTCCAACTATGCCTTTGAGTTTTTAACTCAATTTAATTCTTTGTGTATCATTTGCCTTTGAGATTTTAAAATTTTAGCAATGAACACATTTATTCTCTAAGTAATTGAAATCGAGAAAGCCCAACTTTTGATGAAGATTATTAAATGTGAAACAAAATAAAATTTTGAAATTTGTTTTATATGGTACAGTAAAGCATATTATGATTATTTCTTAGTCTTTTTTTTCTAAACAATTCGATATTCTTTGTATTTCATTTTACTATGTGTTTGAGATGTTTAAAAGAAAAAAAAACAAGGAATGCATTTAGTTTCAGCCAAATTTAAATAATTTAATATTAAAGACGTGAATTATCACATTGGTAACTAAGTGGAAACCAACAGGGTGTTTTAACTGCTGAAAAGTAGTTAAAAAATTAATTAAAATTAAATAATTTTGTTTTGTATTCAAATATATAAAATTCAAGTATCTGAAAAATATTTTTGTGAAAATACCAAACAAGATTGCAAGAAATCATATAAGATTTATTAAAGAAACATCTTATAAAGCTGTTAGATATAGAAAAGTGAAGGTAACTAAATTATTTCTTTACTTTATTGTTGTTATTATTTGCTCTGTATTTGACATATGTTTAGAACCATTGAATGTTTACTTTGAAATTTTGAACATGACAAAAAATTTTAACCCAGAATTTTCTGAGAATTTATTTGCTGTGTTGAAAAATCACTGGGTATGGTGGACGTAAATTAGCCCTAAAATATCCCTAAAATGTCATTGCCTAATCCCTAAAATTCCTCCCTAAATTTTTTTGAATATTTGCTGCACCCCCTGAATAAATGAGTTTTTTTTTCCCTAGATCTAATTGAAATATAAGATGCTATTATGATTGCATTAGTATGGCTTAAAATTATTTTTTTCACTTATTAAATTACAATTTTGTTTTCACTCCAAAGTTATGGTAAAAATCGAAATTTTGTCTGCATTGATATAATTAATGTATGTATTACACATAACATGGTATCGTATATGCCTTACATTTGATATGAAATATAAATTTTATTTACAATGCAAGCCAATTTCAAGTGGATATAAGCTAAGCTCTTAAAAATTGATAAAATTAAATTAAAATTTTACAAAAGAAATAATGATAATTGATAACTTTTGATTTTATTTATAGCGAGTGAAAATTTAAAGTTATATAGTTGAAACTTAAAAAAAAATTATCTTGAGTTAAATCAATGTGTCCTGCATATTTTCTATTAAATAAACCCTACAGTTTTAACAAAAAGTTCCTTTGATTATATTAATTGATGATAAATGGCCACAAATCCATATTTAGAAACAAAACGTAAAGCTCCACACATGAGTAAAACTGCTTGTCTGATCCAACAGTGTTCTAATAGAAGATCTCTATCTTTTAACTCCGTTCTTGAACCACCCCTAATAGAAAGCAGTTTATTGAGCTATTCATTATTGAGATTCATTCATTTTTTTTTTTTATAATATATTTCAAAAAAAAAAAAACCTAACCCATTTAATATTTATTTTTAATGTTTTGTGAAATTTTCAAAAATTGTGTTTCACTTTGCTAATTATTATAAATTATTGTCACAATAAATACTGCTGTTTGTTTAGTCCAATTGTTGAACTGTTTCAACAATCTAATATTGATTAAAAAAATATCCTCATCATTTGTATTTGTAGAAATCATTTATAAAATGTACTTTTGTACAATACAAACCCATTAGTAATAAAATCTTCATTCTGTTTGTTTGTGCAAAATCTTATGAAAATGAAATGCAGATCAACATTCCGTCATTTTTGATGGTGTTATATACTAGTACAGTATAGGATCTGTTGTCCAGAATGCTTGGGACCTGAGATATTCTGGATAAGGGGTTTTCCGTAATTCAGAACACTTTACTTTTAAATATTAAGAATTGTACAAAATAATGGTATGATTGCTTATAGCATGACTCTTGCACTAATTGCTCCTGTATACTGACATGATTTGCTGTGTAAGGAAGCTCTTTGCTGCATTCCACAAATCATGTGCTCAGTTGAAAAATAACAGCAGCTCCTTTGAAATTTTTTCGCCCACCTCATTCTGCTGGTCATCATCATCTCTCTTCCATTAGACATATCATTTGTCACTATGTCAAAAAAAATCTCACTACCAGTCATCTGGTGACTTAACGGAATATTGTAACCAGCAATTGGACAATCTTCCACGGACTCTTGATCCAGCAATTGAACTTCTCAACATGAAAATCCTTTAGCTTAGTCCAGTAGATCTGTAATAATTTCCTTCTTTTTGGAAATTTTAAAGTCTTCAATTTCAGAATCATTTACACCATAAAACAAAATATTGTGGATGACCTCAATTTGTATCACCCTGAGTTTATATCTGTCTGCTATATCCTATACTTGACGTAAAATACATCTTTGGTTTTTAAGTTTTTGAAATGAAATAAATTATTTTTTGGTGATCATTTTGCTTTTTGGATTCGGAGTTTCTGGATAACAGGTCCCATACTGTGTATGTATATCAAAAAAGTATTATTAATGAACATTTCTTTGCCACCGAAGTAACTATTAAAATTAAAGTAACTAGTAGCAGAGTTACTACAATTGGCAACCATAAGATAATGTACTTTGCTGTTAAACTAAATGCTCTCAACAAAATGACAGATTTTTGTTTTATGTTGAACGTAAAATTAATATCAAATTAAGTTAAAATTGGTTAAAGGATACATGTTGCATCAAAATATGCATGTAATTGTATTGTAATTTTTTGTAAAGTTTCCCGCCACAGCTAATACTGTCTCTGCAAACAGTTCGCGTTGACGTGTTTGCCCATATTTTGTCAAACGATTTTTGGCATTTGAAAGAAAGAGACTTTGCTTTATAACACCGTGTTGTGAAATTTGTAAAAAATATCATTATCATTAAGTACAAGGTGTCTGAAATGGAACTATCATGCTACCAGATTAGAGCCATCATTTACTTCAAGATTTGTTGCAAAAAGTTAGCTACAGAATGTCGCCGAATAAAGTGTACAGCTTCAGGTACTAGTGTTGTATCATAGGATACTGTGAAGTTTTGGCGGAAGGGTGGTTATATATAAAATTACAGTTATTTATATATATTATAATTAGCATTATGTAATGGTGATTTGGCAGAAAACTTTCGTTATAACCTAATATATATATATTCCTTCCTTTAAAAGCTAGTTGATTTGTTAAGCACTTCTGGAGTATTAAAGTACTAAAATCATTATTTTGTGTTTGTTGTAGTTGTTTGATTTGTGAGTGAATGTGAATATGAATGCCATTAAGCCAGTTATCTTCCCAGTTAACAGGTAAATTGTTTATTTATTAGCAACAAAGTCTTATTTCTTTCTCCACTGACTTTTTTCTTGTTGTCAGACGTGTTTAGGCCGCTGTTAGACACCTTCCAAAAAGCTAGTTGATTGATATTTTTTTTTTCTCAAACTTCATCGCTTCTAAATGTCACATAATTTCAGCTATTATTTCATCAAAAGGAGAAAAAAAACTGTCAAATGAAATTTGTTTGAAAACTATAGCTCAATTTTAGTGACCTTTTTAATAATTTTGAAACATGGATTTTTAAAAAAAGTATTATTAATGAACATTTCTTTGCCACCAAAGTAACTATTAAAATTAAAGTTACTAGTAGCAGAGTTACTACAATTGGCTACTATAAGATAATGTACTTTGCTGTTAAACTAAAAGCTCTCAACAAAATGACAGATTTTTGTTTTATGTTGAACATAAAATTAATATCAATTAAGTTAAAATTGGTTAAAGGATACATGTTGCATCAGAATATGTGTGTAATTGTATTATAATTTTTTGCTTTCGATTTCTAATTGTACAATTATTGTTTGCAGAGTTTTTAAAGAATGAGTTATAAACTGCAATTTAATGTGTTAAAAATGGTCATTGATTTTGCCTCCAGTTTTTATATTTACTTTTTTATTAATATTTTATATTATTTTAATTAACATTTCTAGTTTATTTCATTTATTTGCTTTTATATTCTTTTACTTTTGCATTGTCAAAAATTTAATCAAGATGAACTTTTTATTTATATATTTTGTTCTTTTCAGCTCACTGGCTTAGTATTGAAGGAGTTCAACCTACTATTCCTGAAAATCCACCTCCAAGTATGATTAATTTGACCTATTATTGTGATTTCACTCAACTTACATTAATAGCATTATCATATTTTATTATATAAAATGATTTTGAGCTAATTATTTAGAAGAAAGGGTTTTTTTTTTTTATGTTTTACAAAATGTAAACTTTCAAATATTTTTAAGGCACTAACTCACATGGATGTATTTCATGGAATGATGTTTTAGAACTTGTTTGTCTTAAAAATTATTTTTGGGGAAAATACTTTTTTGTGAGAACAGTTGAAAACGGATAGCTCACTCCACATTAAAAAAAATAATTTGATAATTTTGACCCTAAATAGATCCCCAAAAATGCAGTGATTAGTACACTGTACTGCCACACTATTGATCTTAGGTTTGCCTTTGGTTTTGGGCAAGATTAACTCAACCTTTCATCCCTCCAGGGTCGATAAATACTTACCAATCATGCTTAGAGAACTTAACCTTGAGATTTCTGCATCTGCTGACCATTTCATTGTCATGTTGCACCATAAGCAGTGATTTTTATATGGATTGTAAGTGCTGTGGAGTTTAATTTTAAATCTATATGAACTGTACAATTTCCCTATCTTTAAAAAAAATATATTGAAGTATGAACTTGAAATGCATTTTACAGGCTGCCATACTGGTGCAATAAGTCATACAAATATAACCTAAAACCTATGCAATTCCAAACTATTTTTATAATATAATTTGAGAAATTAGATTGAAATTAATTTGCACTGACTTAACTTTGATGGAATTATCTCTACTAACCATGGGAAGGTTCTGTGATTGGAAACACACAATGAGAATACTGTGAATATTTGTATACCGATAGAATATGGTAAGGTTAGTAGATAAATATATGAAAACCACCATAAACGTGATAGCCAGGAAAACTTGGGAAAATAAGACTCAAAGTGTACATTATAGTTTATAATCAGGTAAATTACTTTCTTTGGCAAGTGTCCCAGCAGAATAATGAGCAGCATGCTGGATTTCTAATTTTTTTTTTTTTTTTTTTTTTTTTGAGTTTGAATCCAAGTAAAACTACTTTTTTCTCAGTGAAAACATTCATAAATTATTTTCAAACCACAATTAAAAAAAAAATAAAAATATAATAACTGAAATTTATGAAAAATGTAAATAAAATATGTGTTTTTGAGCATATAAGTACTGTTTTCACTATGAAATTTTATTGTATTTTTATAGATCACATATTTTTGCTGCCATTTAAAATTATTTATAGTTATTTACATGAATAAATTCCTATTTTTCACAGAGAAATAAATTAAAATATGTGATATAAATCTTTAATAAATTATTTAAATTTCGTTTTTTATCCAAATATTTTAAAAATATTATGATTTTTAAAAATCTTGGATTCTTGATTTTGTAGTTAAAATAACTCTGCAGGTAATAACTATTTTTAGCAGTTCAAAATCTTTTTATTTTTAATATTATTTTCCCGCTGACAGTTTCAACTATGAAATTTTGCTTGTTTATATATTTAATGAAAAACAAATATAAATAAAAATATTAGGCAATTTGTACTTCTATAGGGCAGAATTTCACTGTTTTTATTATTATTTACAAGAATAACTACTATTTTTCACATAAAAATAAATTAAAAATATATTGTGTAAAATTAAAATACACTAATTATTTTTCAAATTGTAATTTTTCTACTATCCTAATAATACTTAAAAATATGATTTTTTAAACCATTAGCTTTCAATTTTTTGAAATATTGGATTGCATTTGTAATTAGAATTACTATCTATGTACTTGTAGATGGGATGTGAAAAGATTTTGAATTGCTAAATATAACTATCACGTAGATAATTATTCTAACCACAAAATCAAGAATCCAATATTTAAAAAAAAAGAAAAAAAAAAAAAAAGCTTTATTTTTGAAAAAATCATGAAATTTTGAAGTATTTTGATAATGAAACAAAATTAAAGTATCTAATAACCATGGCAAATAATATTTTGAATCACTTGTTTATATATTACCCAAAACAAAACAAAAAAAAATCTTTGGTGTAAAGAATAGTTAATTGAAGCATATTCATTCATGTAGTAGTAGTATATATTATTATTCTGATAAGAATGATATAATAATTTAAAAAAAAATCTGAAATATCTTTTTAACTACTGCTTAAGGCTTATGAATATTATCAAAGTACCTTTTTATGCTTTTTCTTTTATAAATATTACTGATTTTCTTTATAAACTCTGTTTTTTACCGTATTTATGTCATTTTTTGTTTGCTCATGGTTCATACTCATCAGGGGATAAATTTTGGGTCGTAAAAATCAAGGGAATCTCGGGGGATAATGCAAAAAATTCTCCAAGTCTGGGAATACTGGGCAAAATGACTGGCTACTCTGTGAAATTGAGGGCATTTGCTGCTGTTCGCATGCTTTGTGATGTCACATCTGTCGACATCCATTCAGCCACCAGACATCTAACAGTCACCAGACAGTTCTAACATTGAGAGGTTTGGCAACAGTTCAAGAGGAACTTAAGAAAAATCAAGGACATTTTAAAATTGATATTGGCACTTTGTAGCCTTCATATTATTCATTCATAATGCTTTTCGAGATCACAAATTTTTGCTGCCATTTAAAATTATTTAGTTATTTACATTAATAAATTCCTATTTTTCACAGAGAAATGAAATATCTGATATATTCTGGTCTACTCTGGGAAATTGAAGGCATTTGCTGCTGTTCGCATGCTTTATGATGTCACATCTGTCGACATCCATTCAGTCACCAGACAGTTCTAACATCATGAGGTTTGGCAACAGTTCAAGAGGAACTTAAGAAAAATCAAGGACATTTTTAAATTGATATTGGCATTTGTAGCCTTCATATTATTCATTCATAATGCTTTTCAAAGAGGTAATAAAATCATAAAGTAGAAATTAAATTAAATTCTTGCAGCAAGCTACCAAGTTTTTAAGGACAGCATCACAAGGCATACACAGGGTTCCTATGCGACTGGAAAACCTGGAAAACAGGGAATTGTCCGGGAAAATGACAAGCACTCAAAAAGTCAGGGAAAATTGCAAATTTTTTCTAAAACCTGGAAAAGTCAGGGATTTTTTTTTTTTTTTTTTTAATGTGTCTGTCAAGATTCTCCCGGGTTCCGAAGTCTGTTCGCAAAAAAGTTCCAATTTTTCACTTGCAAGAAGAATTTTCACTAAATTCACATTTTTAACATAAAGATGTTTTAGCCTTAAAAATTTGTCGAGCTATCATGAATATCAAATTTTTAAAAAAAGGGAAATTATGAAGCAAGCAAAAAAGAAACAGAGGAAAGAAAAGCTGTAGCTGAAATGAAAATGTTAAAAGACAAAACAATGAAAGTTTATACAACAAACTGCTTCTGAAATAACATAAATAAATGATATGATAGTAGAACTGTAAAATATATATATATATATATATATATATATATATATATATATGTAGAATTTTATTGCACATTCACTTTGTCGAATAAATGTACTTCTACTGGTCGGTGTCTAGAAGGTACCAGGCAGATTTTTAAAGAAATCTTAAACTTTAATCTTCTTAAATATATGGGTGAGGTATTTACATATGGGGTATTTACATTTGAATTTAACCATGATAAATATAACTGGCCGACGACATTCTGCTTTAAAACCGAGGTCCGCTGACCCGGTATTCGGTCGAACAGTGACGTTTCACACGTCCATTCACAAGAGCAATCAACAGTCTTTTTTCTTTCTCACAATAGTTTTTGTAAGTTCAGCAGTTTTTCATAGACTCAGAGGTTGGGGTGGATCGTCCAGAGCCTCATCTAAGAATGTGCTAGGCTTTGCAATGCAGAGTTCAAATTCTGTCACCACAATTCGGCCTACCTGACAGGGCTGGGTCCTCCCAGTCACCCATCTACCTTACATACCTGACTGGTACTGCACTACTTTTTCCAGAACGTACATTATACACACAAAAAAAATTCACAAACAATATATAAAACAAAATAATAGTAAAATCAATCACTAAATACTGCTGTTTAAAAGTTTTCAATCCCTGACCAATATTTTTAGAGTTAGAAAAATAATAAAGTTTTTCTGCTTGTCACTTGGAAGCAGTTCTTTTCACAGTTTATTCATAATAGTAATAAAAAAAAAGATATCAATAACACACAGTTAAAAAAAAAAATAAATAAATAAAAAACACAAAAAAAACTTAAAGCATAAGTATTTCGTCTTAGACAGTAGAAGTTCAAGGCTTCTTGTGATCTGCAGCCATTGAGGTCGTATTTTGGACCCTCATGGTGTCCAACTTTGCTCACATTGTAGCGATCGTTTCTTTTTACTGCAGTAATCTCATAGGGACCAAGAAACTTAGGCTTTAGTTTGGTACCTGTCCCAAACTGTATTTTTTGAATGGTCATCAAATCACCGAGTTTATATGTGTTGGCCTTTTTTTGTTTTTTGTTATATGTTTTCATGTTTTCCTGTTGTATTTTTAGTATGTTTTGCTTAGCTATTTCTCTATTCGAATTTCTTTCCGATATGAACGAATTTAATTCCTCATCATCTAACAGTGTTTTGATTTGCAGATCAGTTTTCTGCCGCAGTTTTGTTCCTGTCAGTAATTCAAAAGGTGTAAATTTTGTACTCCTCGTTCCTCGATACGGTACTATTCATGATACATTGCACGGCCGCAACAAATTTGTACCATTTAGTGGGGTCTTCTATGCTAAGTTTTGCTAAAATTGAGATAAGAATTCGGTGCATTCGCTCTATTTGACCGTTTCCTCTAGGTATCCCTGTTGTTATGGGAATATGCTCTATGTCCTCTTCCTTACAATATTTCTCAAAATCAGCAGAGGTAAATGCTGGTCCTTTATCGGTAATAATTCGCAATGGATTTCCGAAAATATCATGTTGTCGGGTTAACTTATCGATGACTTCTTTAGCGGCTGTAGTTTTAACGGAGTATAGCCAAACAAATTTAGTAAATGCGTCCACAACAGTAAAAATGTGATTGTAATTTTTATTTGTAGAAGGCATGGGACCAATGTGATCTATATGATAGGTCTCGAGGGGCATATTTTGTTTGGGGATCGGGTTTAACAGACCTTCTCCTTTTCCATGCTTTTTATTACAAAGTATACACTCTATGTAGTTGGCAATGACACTTTCAATCTGCTTTCTAAATTGGGGTATAAAATAATTTTCTTTTAAAATAATTTCAGTTTTAACCACTGCGTAATGACCTTTGTTATGAACATCACGTATTATTTCCTTTTGCATATTGGTAGGAATCATCAAAAGTTCTCTATCATTTTCATATTTGTATACGATGTCGTTTCTTATAAAATATTCTGAACTTTCATTTTTTTAAATTAACTTTTTTATCGCTTGTATGTGTTAGTCCTCTTGTTGTGCGTTCTTTATTTTTTAAGTTAATTCATCATGTGATCGAGTAACTATTAGTACTGTATTTCGATTCAATGCGTCTACATGTTTCATTTGGGATCCTGATCGGTAGGCAATTTCATAATCAAATTTCTGTAAAGGGCATCCCACACTAAGGCGACAAGCGACATGTAGCGCAAAAACCAGTCGAAACAAAGAACTAAGTTGTTTCAAACCTGTTGTAAACCACTTTTTCCAGCGAATTCAAGCGACATGTCTTATGTGTCGCCTTAGTGTGGTATGCCCCTAAGAATAGGGCCCATCTGGCTACTTTTGGCGTAATGTCTGTTTTGTCCATTGTCTTTTGAAACGCGGAACAATCTGTCACAATTTTAAATTTCGTACTTAATAAGTAGTTTCAGAATTTTTTAACCGATTCTATTACCGCGAATGTTTCCAATTCGTAACTCGAATATTTTGCTTGAGTAGGTGTGGTTTTACGGCTCATGTAATGAATAGGATGTAAGTTTTTGCTTTCATCTTCTTGTAGTGGGACACTACCAAAACCTATGGCGCTTGCATTGGTGTGCAATTCTAGTCTAGCGCCTCGTCGGAATGTTTGCAATACTGGGGGGTTAACTAATTTTTCTTTAAGAGTCTCAAAAGCTTGTTTTTCGAGGATTCCAAATTTAAATGTATTTCCCGCTTTTAATAAATCACTTAAAGGGCGCGCTATAGTTGCATAATGTGGGATGTATTTTCTGAAATAAGAAGTTAAACCCAGAAAACTGTGCAATTGTTTAAGGGTGTGGGGTTCAGGAAAATTCTTTACTGCCAAAGTTTTGGCTTCCGAGGGCCTAGTAGTTTCGTTTTCGATAATATAGCCAAAAAATTCAATTTTCCGTTTAAGGAATTGGCATTTTGCAAAATTAAATTCAAGTCCGTAATCCGATGCAACTTCTAGGACGCGTTTCAATTTGAAAGGGCTTCTTCCTCAGTCTCCGCAAGTACTATGACATCATCTAAGTAAATTAATATTACTTTTTCTTTAATTAGCTGTTTAAAAACAGCTTGGATATATCTCTGAAATTTCTGGGGGCCAATTGATAATCCGAATGGAAGCTTTAAATATTCGTACTGGGAGTTATGCGTCACAAATGCTGTATATTTCCTACTCTCCTCTGCTACGTCTATATGAAAAAAACCATTTTTTAAATCCAATGCAGTGAAAACCTTCGCTTCCTCAATGTTATCTAAAACGTCTTCTATTCTTGGCAAGGGAAAATTATCTCTAATTATTTTTTTATTGAGGGGTCTATAGTCTACACACAATCTCCAAGAGTTATATTTCTTTTTCGCTAACACAATAGGCGATGCATAATTAGAGTTACTCTCCATTATAATTCCCATTTCCAACCATTCTTGTATTTGTTTGTCCGCAAATTCCTGTTCTGGATATGCTAATCTACGCGGTCGTTGCGCAATTGGAATATCATCAGTTAATATTATATTTACTTTTAACTCTGTGTCCTTAACCTTGTTTGGCTTATAATTACTGATCAGTTCCGTTAACTCTTTCTTAATAGTGTTGTTTGTAATGTGATTTAGCTCAACTTCCTGAAAATTAATAGAATTAGCTGTCTCAGCTAAATAAATATCTGTGGTTTTCGCTAAGTCTAACTGTGGGACAGAACACTGTTCACTTTCTAACAAACAACTTTTATCAGAGCTTAATTGCATGTTTATTTTTTCACTAAAGTTGAAAGCTGTTTCATTTTGATTTAGTTTGTTCCTTTCTCACCAATTCAGCTGTCGAAATATTTTTTCCTATCAAGGGATTGCTTTGCTTTTCTGACCGCAACATCGCATGAAATCTGGGTATGACATAGATGACACATCTGGTTTTTGTCATGACTGTTTCTTGTGGGAAAGCAGTGACGTAATTCACCCTAACTTCCTTCAGTTTCTGTTTCCCTGTAATTTGCAATCCTTTTTCTGAAATATTGAAATTTACCTGTTTCAAAAAGTTATTTCCTAAAATTATAGAATGGCTCAAATTTTTTACGACGTATAAATCTGCATTCACTGTGTAACCATCTATTTCAATTTTTTCGGTCGTAAATCCTATGGGTGTAATTTGGCTACCACCAATACCTGATAAAACAAAGTCATTTTCCTGCAATTTAGGGCATCCCAGGGCTGTATAAGTATCGTTGCTACACATATTAACATCACTTCCTGTATCGATTAAAGCATCCATATTTTTTCCTAAAATCCCCACGCTTTTCATTATTTTATCAACTGGATTTGAGTTATTGCTTACGGCAGCGTTTGCATTTTTAGGAGAATTATTTGTACACTGGTCAGACCTGTGGCCAGAAATTTTACACTTCCAGCAGACCGAACTTTCTTTTTTTCGGGGGGCAATCTCTCCAACGATGAGAAAAGCCATTGCAACTGAAACAACAGATTTTTGTATTTAAATTCTTTTGGGGGTAGTTGTGTAATTTTTCTCATATGGTACACGACTAATATCATTTTGATGGAACGCTCTATTATTTTCACTGCCTTGACATTTTCTAAATTCTGTGTTCGGGGGCTTAATTTCAGTTTTCCGTAAGTTAATTCTGGCGGTTTCAAAATCATCCAATTTATTTGTCAATTCTTCTACACTCGTAATTTTCGGCAATTCGTCACAAAAGTGTTCCTTCATTTCTAGGGACAATTTTCGCCTAATCTGGTCAATGATTAAAATATTTTTTAACTCTTCGAACGTTGATATGTGTAATCCAGATAACCATTCATTCAGAAAATTTGCGATTTCAAATGAGAAATCTTTCCATGACGCTGAATTTTGTTTTCTATGTAAAAAGAATTTTTGCCTGAATTGTTCTGGTGTAAGTTTGAAACGTCTTAAAAGTATTTTCTTTACACAGTCATAATCACTAGATAGTTCTTCACTTTCACGATTTATTAGACTAACAATGTCAAGCGGTAACAATGCAAGCAGATATGTAACCCATTCATTTTTTCTATCCCAAGACGCTTCGCTTGTCGTTCGAAAAGGGTTAAGTAAATGCTAATTTCCTCCTCATTATTATATCTATTTAACAATTTTAGAACATCGGAACCCTTTCCGGCGATTGTAGATATTGAATTATGCAATTGAATATTTTGTGTCTTTTCCAATTGTAATTTTCTTAACTCAAAATCACGATTTTCAATTTCTTTTTGTTGCAACAATTTTTCATTCTCTTCACGTTCAATTACAATTCCCGCTAGCAAATTTTTTACTAGATCCTCATTATACCCTTCGGATTTTACAATTAATTCAGTCAGTTGACTTTTATTAGCACCATCTGGAGGATTTAAACCTAACTCGATCACCGCAGTAACCAGATCGATCTTTTTGGACCTTATTAAGTGTGCCATAATTATATCTGACCAATTAATGCATAAATAAAATATCTCAATATAAATTAATAATATATAAGCACCCGATAAATCAAATGTATCTACATGTATAATAATATGTTTATAAAACACACTTACTTCGTATCAGATATTTCCACAAAAAAAAAAAATATATATTTTTTTTTTCTTTACTACACACTAATACAAAAAAATAATTGTTTAATACCAATTTTATAAGAACTTACTTTTACTTCCCTCTAAATATTCTCAACAGAATATATGTATATATTTTTCGTTTCACATAAAAAAAAATAACAAGATAAAAAAAATATATCTTTAACACTTTCTTTTTTCTCTCGAACTAGAAAAAAACTCACACTTCCTATATTCCCTCTTCAGTCTGCAAAAAAAAAAAAAAAATCACCGCAGACATGTTGCATAAATCACTTTCCAAAAAAAAAAAAAAAAAACTCACTAAAAAACATCACTAAAAATAATATTCTTTTTCTTCTGGCATACCCCCCCCCCCCCCCAAAAAAAAAAAAAAAAAACTCACTGTATGCCTTTTATCAACACAATTCAAGCACTTTCGAGAAACAATAAAAAACGCGCTTTCCCATTTCAACACAAGAAAAGAAGAACAAAATCTTGAGGTGAATAAGTAGGTTAACGGGTCACCGAGACTTAAAAATGTTTCATACACTTTTATCAGCAGTGACTCCTCACAGAAACAAACTAAACTGAACTTTACCAGGGTTCATACTCATCGGGGGAATATGGGATTCATGGGAAAATCAGGGGATAAATTTTGGGTTGTAAAATTCAGGGGAATCTCAGGGGATACTGCAAAAAATTCCCCAAACATGGGAAAACCTGGCAAAATGACTGGTTACTCTGGGAAATTAAGGGCAATTGCTGCTGTTCGCGTGCTTTATGATATCACATCTGTCTACATCCATTCATTTAGTAGATTCACCTTCTAACATTGTGAGGTTTGATAACAATTCAAGAGGAACTTTAAAAAACTAAAGGTCATTTTAAAATTGATATTGACACTTGCAGCCTTCATATTATTCATTCATAATAATGCTTTTCAAGAAGTAATAAAATCGTGAAGTGGAAATCTTGCAGCCAAGCTACCGAGTTTTTAAGGACAGCCCCAGAAGGCATACAGACTCCATCTGTTTCACACAAATTAATGTTTTTCCTTTAAAGTTCTGTTCTTATTGTTTATATAGGTGATGCATAAACTTTATTTTTGAGATTATCTTGTTTTTATTTTATTTCTAAAAGGTGAGAGCGTCATGATACTGGTTAAAAAAATGTCGTTAATTGATGACATGGAAAATTTGTACCTCCTAAAAAATACATCAGGGGATTCTCAGGGGATTTTTTCTTGGAAAATGAGTATGAACCCTGTTTACGAGAAGATGAACACTCAATTGAAATTTCGACTTTCTTCCTTCCTGCATGAGAAAAATTTTCTTCTTTCCAGCTATAACGGGACATTCGATGAAAGAAACTTTTCTTTTTCCGCTCAAGTTAAATCCACACTTTGCATGTAAATCCCGGACGAGATCTCCAATCTGTAGAATTCACATTCACTTTGTCGAATAAATGTACTTCTACTGGTCGGTGTCTAGAAGGAATACCAGGCAGATTTTTAAAGAAATCTTAAACTTTAATGTTCTTGAATATATGGGTGAGGTATTTACATATGGGATATTTACATTTGAATTTAACCATGATAAATATAACTGGCCGGCAACATTCTGCTTTAAAACCGAGGTCCGCTGACCCGGTATTCGGTCGAACAGCGACGTTTCACACGTCCGTTCACGAGAGCAATCAACAGTCATCTCTCTTTCTCACAATAGTTTTTGTAAGTTCAGCAGTTTTTCGTAGACTCAGAGGTTGAGGTGGATCGTCCAGAGCCTCATCTAAGAATGTGCTAGGCTTTGCAGTGCAGAGTTCAAATTCTGTCACCACATATATATATATATATATATATATATAATATGAGTAAATTCAGTTACAGTCGGCTCTCGTTAATTCGAAATCGGATAAATCGAATCTTCGCTTAATTTGAACTAAACATGAAGTCCCGAAATTTTCAATGGCAGAATAACGTTAAAACTTTTCCTTTATTCGAACTCATTTTCTCTTGACTTCGTTTAATTCGAACTAATGAGAATTCCATTTTTTCATTTTTCCTTACTTTGTCATGGACTTCAGATCCTTGAAATAAGTTTCTTTCTTTCATTTTTGTCAGAATTGTTCTGAACTAGTATAATAATTCCATGCATTTGAAATCCGCTTTCTTAGTGCGCCCTGTCTGTCCATCAATGACACATCCGCCCCTTCTTCCATTGTGCTTTTCCTAATCCCTTCTGTAGCATTTGACACAGTGACATTCCAAGAAATTCACTGAGTGGACATCTGTTAAAGATAGGGGAAACCTGTTTTATCACTACATTCTACTTTCACTCTGGGGATCGAATTTTTCAGTCAATGGTTTTACTTACTGCTAAATTGTTTTTTGAGAAAGTAAAAGGTCTTGTTTCTTTAAAATATGGCTCCACGTGGAAGTTATAAATCGTTAACTCTAGAAGCCAAAGTGGAAATTATTAAAAAGGCCAATTAGGCCAATCTAAGACAGAAATTGCTGCAGAATATGGAATAAAAAAGAATACGCTGTCTACTTACTTGAAAAATAAAGAATTCATCCTGAAATCATGGGGAAAGGAAAGATTTGCTAAAGGACGAAAACATATTAGAACAGCAGCCCATGAGGATTTAGAGGAAGCTTTACTGTTATGGACAAAAGATGCATTGGCAAGAAATGTACCTTTGAGGGGACCTATATTGGCAGCTACAGCGAAAGAACTTGCATTACTCATGGGTATTAAAAATTTCAATTGCAGCGAAGATGGCTGACACGTTTTAAGCAGCAAAATAACATCGTACACAAAACTGTGTGTGGTGAAAGTGGTGCTGTAGACCTCGCTGCTTGCAATGAATTCTGCGAAAAGCTACCCGAACTTATTTCTACTTATGCAATGAAAGACGTGTTTAATGCCGATGAAACAGGTTGTTTTATAAACTTCTTCCTAATAAGACTTTAACATTTAAAGGTGAAACGTGCACAAGTGATAAACTTAGAAAAGACAGGATAACTGTGATGGTAGGTGCCAATATGGATGGAAGTGAGAAGTTAAAATTGTTAGTTATTGGTAAATCAACTAATCCACGTTGCTTCAAAGGAGTTAAAACACTGCCTGTTGATTATGTGGCAAATGCCAAAGCCTGGATGACGCGTGAGATCTGCATCAGTTGGTTAAAAGAACTGGATAAAAATTTTTCTCGTGAAAACAGAAAAATTCTATTGCTGCTAGATAATGTGCAGAGTCATTGTAAACTACCAACACTGAGCTCTATAAAGATTGAATATTTACCCCCTAATACTACAGCACAACTGCAACCGATGGACCAAGGAATAATTCAAAATTTAAAAACTCATTATTGTAAAAGGATTCTAGAACAAATTTTATTTTCGATTGACCTTAAAGAAAGCTACGACATAACATTACTCACGGTCATCAACAATTTATATGCGGCGTGGGACGCCGTACAATCTGAAACAATAGAAAAATGCTTTCGACATGCCGGATTTATCCATCCATCTAAAAAGAGCGGTTATAATGCAAATGATGAAAACGACAGACCTTTTGAAGAAATAGAATTTCCAAACTTTTCTGAAAAGTTCCAATGCAATATTACGTTCGCAGAGTATGTAGCAGCCGACAATAGTTTAGACGTATCTGGGCCCCTAGCTGTGGAAGAAATTGTTGAAACAATTCACGAAAAATGCAATGATGAGATAGAGTCGGATTCTGGTGATTCTGCTACTATGTCCCAAGTGCTTTCCTCACCCACAGAAAAGTCAATTGCACAATCAATTGAGTGTTTGCGTACATTTATCTTGATGCAGCCGTCATCAGACAAAGAACTTAACTGTTTGTTACAAATAGAAAAACTGGCTAAAAAGTCAAAAATGAATAGGACTAAGCAAACAACAATTGATAATTTTTTTCATAGAGATGATAAATAAGTGTAAATAATTTCTTAAATGTTCATCTAATTTCAGGTAAGAAAATTATAGTACAATTAAAATGTAATTTTAAATGCCGTTGTTCTATAGTGTATTGTTAATTTTTATGTTTTATTTATATTATTTTAATGTTATTAATTATTTTATGTATTTATATCTTTTAATTTAACATTAACTCATTCTAACGATTACATCCGAAATTTAAAAAAAAAATACTATAATATTAATTCCTTTGTAATAGTACCCCTTTAAACATGTTTTCTCTCATACTTTCCATAATTCGAACTCTGGATAATTCGAACATTTCTTGTGGTCCCGACGAGTTCGAATTAACGAGAGCCGACTGTATATGAGTAAAAAGTTACTTTGAATCCATCTCAGTTGCATTTTAGATTTTTTATTATTATTATTGTTTTTAATTTATTATTTTTATATTTTAAATGTCTAATGATATAGGTTTTTTAGTTTCAATTTTATAAGCTATTTTCATTTTCAAAGCAAAGGCAAGTTTATATTTTATTCAATTTATTAATATTTCAGTGTATTCTCTTTTGCTGTATAAGTTCATTCATTAAGATCTAGAATTATAATTCGTATTTCTAAAAACGTCGTGAATTGTGGTCAGGGAATTGTAGGAAATATCGTCTGGAAAACCTGGAAAAGTCGGGGAATTTTATTATTCAAATAGAGTATGAACCCTGCATACAGACTTCATCTCTGTTTTACACAAATTAATGTTTTTCCTTTAAAGTTTTGTTCATATTGTTCATAAAGGTGATATGTATAAACTTTATTTTTGAGATTACCTTATTTTTATTTTATTTTGAAGAGGTGGGAGTGTCATGATACTGGTTTAAAAAATGTCATTAATTTTTGACATGGAAAAATTGTACATCCCAAAAAACACATCAGAGGATTTTTTCTTGGAAAATGAGTATGAACCTTGTTGTTGTTTATTTTTTTTTAATTATCTGAATTTTTTATTTTATTTTTTCAAAATCTTTTGAAATTTAACTGTCAGTTAGGAGTTGTAATCCTTGCTGCTAGTAATTGATATATTTATATGATTCTTCAAGTTTTTATTTTAATGCTTGTTTCCTACGGGTTGTATTATTTCTTTTCGTTTTAGTTTCAAAAGAGCAACAAAAGCTGGAGAGTTTAGATCCATCTTCTAGAATGCCAAAAATAGGAGCAAATCAACCTAATAAGGGATCTAAAGAAAACATTGCTAAACACCTTGAAATAGTTCGTCTTAAGGAGCTTGCTACTCATGAACTTTCTGTTGTAAGTTTCTTCGTATTTCTCATTTCATCATCATAAAATTAGAATTTTTTTATAAAAAATTGTGTGTTTATCTGCAATGCAAGAAGAGCTAGACAACTGCATTGGACAAAATTTCTAGGCCTAGGCTGGGCCGATCTGTAGAAATTTAATTTTTGGCCCACCCTGGCATAAAAGTGAAAAGTTTGCACCAGCCCATGTAAAAAATTTACTGGCTCGGCCCAGTATAAAAACTAAGTTCAACCTGAACCTGCCCTGGTATAAAAGCAAAACGTTCAGCCTTACAGAATTTCTACAAAATATAGATTTTTACACCATTATGTTAAAAATTGTCTTGTACAAGAAGTTCTGACAAAAAAATATTTGGTTTAGTTTTTTTATCAAGTTTATATTCTATTCATTTATTTTTAAAGTGCAGTGGGCTGCGTTGTACAGGTACATTTGTTTCAAAATACTGCCCCACCCTAGATTCCTTTCTGCCTGTTTCTATGTAAACTATATTGTTTTTTTAATGAATCTCTATTCGTATGTAAATGTCTGGATTATTATTAATATCCTTAATCCATATTGGCTTGGAAATTATAAATTTGAGAAATGCTATACTTTAAAATCTTGTAAAACAGAATTGCATAGAAGAGAAGAAAATCATGTTATAGACAGGTTCCCTTCTTAGCGGGTACATCATCTTTTGTAAATGTATTATATTCTCTTTGTTGTTCTTTGATTATTTACATTTTTCCTTTTAAGACAGGATTCTGTCATAGGGTGGTGCCTTTTCACAGGTTTTACTGTTTTTTTTGCCTAGAAAAATATGTGCTATTCTTTAAAAAGAATTCGGGTTGGGTCAGGACCAGGCCTGAAAATTTTGGCCTGTACAGGCCTCTAGATATAATGAAGTCCAAGACTGATTCGGCCTGCAAAAAAGAAGCCTGGTTCGGCTTGCCCTGAGTGTGCAGAAAATGTGTAAGTCTCAGGCCTATGCAGACCTCTAAAAAGAACATCAATTTATTTAAATAAAAATGTTTTTATAGGAACAACAGTTGTATTATAAAGAAATAACTGAAGCTTGCGTTGGTTCTGATGAATCGAGAAGAGCAGAAGCTTTGCAGAGCTTAGCTACAGATCCTGGATTATACCAGATGCTACCTCGATTGAGTCAGTTTATTTCAGAAGGGGTAAGTTCAAATTGATTCAATTTATTTATATTGGCTCTTGCTTCTTAAACTGTTTTCAACTATCATGTTATCATTTTCTTTACAAAGATTTTACTAGAGTTTATCTATATCCTAGCGGTTAAGCTGAAAGTAAGAAAATTTGGTTAGCATCCAATGGCTAGCAGATGGTATTTTTTTTAGTAATATGTTCTAGCTGGTAGTTATTTTTAACTTACTAGCCACTGGTCAGTGTTAATGTTTTCATTAATAGGTAACATGTACAAAAATACTATTTGAAAATTAAAAAAAGGGATGTGTAGAAGTTTCTTAAAATTGTTTTTATTTAAATCTGATAATGAAAGAAAATTATTAATAAATTTGCAAGATAGCAATTACAGCTGATTTTTATGAGCCAACTTTGCCATTAAGTAAATAGTATGAAAAGTAATGATTCATCTGTACAGATGCTTAGCCTTTATTTAGATGGATTCGGTTTCTTTCTTCTTTCTTTATTTAGAAACAACTTTATATAAATAAACATTTAAGAGTGGAGGGCTCTTTGTTACATTTATTTAATGATAGAACTGTTAGATAAGTTTTTATATTGTTTGAAAATGTGGACTTTCTCCTCTTTCAGGAGGCTTTCTTCATTTTTTCAATCTTTTTTGTTAGCAAAGTATTTGGCAATTGGAGTAAATTTTTTAATCACCTGTGACTAATGGTATGTTATTTTCAACTTTACCTAGTGGCTAGCAATTATCTTATGTTTTATTTTTCAAACTCAATTATATCAAACATGCTTTGAGAATTCTAGACTAAAATTTACGTTTATTACTTACAAAATTGTAATATTTTGTTTTTATATAACTATTAAGCATTTGTAATCTATTTTAAAGATTAAAGGATGAATCTAGTCAAAAAGTAAGTGTTTTTAAAGATTGAATGATGAATCTAGTAAAAAAATAACAATATTTGATTTGACTGATTGATCATTCAATGTAAACGTGAGGTGAAAATGTAGATTTTAAATAAGGGCTAATTGTTTCAATAATTGTCCTATATTTATTAAACTTTTAAGCATTTCAATAATTAGCTTAAGCTTCAAATACTTACTTCATGTTTTTTTACTTATTTATTACAGGTAAAAGTCAATGTTGTGCAAAATAATCTCGCTCTTCTCATCTATCTTATGCGAATGGTGAAGGCTTTGTTGGATAATCAGACATTGTTCCTTGAAAAATATGTAAGTTGAAATAATGCATTTTTAAAGTTTATTATCATGTCAAATGTATGGTTGCATATGTATTAAGGGAAATTTTCCAGTTTTTTTTTATTTAATACAATTTGTTTGTTTCTGTGTAAAAATCGGAATCTGCTACATACGTTTATGGTTATATTCTACTATTTCTTAAAGCTGTTCTCAGATCCAAACTTTCCACTTCCTGAAACATTTTTTATTGTTTTTTCTTTTTTGCAAACTCATGAATTTGGCAGGTGCTCTTATTCAGAAATAATGTAATCAAACACTATTTTCTATTTTTCAATAAAGGAAAAAGATTTTTCAGAAAATGCTGTCAAAATAGGCATTTTCAACTGAATTTCTGGACATTATGGCACGAAAAAAAGAAAAAAACTGTCATCATGAGACAACAATCACTTATAAATCAAAATGTAATTAATTTAATCATAAAGAAAAAAACTGTTTGATGACAAATCATGTCCACTAATCATGCCTGGAAATCTCATGATGATTTAAAAATGAATCAGAAAATGGGTCAGAAAGTTTTGCACTATTAAAATAGGTTTCTGAAAACTGCTTTAACCCTCTCACTGCCCATCCTGCGATTTCCACGAGCAAAATAAAAGTAGTAAAATTCGTGCAACCCACGATTTCTGCGGGGATGCATTTTAATCAAGATTAATTTTCAGACTTTCGCATTTATATGATTGTTCTTCAAATTCAGTTTTCTGACAATCTTTGTTTTATGATTTAATTCTATATTTAAAAAAAACTTTTACAAATTTTTTTTACATATTTTAACTCTAAAATATATGTAGATTTGAAATATGTAATAAGATAAATGCACAATTTTTTAATCTATTTTGATAAAAACAATTACGCAGTGAGAGGGTTAAAGCAATTGGTGCAGAAATTGCCATAAATGGGTATTTGAGCCATTTTTAGGGTTCTGTACTTAAAAAGTAAAAACGGAATCATTATAACATCACTCCTGTGTCTGTCTGTCTGTCTGTCATAGCCATTTTACCCATAAACTATGGAACGTGGAAAGTTCAAATTGGGAGAAGTAATAAAGACTATTGACCCACATATTTACAAATTATTAAACATTCACAAATATATTTAGGAAAAATGTAGAGGGGCTAATTATGTTACTTGAAAAAATATATATTTTTTCTTTGTATATCATGTTGGGTATCATGTAAAAGCTTTCATAACGCTGAACACAAAAATACATTTCTTTTAAATTTTAGGTATTGTATTTTCAGAGATATTGTTGAAAATGTAGTGCAAAAATATGTCTCCCCCTCTATTTTCGAATCTACTGAAACTAAAAATATGAAAAAAAATTAGAGGTAGTAGACGTTAATTTAAACCTTGCAGGAAAATTATAGCGATTATCCTAGGTCACATAGTTTTTGAGAAAAGTGCATTTTTCCATTAAACACAAATTTCGATTTGCAGGCATTCAGCAAAGGTGTTGAGGAGCGCTGGAGGTACCTATCGTAGCAGAAGTATAAAAGCATTGTTGATAATGAGTTTCGAAAAAAATCGTCAGTAATTAGCCAAGATATTAACCCTTAAAGACAAGGACTGTTCTGACGTACATAATGACAGGGGTGACATACTCTGTGTACCATTGGCTTTTAAAGCCCAGATCACAACTTTTAATGATATATTTGTATGATGCAATGCCCAGTAGCAGCATAAAAACAATAAACATCAAAATATTAAAAACAGACTAATTTAATTAGAATTAATCACATAAATACTATGGGATTCGCAACTAGTTTGCATTGAGTGGACCTCTCAATAGGCCTCCCGTGTCTTTAAAAGTTAATAAAAAAACCTATCTAGAAAAATACGGCACAGACCAAGGCGGTGTTGAAACTTTGCGACCAACTTTCGAAGCGCGCTTAGTACAATGCCAAGTTTAAACTTTGAACAAGGGTACGTTGAATTTAGTTTTATGAAATGCCAAATGAAGTTTAAATATACACTACTTTTATTGTCTGTACCGAATTAAGTTCATCATAAACAGATTAGAATAAGATTTTAAAAAAAGAGTTATACAGAATAACAATATTTGATATTATTTAGGCTTCATATCGCTTTGAACTTTTATAATATAGGACTCATTCATACTTTTCTGGTATATACAGCTATACTCAACCCTACCTTGTATAGTTTTTTACAGAGTCTTGTTATTCTTTTAGCAACAATTTTTTTAAATAATGCAGTTAATAATTCATATATTTATTGTACGGGAACCCCCTGAGTGCGAGAAATACTCACACTTGGCAGTTTTTTCTGTATTCTCTGAATTTAAAGAACTAAAACTGGACATTCTTGTATAGTATATACAGTTTTATTTACTGTAAACTTAAAATCTTAATTTAAAAGTATTCTTACATTAAAATGGCTTATTTATTTATTATATTCTTTTTTTAAAAGGTTGATGGATAAATCGTTTTGTGGGAAAGCATCCTTTAATCTGTATAAATGAAATTTTGCTGCGCTAAAATTTATAAGTAGTTTACATTTTGCCAATTCAGTTGACTACTGATAAATTTTTGTTTAGTGTTTGTTTCTAATCAATATATATATACCGGGTGTCCCAAAAAGGACTGACTGATTTTAAAATTCAATAACTTGCAAACGGTGACAGATATTAAAAAAATTCTTGCAGGAGGGTTATGCATAAGGTCAAAAGTTTTATTACAGTGATTTTCAATTTTAGTTCGATTTACAAACAATAGATGGCGCTGTAAGCAATAGTCGCTAAATACAGGCTCGATTTTCGCTCCTTTATCTTGTTCCATGCAGAAAAAGGAGATGGAAATGTATTATCCGGGCCACGAAGTACCAAAAATCGAGTTTGAATTTAGCGTCTATTGATCGCAGCGCCATCTATTGTTTGTAATTCGAACTAAAATTGAAAATCACTGTAAAAAAACTTTTGACCTTATGCATAACCCTCCTGCAAGAATTTTTTAAATATCTGTCACCGTTTACAAGTTATTGAATTTTAAAATCAGTCAGTCCTTTTTGGGACACCCGGTATATAAAATCTTCTCTGGCAAGATAAGTAAATGCAACTTCTCTTGTTAAAAATGAAAATTCATTTCCAAAGTTCTTTCAATAATACCAATTAATAAAAATGGTAAGGTTGGAAATTTAATATAAAATTTGAAACATGGATTTATTTTTATAGTTGCAATTTTTCATGTAATCAGATGGTAATTGCCAGAAATATTAACTTATTAGAAAAAAAAAAATCTTTTTTTAATAATATGCAATTGAAATTATTTACTCTTCTTTCTTATTAAATATAGATTTTTGGGTTCTGTGCATATCTAATGTTATCACTGAGGAAGGAGGGGAGATTTGGCACTTGATATCATAAGATATCTCTAGGGGGAGGTGAAGATTGCCTTTTGATATCATTATCTTTTTTTATCCAACCAATATTTTCCTTTTTTGTAACTTTTCTTTATATCAAAATAGTCTGTTATCTATTTTTATGAAAATACAAAGTTGTTATTAAGACCATTAAATGATTATACAATTATTTCATTCCAAAATATTGAATTGATGTCGAAAAAAATTGGAAATTTTCAGATGTTGAACGTTCCTTCCATTTACTGCAGTATTTGCCCATACATTTCTTCCGAAAAGTTCTTATTTTACAAATAACAGAGTGTTTTTTGCTCAATCGATGATCTCTGTTAACTGTCAATTTGGCTTTCTCTGACATCTTCCTCCTTCTGTCGTTTTTAAAAAAATCTCCTGTGCTATGTTTAACAGGTCAGTAGTGATCTATTATTTCTGTATAAATTCTATCCCTCTCCCTCATGAAAAAACAAACAAACATGGTCAGATATTTTATTATATTTGCCTTTTGTACATGAAAACAGTCGGGAATTCTTAAATTATCAAAGAAATTTTAGAACGTTTTTGTTGTGACTTATGCTTCTAAAATAAAGTGATTCGATCACATAATTTTATATACAATATATAAATTATTAAACTTTGTAATAATAATGCATTAATTAATTCAGAAATTACTAGCTTTATTTATAAATTCTTTGATATTCATTAATTTATTTAGCATATTGTATTACTCGTTTTTATGCAGTTTCGTCTTTGTTATTTGTGATAAATCAGTTTTAACATTTATGTTTTTTAATTTGAGTCTTTTCTTTTTTAATAGCTTCATGAGCTCATCCCATCTGTATGTTCATGCATTGTAAGCAAGCAGTTGTGCACAAGACCTGATGTGGATAATCATTGGGCTTTAAGAGATTTTGCTTCACGTTTAATTGCCCAAATAGCAAAGTACTTTTTCTCTTTTACTTTTCAAAATTGTTTGCATTATATGATTTATATTTGATGATATTGTTGTGAACATGCAGTAATTTGTAATTTTAAAGTGTAATGATATGATTTACTTAATTTTTATTTTATATAGAATTTTAGTATTGGGCTTCTATTTTGATTTTTACTAATGTTTGAATAAAGCATGAAATAATACTTAAATCAGCTTGGAGTTTGTGATTCATATGTTTGTATGTTCTTTTAGATCTTAATAACGTCTTTTTTTCTTTCAAACTGTTAGTAGTTTGTACTCCTAGATAGGGGGAGATGATTAACAATTCAGTTCATAAATCATAAATGTTGCAATAAGCATTGAAATAAAGTCACAAAGTAATGAATAAGGGAGATAAGCAGAAGTTAGTAGTTAGTAAGATCGATTTATATTTAATTATTGCTCCGAAAAAAAAATGTGTCATCTCCCCCCCACCAAATCTTGATAGATAATATAGTATCACGGGCGAAAGAAAGTTCACATGCTGAATGCATGACATTTTGTTTTAAATTCACAATTTGCCAGGAAATATAGTAAAGCCCAAAATCATAATGTACAATACATTTAATTATTGAAAAGTTTTAATTAAATGATTGATGAAATTGGTCAAAGAATCCTTCAAGCGTAATATTTCTTTTGTTACTTATACTGGATCATACCGGGTGTCCCAAAAAGGACTGACTGATTTTAAAATTCAATAACTTGCAAACGGTGACAGATATTAAAAAAATTCTTGCAGGAGGGTTAAGCATAAGGTCAAAAGTTTTATTACAGTGATTTTCAATTTTAGTTCGATTTACAAACAATAGATGGCGCTGCGATCTATAGACGCTAAATTCAGGCTCGATTTTTGGTACTTCGTGGCCCGGATAATACATTTCCATCTCCTTTTTCTGCATGGAACAAGATAAAGGACCAAAAATCGAGCCTGTATTTAGCGACTATTGCTCACAGCGCCATCTATTGTTTGTAAATCGAACTAAAATTGAAAATCACTGTAATAAAACTTTTGACCTTATGCATAACCCTCCTGCAAGAATTTTTTTAATATCTGTCACCGTTTGCAAGTTATTGAATTTTAAAATCAGTCAGTCCTTTTTGGGACACCCGGTAGTTACCATTAAATGTTTGAAACCATGCAGCAACCCTATTTAAAAAGATGTTCCTGCATATACTATAATAAAAAATATGCACAAGTTCAAAAACAACCAGGATTCTGGATGAAATGGCAAATAAAATCTAAATATCTGTGCATGGCAGAGTTTTCCATTGGAGGTATTTCTAGTGCTCATCTACTCTTTTGTATTACCTATTATTTTAAAAATTAACTTCTAGTGAATTGTGTTGTTAAAGAGCAAAATTAAAAAAATAAAAAAGGAAAAAATTATGTTTTTATAATATTTTGTTTATAGTATTTGCAGTTTCATTATATATAATTCTGATAATTAATTTTTTAAAGTAAATTTTTAGATGTATTTGCTTATAAAAATTTTAAAGTTTTACATTTATGAGACATTCTTTTATTAATCAGAGAATTATTGACTAAAATTTTAAATTAGCCATTCTTATATTCATTAGCGTTCTTATTTTAATTTAATATATTTTTGATTTTGCGCATCATTTTCACTTTTTTGCTTGATTTTTACCTCGCACATCATTTCCTCTTTTTTGATTTTTTTTTCTCAATCTCATCCCTGACTACAGAAGGTATAGTCCAATAACATAAAAGGTGATCAGCAGGTACTAAGTAAATGGGCTGAAACACTTCACAACAAGCATTGTTTTTTTATATGAAGAACATCGCTAAAAATTACATTTAAAAAATAATTTACCGTAAATAGTAAATTATAAAGAATTCTAACATTTTACCCAAAATGAGTTTATTGATATTTTGGTTAGACTAACAAACTCAGTCATATTTTGTATGGAAGGGAAGACCCTTCTTTTGAAGTTTGCATTTCTTTTAAGAAGTAAAATAAAATCACTTACATATTGATGAATTTAAATACCGTGTGTTTATTTACTTTCAGGAACTTTAATACTACAACAAGCAATATCCAAACTCGTGTAACACGTATGTTCAGCCGTGCTCTTGCAAATGAAAAAATGCCCTTAGCATCTCATTATGGAGCAATATCAGGCCTATCTGAATTGGGTCCTGAGGTAGTTCGAACATTTGTTATGCCTAGAGTAAAAAATATCGGAGAAAGGCTGAGACAGTGTCTTGAAGGACCTATGACTACTAGTATTGACAAGAGTGCAGCAGATCATATTAAACAACTTATTTTAGTATGTATCTTCTTTTTTATATGGCTCAATAACCAATGAGATTGTAAAAAAATATTGTTTATGCCTTTTTATTGCTTATTTTGTTTTATTTATTTAATTACTTAATTTTTATTTTTCATGAAATGAAGATTTATTTTAACTTTAATTCATAGTATAATTTATTGATATCTTTTTAATACTTTGTGTTCTAAGTTAGGAATTAATGAAAACTTTTTTTTCCCCAAAGGATTTTTGCTGAGTTTTTGAAAATACAAGATTTGTGCAATCATTAAGTACATTTTAGGAAAATATTTTCTATTGAAATTAGCTAAATTAATATTTATTAGGATTTATTTTATGTTATATTTACAACTCTACTCAAATCATTTCCTTTAAACACTATTTTTAGAATTTTATAGGGTTAGAAAATGTAAATGGCTTCACAGACAATAGAAATATATATAGGATTTTTTCAGGACCAAAACTTTCCATTCCAATTCAAGATCATAAAAGCTGAAGGGTTATAATCGAAAAAGTAATTTTCTGTTTAAAAATACTTTTGCTTCATACAATGAATAATAATTGTGCAACATGGTAAAACAGCATGTGTCATATTTACTCCTGTACAATGCACATTGTTTTTCAAAATTTTAGGGCTAAAAAATTAGGTGTGCATTATACATTGTGTAAAACTGTACATTCTTTCACTAAGTCACAATTTCCAGGATAGTTTTTTTCGGCATTTCTTCTTTCTTCCCCCATAATCACATGCAAGACATGACATCTAATTTTGGAGCTTTAGTTATTTTGCCATTTTAGAATAAGTAAAACTAGGAGTTTAAAAGTGGTAGTGTGACTTGTCCTGTTTCCTAATATAATCATACACTCTGAAAACCGAATAAACATAAGTACATTATACAGAACCTATTTATTTCACCATTCACAATTCTTACTTATTCCTAATGATACAATATTAAAAATGTCAATAAATATTTTAAAACATAGTTTCTCATGTGAGAAAAGTATACATTGCATCCCCATAGCAGGAACATGGCAACAGTGTCGCAGAATGTGAAAAGCCCTTTGCAGAAAACTTTCATCCTCGAGCCATTAAGTATAACTGATAGAAATATTATTTTTTAAAAGTTCTCCAATGGCACAGAAATACTTTTGAAATGCTTGCAGGCGATCAATGAATAAATTACTCCTAATAACCAATGTGGCTTAAGAAAGGACATGACAATATTTTTCAGTAAAGCATAGATAAGTTTTCTTTTGCCCTGTCACACCACATTAATTTGTTTTAAAATTTGCAGCAATTTTGCTCATTTCATTCTTTTATTTATTTTTTTTTTAAATGTACCCCGTGCTAATCGAGTTCTAAAAACATTCTGAGATTAAAAAGGCACTTTTCAAAGCCACAACTCTTCTTTTTTTTTGCCCATATATTAGAGTGATCTGTTACATGGTATGTAAATTTACTTCTTTATTTTGTGCACAATGTAGAAATGCCCTTTTCTAATCATGATATTGTTTTTAGACAAAGCAGTATGTACTGTGTGCATGAGACTACAGTCAATAAAAAACTCACTATGCTAGACATCATCCTGGTGAAGAATTTAAGTGTAAATCTAAAGACTTTAAAAGCTTTTTTTTTTTTTTTTTTTTTTTTTTTTTTGACTGATATTGCACCCAGTGATGAAGGTTATCTGAATCAAAACAATTTTAATGAAGAAATTCTTCGTGAATGCACAAAATGTAAATGTCCCAGACTCGAAGATTCTGCAGAAGAAATCACCGCCAACTGTAGTAAGGAAAACATTATTCCATCATCAGAAGAGCCCATGTTTTTGAATTTCTCATTTAAATTTTAATGTTTTTAAAAGATTTTTTTTGCATACGATAGCTGAGGTCGATCTCTAATATAGCTATTTTTACTTTTTTGATTTTGGCCGCAGATTTTTTTTAATAAAGGTACTTTCACTTTTGAAAGAAAGTGAAAGTACCTTTATATATAGCATAGCATTTGTATGAATTCCGCGAGGTAATCAAAAATGAAAGTACCTTTATTTAAAAAAATCTGCAACCGAAATCGAAAACGTAAAAATAGCTATATTAGAGATCGACCTCAGCTATCATATGCAAAAAAAAATCTTTTAAAAATATTCAAATTTAAACGATAAATTCGAAAACAACCTGCCCATATGTTTAACATTATCGAGCGGGTGTTTTCAAGTGAGTGAAGAGTCCCCTTAATGGTGTACCTATGCCAAATGAACCAGTTTTAAAAAGGTTAATCTTTCACAATCAGGTTCACCTGATTATGGATCTTTCTCCCCATAATTCTAAAGCATTCTGCTTGTCCAGAACTTTTATTATTCTGGCACTTATGGTTGGTTATCTTATAAATCTCACGAATTTTTAACTGCTTTGTAAGAACATAAATGTTATTTTGCACAGAAAAATAATTGTACTGTTATTATTTTTACTTTCTTCTATCTTCAATAGAAGAAAGTATTGTAATCGAAATTTTTTTTTACTTCCGATTTTCGACGGATTTACATGTTTTAGGGGTCAGAGATTCCAAAAAACATGTTTATAGAAAATGTCTGTCTGTCTGTGTGTCTGTCTGTCTGTCGCCATTGTACCATCAAAAAGTGTATGAAGTTATGCATAGAATTAAACCAAAATTTTATTTTAAGTTTTTGGCTATGGCAAGCAGGTCCTCCTGGAATTTGGAAAAAATTCGCCGGTAGGGGGCGCTGATATAGCAAGTTTTGTGCGATTTTGAATATTGTACCATCCAAAAGTGTATGGAGTTATGCATGGAATTGAACCAAATTTTTATTTTAAGTTTTTGGATATGGCAAGCAGGTCCTCCCTGAATTTGGAAAACATTCACCGGTAGGGGGCGGCCCCACCAGTGGCTGAGAGGTTCTGCTCTCGAAACTGGTAGACGGGAAGTGCTGGGTTCGATCCCAATCGCGCCCGTCGGCCTAATCGTTCGGAGTTTTCGTGGTTTTCTTCGAACCATGGATTTCCATGCGTTAATACGGGTTAGGTTCCTTTAGAAAGACCCCCACGAAGGGCACTCCCCCCGGGCCTATATCCCTAGTGTAGATAATCGGCCGTCACAAAATCAACCAACCAACCAACTGGTAGAGGGCGCTGTAAATGCGATTTTTGTGCGATTTTGAATATTGTACCATACAAAAGTGTATGAAGTTATGCATAGAATTGAACCAAATTTTTATTTTAAGTTTTTGGCTATGGCAAGCTGGTCCTCCCTGAATTTGGAAAAAATTCACCGGTAGGGGGCGCTGTAATAGCGATTTTTGTGCGATTTTGAATGTTGTACCGTCCAAAAGTGTATGAAGTTATGCATAGAATTAAACAAAATTTTTATTTTAAGTTTTTGGATATGGCAAGCAGGTCCTCCATGAATTTGCAAAAAAATCGCCATTAGGGGTGCTGTAATAGCGATTTTTGTGCGATTTTGAATATTATACCGTCGAAAAGTGTATAAAGTTATGCATGGAATTGAACGAAAATTTTTTTTAAGTTCTTGGCTATGGAAAGGAGGTCCTCCCTTAATTTGTAAAAAAATTGCCCGTAGAGGGCGCTGTAATAGCGATTTTTGTGCCATTTTTAATATTGTACCGTCGAAAAGTGTATGAAGTTATGCATAGAATTGAACCAAATTTTATGTGTTTGTTTTTGGTTACGTCACGAAGGTCCTCCCTGAATTTGGAAAAATTCTGCCGTAAGGGGCACTATAATTGCGATGTCTGTACCATTTTCATTATTGTACCATCGAAAAGTGTATGAAGTTATCCATATAATTGAACCAAATTTTTTGCGCATGTTTCTGGCTATGGCAAACAAGTCCTCCCTGAACTTGAAAAAATTCTGCCAGAAGAGGGTGCTATAATTCCGATCTCTGTGCCATTTTCATTATGTACCATCGAACAACGTATAAAATTATGCATACAATTGAACCAAAATTTTTGTGCTTGTTTTTGGCTTTGGCCAATAGGTCCTTGCGTGGTAAAGGGGCTCTGTGCTAGCGATTTTTGTATACTTTTCTTGATTTTTCGTAGTTCTATTGTGCATCGGCGGCTCATGCAGCGGCGGGAACTCGCTACCTGCTAAGCTGGCTATTCGCAAACAGCTGATAACAACAAAATAAGGAAAAATTAATAATTTTAACAAATATCATGATATAGATTAACTCGTTTTTAGTCCGTTTAATTGACTTGAGCCGAAATTTAAGATGAAAATCAAAGTTGATATAGTATTGAACTAATAATATTGAAGTATTAACATGTGTAACTAGGTTTTGAAATATTAAGATGTATAAGATAGAAGAAAGTTGTGGGATTGGCACATCCAACTAGTTGTATAGCTAAATTAATTGTCAAATATATTGCTTGAACGATGTGATCAATATCATTTATAATTTAATTAGATTTATTTGTTGTTTAATAATTGCTTGGATGTTTATTTAAAGTAAAAACACAACCATATAATATATTAAACAATTTAAGAAATTTTATTTACTTATAGATGAAACTGTATTACAAAATATTTTTTTGTAACTGACTGTTTACGTCAGGGTTCGCAAAAACCCGGGTTTTTTTGAAAAAACCCAACCCACATGGGTTTTTTCGGGTTTTTTCATGAAAAACCCAATTTTCCCCGGGGAAAATCGGGTTTTTTCAAAAGTATAATATATGCATAATTACATTATTGTATACTATATTATTTATATATTATATACACTATACATAAAAAAAATACACTGTTCCCTTATATACAATATAATTGTAATGCTATTTTACAAGTTATAAATTGTATAAATTATATGAATTTAAATTAAGTGTCAGTGTTTCGCACAAATTAGTTTAAAATATAATAGAAGATATGAAATTGTTAATTTGCTTTAAAATCAAATAATGAATAGAATATTAAAATTTAAAATATATAAGTAGGAAGAAAAAAAGGGGGTAAACTAGTCGGATGTGCCAATCCCAAAACTTTCTTCTGTCTCATACATGTTAATAATTCAAAATTTGCTATCACAGTGCCAAAATTAAATGACAATTTATGCCCATCATGAGGATGGTAAAATATAGGTTCGTTGAATTGTATGCATTTAAAAAGGAGATATAAGTATCACCTGTTGTGTAATTTACAACAAAATCTGATCAGTAACAGTTACGTCAACGTCTAACTGAATCTGAAGTTTGATGAAAATCCATGCATTAGTTCTTGAGATAAAGCAATTGCAAAAAGTGAGATAAATGCAGCACAACAGCGCCACTGTTGTGCTGGAGGTCTAACTGAATCTAAATTTTTATTCAATTCCGTACATTAGTTCTTGAGATAAGAGTTATTGCTGAAATCGCGAAAAATGCAGCATGGCAGCACTACCTGTTGGGCGATATGCATCAAAACTTAATAAGCAAAATAAACTTGTAACTGGATCTGAAGTTTTACGAAAATCTGTGCATTAGTTCTTGAGATAAAGCTATTGCAAAAATTGAGATAAATGCAGCATAGCAGCACCACCTGTTGAGAAATATATACCAAAAACTAATCAGAACCAGTTTACATCAAGGTCTAACTCAATCTAAAGTTTTGTGAATTTCTGTGCATTAGTTTGAGATAGAGCACCCACAATGTTTTTCACATACAGACACATTTTCTAAAAACCATCAAATTGTCTTCAGGACCTTTTTCAAACGTATAAATCCATCATTAACTGGAATCAAAATTTTTTACAAATCAAATACTTCTTGTAAAGAAAAAAGAAAGTAAAAATACATATTTTTAATTTCCATGAATATAGATGATTTGAATTTTTTATATAAAGACATACTTATGATAATACCTTTACCTATAATTATGTACTATGTATGTTGCCTACTAGGTTATATGTTAGTAAAGTATTTCAATGTGCTGAAATACATTTTAATTTACTTTGGGTGTGTATATATAATTTATATATATAATTTTTATATATAATTTTTTTTTTTTCAAAATTAACTGAAATGACTTAAATTCATTAAATGTATATGTTGTTTAAATTTTTAAATATTTCTGAAAATTGAAAAAACCCACATTATGGGTTTTTCAGTGGGCTTTTTCAAGTGGGCCCATTCTGAAAAAACCCACCGGGTTTTTTCGAACTGGGCCCATCTTTGCGAACCCTGGTTTACGTATGTTATTTTAGATTGATGTTTATTGAAAATTTGCTTTTTTGACATTTTCATTAGAAAAAGTTTTTAGAACTTAGTGATTGTATTACATATAAGATAAAATAGCTAAAATAACTTTCATAAAGTGTGCTTTATGTGCTAATGTGCTTTTAAATAGTTTTTTGATTTGTAAATAGTGTTTGGATTTTTACTATAAGTTTTCAAATTTAACAATTTTTGTTATAGCGTGTTTTAACACCTGTGTTGAAGTCCGGAAACATTGTTGGAGATAATGTCGAAGACTATAAAAATGAATTTGGTTATCTTGGACCTTTTCTTCATAGCCATGTATTAAGAGCAAGACAGCAAGTAACAACAACAGCGGCAACTTCTCGTTCTTCGTTTACTACTGTACAGGTAGATTTTCAGAATCAAAAGTCTTATTACTTTCTTAAGTGACTATTTTGAATAACTGTTTTAAGAGGCTACAATACTCTTAAAGCGGGATTTATTAAAAGAATTATTATTAAAGCAAAGTAAACAATTTTTTTTTAGCTTTTTCCATTTGAGGGGGCAGGGAATTATGACAGTTATGTACTTAAATCTAATACTATAACTTAAATCTCAAATTACAAATTATTGTTACATAATTATTACCCCACAAACATTTACATAAAAATTAGAATTTCACTTTTCTCTATACTTTTTTTCCCTTTTTGGTTTTTAGTTAAATTCTTACATACTTTTGAAAATTTTGAAGTTTTTTTTGCAAAATCTACCGAAAAAAAAAAAAAATAAATAAAAGAATACAGCCTAAAAACTCAGCAGAATGTGAGAATAAAAGAGGTTTAATTTTATAGTTTGCATTATCCATTTTATAAAGGACAAACATATCTGTGCATAATGCATACGTCATTCTGCGAATGGCAACACTTTGAAATTTCGGTTTTGCAATATTCGCTACTGCAAATTGTTAAACTTCTAAACATCCCACGTTTTAAATATTTACACCGTCGTACGCAAAAAAAAAAATGCACTTTTAAATGCAATTTGTTTGAAAGCTGTATCTTAATTTATTTTTGAGATATTAATTTTTTTATAGTTTTTAATACCAATTTTCTAATTTTGGCAACTGAAGTACTTCATTTCTATTAAAAGTGGTTTAGTTATCATTATTGATTATATTCTTACTGATGCCATTTTCTCATTACAATTAAAAATATATTTTTTTAAAATTTGAACAGAAAATGACGTTACACTTTAAAAAAGACACAATTTCCCTAATGATGCTGTTATATTTCACTATTTTTTTCATTTCGCTGATATTAAGTTTGAGACAATAGGTAAAATATTTCAGCGACTGAAAATGACGTCATATTTAAAAGAAAACGATAATTTTATTTGATTAAACGAGATATTTCCCCATGAAAATGTCTAAAAGTTATAAATGTCTGGTATTTTTACACGCAGGTACAGAGATTATACTAAGACCTCAAATCACGAGGGGGGAATTTTAACATGGGAAGTTGTAACAATTGACAAACGTGACTTCAAGCTTGAAAATATATTTATCAATAACCTATTGCACATTAAAATGTTTTTAAATGGTTAATATTGATGGGAAACGTTGAAAATGACTTGATTTGTTTAGATTTAAAGGGGGAAAAATTCTATGATTATGTCAAGGTGAAATCATTTTTGCTAATTTTTTCATTCCGTAATACCAAGCATCAATTGATATCTTAATCAAAATTACTTATTTTGATTATATGTTACTGATTATATATATGAATAAAGTTTAATTTTTCAATAATTTTAACAGTTGAAGTTTATGAAAAAGGTATTTTGTTAATCTTAGGTTAAAATATATCTTTGGAGAGTTAAATTAACAAGTGTAAGATGGATTTTTCATTGTAATTATTGTTGTCGATGTATTATAAATTTGATGCAACAGTTCCTTTGAAACATCTTCTTTCGTCGTAATTCGACGGGTTCCACCTCGTATTTTTGATGTTTACATTAACTTTTAAATGGATGTACCACTTTTGATATTTCTCTGAAAGACTTTTTCATTCTGCTGATTCTGTATACATTTTAGCCTCACCAACCAGTAGCTGAGAGGTCCTGCTCTCAAAGCTGGTAGACTGGAGGTGCTGGGTTTGAACCCAACCATGCCCGTCGGCTTAATCGTTCAGAGTTTTCCGTGGTTGTCTTCAAATCTTGCATTTCCTTGCAAAAATACAGGTTAGGTTCCGTTAGAAAGACCCCCCACGGAGGGCATCCTCCCTTGTCGTGCCAATATCACTCATATAGATAATTGGCCGTCATAAATAACAACTGTATACATTTTATCAAAATCTTAAAATGATGCCTGTTTGCTTTTTTCTTCTCGAATGCTGTAATAATAATAATAATAATTTAAAAAAATAATTTTCATAAAATTTAAATGTATTGCTAAAATAGAAAGTAGTATTTTCCTTTTTATAAATTGTTGTTTTCATCATCAATAGCTTTTTCTGAGTTTGTCTTGAATTTTTTAATGTGTTAGGTATTGGTATTAGATTATTCATAGTATGTGTAAGATGATCGTATTGTTTAGAATGTCAGTATTTCATTGAAATAATATTTTCCCTTTTGAGTATGATTGTCCTGTCTTATGTAATTTTCATACTGGGACATGTAAAAAAATTATACTTTTTTGTATATTGTGATCGTATTATTTGGATAAATATTTGTATTGAAAGTATGTTCCATGCGTCACATTGTTTAAAATTCTTTTGGGTCTAATGGGTTATTTTTTAATCATGCCGAGAGTTCTTCTGCATTAGATACCTGCTGAAGAATGGATTAACTCTCGATTACTATCCTAAAAAAATTTATGCTGTTACTGTCACAAGGCAGAAACTGTCTAATTTCGACGAAAGAAAATGTTTAAGAAGGAACTGTTTCATTGATTTATAATAATTCTGCAAAATTAGTTACAATAAAAAATGCATCTTATTAGGTACACAACAAATTTTCCAGGTTTTTTTTAATCAATGAAAAATGGAAAACTTCAAGAGAAATGCAAAAAATGGTTTATTCAAAGTATCATGCCTCGCTAGCTACACATTTTTGCCATATCCCTGGCAATACATGAATACCGTGATGATAAAACAGTGTGTCTTTAGGCTGAAATCATTCATCCAACCAATTTTGCACTTCATCAAAATTTGCCAAGTGTAGCCCAGCCAAGGCATGTGCCATCGACCGGAACAAGTGATAATCAGAAGGGACGGGTCTGGCAAATACGGCAGGTACAGTAGCAGATCCCATTTCAGCGTTTTTGTTTTGATGATTTCCTGGACGATGGAAATGCGATGGCACGGAGTGTAGTCATGCTGCAATATCACTCGTTCATGTCTCATTCTGGCCGTTATTCAAGCAATGTGTGGTTAGATTGATCAGTTGTTGTTGGTACGATACCCATTGACAGTTTCGCCTGATTTCAGAAGCTTATAGTACACGATTCCTTTCTGGTTCCACCAAACACAGAGTATTGTCTTCTTTCAGAAGCAATTTGGCTGTGCCGTCGATGTTGATGCCTCGCCAGGTGAAAGCCACGATTTTTTATGTTTGGCATTCTCAAAATATATCCACTTCTCATTGCCAGTAAGAATTCCATGCAAGAAATTTGTTCTTTCATGCCTCAAAAGCAAAATTTCAGAAGTGGCTCTTCCATTTTTCATCTGTCTCTCAGTCAACTCATGCGGCACCCATTTTCCTTCCATTTGAATTTTTTCCATGGCATGTAAATATTTGGAAATACTTTGACGAGTCATGTTTAATGCCTCCACAAGTTGATCTTTTGTTTGTGTATCATTTTCATTCAATAACACTTGCAGATCAGCATCCTCAATTGTTTTTCGTCTTTCAGAGAACTCTACACTACTTAAGCATTTAAACCAGTTTCACAGGTAGTTTTTGATGGTGCATGTTCGACGTAAGACTCCTCAAGCAAACAACGTGCTTTAGCTGCATTTTTTTTTTTTTTCTTTTTCTTCAAGTTAAAGCAGAAAAGCAAAACTTCCCACAAATGCAGTTTATTTGGCACAAAACTCGACATCTTCGTTGTCAGAAAAAATATTTTTACATTGCGATATGTGTTCGTATTATGACTGGTTATTGTTAACAGATGTCCAAACTATTAAAAAAAATACAACTTCAGCCATGTATGTCGAATACATGTGTCATTAGCACCATCCATGTGTGAAACCCGGAAACTTAGTAGCGCACCTGGTATATTGTTTAGTTTAATTCTCTAACAAATATTATTTTAACTTAAAGTTAGCAAAATACTATTTCTATAAAACTCAGTTGTCCAAATTATTGAAAAATTAAACTTTAATCGTATACATAATCAGTAAAATCAGTAAATATCAGTTATTATGACGAATCTATCATTTGAGGCTCTTATGCTTGGTATTCTGGAATGAAAAAACAGCAAAATTTATTCCACTTTGACACTTTGATTTCATAGGGAATTTTTTCCCTATGAAATCTAAATCGAACATCATTTTCATCATCTCAAAATTTACATACACTCTTCTCATAGCCGTATTCACCATTTAAAAAAACTTGACATTTTAATTTGATCATTTTAAAATCATTTTAACTCCAAACTTTGAGTCACATTTGTTGATTAAATTTTTGTATGTGAACAGTCGCACTCTTGACCTGAGGTTCTAATCTCAGTATCAGAGAGTAAAAATTGCTGTAATTTCTGTCTTTTAGATGCATTTGTGATAAAATATTTAGTTTTATCTAAGAAAATGATTGTTTTCTTTTAAAAACTGTCATTTTCACTTACTTAAGCATTTCACCTAGTTCTTCAAACTCAGATCAGCAGAATGATAAAAATATGGAATTGTAAAAACTGTATGAGGTAAAATGCATGTCCCTAATGGGATTTTGAGCCGCTAAACCCTGTACAATAATCTAACCGTTCTTTTAAGTTTTCTAAAAAATTTATCAGAAAATGGCATGAATAAAGATAAATAAATCTCATTATTTCTCTCTTCTCTGCAACAGTGAAAGTGATCCAATTGCCACCATTTTGAAGAAATTTCATAAAAAACTTAAAATATCAAAATGGGGATATTTTGAAAAACAGCTAGTGCGGACACATCTATAAATGAACAACTTTCAGTTACAAAATTTATTAGTAAAATTGGTACAGTAGAAAGCTGAGGGCAAATGTCTGAAAAACAGCCTTATATATATACCGTGTGTCCTAAAAAGGCTTGACTGATTTTAAAATTAAATAACTTGCAAACGGTGACAGAAATTTAAAAAATTCTTGCAGGAGCTTTATGCATAAAGTCAAAAGTTTTTTTACAGTGATTTTCGAATTTAGTTCAAATTACAAACAACAGATGGCGCTGTAAGCAATAGGCGCTAAAAACAGGCTCGATTTTTTGGTCGATCTCTTCATCCATGTGGAAAAAAAGAGATGGAAATGTATTAAGTGGGTCCCGAAGGACCAAAAATCAAGCCTGAATTTAGCATCTATTGATCGCAGCGCCATCTGTTGTTTGTAATTCAACTAAAATCAAAAATCACTGTAAAAAAACTATTGATTTTATGCATAACCCTCCTGCAAGAATTTTTTAAATATCTGTCACCGTTTGCAAGTTATTGAATTTTAAAATCAGTCAGTCTTTTTTAGGACACCTGGTATATAGGGTATATATTTTTTTCATTGTAAGTAGTGAATCATGTTTACAATTTGGGTTAGCTGAAAATTATAAAAAATTACATCAAATTATGTTATTTTGATAAAATTATAGCAGAATGTCTTAAAGAATAGTGATAAAATTTGATTAGTTGAGAGAATTTTGGGCAAAAACTTGGGGAACCTGATATTATTTTAAACCTGGAATTAGTGCTAAGATCATCTTTGTTAGCTTTTCTAACTCAGCGAAGCGAATTCATCCAGGCGAGTATCACCAAATTCTGTAATAGGAATTGCTGTTTTCTGGACAAAGACTTCCGATTTGAATCTCTTTACACTGTATATCACTGTTCTTCTATAGAGACACTCTAAATTTTTGTAAAACATTGCGTTTTATCAGTGTGTGATTTCAATTATGTTATTTTCAAAAATGAAGCATTTCTTCCTGTGAAGAATTTCAAAGCTGCTGGAGTGAAAATGACGCACTTCTACAAAATATATTTCAGTTTTAAGAATTAAAATACATGCTTTTTTAAAATTATAAAGTGACGTCATTAGCATTTCACTTTTATGATCCAGTCTTAAACAACATCTATAGTGAAGTATGTATATGACATCAATATCGCGGAATAATACACAAACCCAGCAAAAAGCAATGTTGTCATTCAAGAAACACGGCAAAACAAATTGGGTATCTAATGATTCATATGCCTTCATTTGTTTGTAACATTAATATGGGTACTGAAAATTAGATATAGTTTATAATAGTTCCATGTTTTATTCGAATTCATTTTTATTTTTTCAAAATTCGAAAAATATTATTACACACGGGCTAATAAAATTGCACTCTTTCAGCTTTTTGATATGAATTAAGTAAATGCCAGAGATAAGTTGCACAAATTTCTTTAAAATGTATTTTTGTAAAGAGAAAGTGTTGCATCGTTTGTAAAGTAAGTTTTCGATAAACTAAAAATCATTTAATTGATAAATAAAAATGAAATAAAACCAAAATTCACCATGTTTTATAGCTGACAATATTCTTGACATAGCACGTATTTTAAGAATTTTTTTTTTTTTTTTTTTTTTCCAGTTATAAGAAAATAGCAACAAAAAGATACTGTAATCTATTATTTTCCCTTTACTGTCTACAGAAATGGAGTGCTCCATTTGCCACCATTACAGAAATGGCATTTAAAAAGCACAAAAAATTTTTCTCAAAAATAAATTGAGGTACAGTTTTCAAACAAATGGCATTTAAAAGTACATTTTTTGCCTATACAACAGTGTAAAAATTGAAAATGTGCGATCTTTAGAAGTTAAAAAAATCACAGTAGCAGAAATTGAAAAAGCGAAATTTCATCGGAAAGTGTTGCCATTCACAAAATGACGTCAGCATTACGTCAGATATGTTTGTCCTTTTTAATATAGATATCTATGAGATCACATGATGTGATTTCCATACTTATACACTTTACACAGCAATATTTTGAGGAAAGATAGTAATTAAGTAGAAATGCATGTTCTTTTGCCTTTTATTAGAAAAACTAAAATAAAATTGTACCAAATTTTCATCTCCAAAGACGTCTTTGCAGTCAGAAAAAAAAAGTCACTGTATTTTAACTACAAGATAGCAAAAGAGTATTGAAGACAAGGAAATATTTTCACAATTAAAAAGCAATTTGTTACAATGAAAATTAATGCTGGATTCATTAATATATCTCACACAAAATTTTTTATCTAATGTTTGAAGGTATAAAAGCCAGTTAAACCAATCAACTCTCAAATGAAAATATATTGCTTAATAAATTATGACCATTATTATTATTTTTTTTAACTATTAATGCATTAAGCAGTTGAGTTTCAAAATTATAATTTGTAGAATTTATTTTTTAAACATTAATCTACTTCATATCTTAAATTATTTCCAATTTTTAATGTATATTTTCCTTCTTTTACAGCAAACTCGTGTAATCCCAGCTATTACAAGATCTTCAACTCTTCTCACAGTTCCCCGTACTGCCGTGACAGCTTCTGCTGTTCCAACTACTACTCAACCTAAGTTTGTCATTGTTACACCAAATACTCGCCCTGGAACTCCTGTTTCTACTGTTAATCAACCATCTCCTACACCTTCATCAGTAGTTAGCAGTGGTGCTACGCCAACTCTTGTTAAAATTGTGACAACTCCATCTGTTTCATCTGTGCTCGGAAAACCAGTGACAACATCTGCTCCATTATCAAAATTAGTTGTTTTGCAAGCATCTGACGAGACAACAATTAAATCAGAACCTACTACTCCTGTACAAAGTCGACCTGGAACTCCTGATGTAGCAGCTTACGTGTCAGCAGCAGATGGAACTGATCATAGCTAATATTCAATTTTGTGATAGATTCACATTTATTGATGGCTTGTTTAAACTGTGATCTAAATTGTCTAGTGCTTAGGCAGGGCTTCCCAAACTTTTAAGACTAATGTACCGTTAAATCGAAATTCATACTTTTAATGTACCATCATATTACAAAGGTAATGTTCACATTTTAAATCAAATGATTATATTAGAATAGTAATATTATTTTTTATTGACGTAAAAATACAAACAAATATTATATACGTTTTTAGAAATAATATGTTAATATTTATGACTTAGCATGCAATGAATTTTAAAAACTAACTTGATTTGTATTGCTAATGTGAAGGCTGTGCTTTACAAAGCACAGACCGGTTTAGTGTTCATTAAATTTAGCCAAAAGCCATGTACTCTCACACAAGTAAGTTGTATTAAACACTATTAAAAATTTTGGTTTAGTGAAATTCAAAATAGTTTCACTTTTGGTTTTCTAATAATTATTTGTGTATTCCTCACATTAGCATCAGAAGGCTCTTTGGGAAACCCTGATCTAAGTATCTTGAGATGCATGAGATTTTATGCAATCTAAACAAGGATATTTGCATTGCCATAGTTTTATTGAGTTGCATTTGATGCATAAGATTGATTACCTAGTGTTCAAAATTTCCATACTCCATAAAATTGCCATGAAACATGATTTCTGTTTCTGAAGTCATATATTGTTTGTTTTTTTTAATTTAGTGATGCTTTTCATCAGTTGGAGCAGATTGTGCATGTATCAACAAGTTTCTTCCAAACTTGTTTTTACCTTTGTGGTATATAATTGGATTTTAATGTGGTTTCATTTTTCTTTGGCTTTTGAGTTGATAATATTTACTTTTGTAAGGTTGCAGCGGGTTACATGTAACCCAAGTAAGCTCTGCTCCATCTGATGAAGGGACATGCTAATCAATTATTTTTGAAATTAAAGTTCTGTTTATAGGACTTTTTATATGATATTGCCTTTTAATCTCTATTTTATATACATTTTGGATCAATAAGTGTGCATTTATCTATGGCAATATCATTAAAGTGATAACTAATTTGATCACTATACTTACTAAAGACATATGCTACTTAGTTATTTTGTATATTGAACGCAATTTATTTAAGCAGTGGTTGTGAAAATTTTTTTGCATACAGAAAATCTTCCCCATCTGAAAACTTTTAGACAAGTTGGGACATGATGTAAACACATCTTAAGATATCATATGATCATCTCATTTATGTAGTATGTTATAGTCATATTTTTTACATCATATGCTATTTATAGTTTTCATTTGCATTAATGTTTATAGGGACTTTTTATGTCATTTGTCAGAAAGGTGAATTGAATTCATTTTTTTTTTTAAATTATTTTTGTAAAAAAGAGGGGCAAAATTAATTGTTTGGAACAAGATGCCAATTCAATATTTAGCAATTAAATTTCTCTTGAGTACTCTAAATTCAAACTTCAGGCATTCTAAATTAGATTGCTTAAAATAACGTAATTTCTTTCTTGTGTTATTTGGGAGGGGGGGGGGGGGTATACTATTCTAATACCTACATTAAAATTGTTGTTTATTTCCTGTTTGGCTATTAGGGAAATGCCCTTCTTGCATGCAATTTCTTCGTAACTAGTAGATATCTCCTAATAAAATAACCTTTATTTTTCCTTTTTATATTTGTGAAAATAATTATTGAAACGCTACGGCAAGATTGTGCCAGTTCATATGTAAAAATTATAAATTGTCATGCATGGTATATAATTACCTTTAATATCTTTATTTGTTTGTCTGTCTGCATTGTAATTTTATAAAAGTATTCCAGCTATGACAAAAATGAATGTTTTCTGAATAAACTACAACATATTTAGCAGAATAGTCTAGCAGGATACATATAACAAAAATCAGAAATATTTATCAGTTATTGGCCATTATTTTTGAATGAACATACATTTTTTTAACTTAAAATTTTAGGATACTCAAAGTCAATTATTAAATAACCTTAAACTTCAATAGATTTTATTTGAAAACGTGAAGAACTATTACAATGCATTTTCATCTGTAGTTTTGATTCAATTGCAGTTTAACTATTTGCATGTCATACTAAATTAAATCATAAAAATATCATATTTTATTAAATTATCATAAAAATTTCTTCAAATTAGGAAAGATTCTAATCTGAGGAAATTTAGCATAACATGAGTATCGTTTTTATATAGTTTTCTGCGAATGATAATTATTGTAAACTATGTAATATTGCCTTTTATCTTGAATCTTTGAAACATATTACTAGTGGGTATTTATCAGACCGTCTAATGAATGTTCCAAAATCATATTAACATGCAAATTATTTAATTAAAATGATTTGCTGCTTGTTTGAATAAGAGACAAATATAACCAGTTTAATGGTGGAAGGTCTGCGATAATCTATGCATAATGGACGACTCTAGTTGTTTCGCTTTTCACAGATTTTTCTTTAGCAAATTTTGCACTGACTGTTGAAGAACTGGATAATGTTTTTCAAAATTTTGTGTATAAAAAGGAAAATTAAATAAGTGTTTTTTTAACTTACACCCCCCCCCCCCCCCCAAAAAAAAAAAAAAAAAAAAAATTATAATGTAAGATGATTACTGGCAAGTAAAATACACCTGAAAGTAACAAACTCAAAATGCATTATTGCATAACAAATTAAATAAACAAATGTGTAAAATTTATAAAATAACTTTTATCCCTAGAGTTTTATTAAACTAATTGATTTTGTTTTTTCATTCTTTTTGTTATCATGCTTGGTTTATTAAAAATAACACTGAACTCATATTCTTTGATATTTTTCATCTATTGATATATGTGTTATCTCACAGCCAATGTTGTGTTGTTTCAGTGTAAACATAGCTTATATTTACTGTTTCTTGTATAAATGAATCTTTATGTAACTTTTCAAAATTATATTTAATAAAAGTTATTTTTATTTAAATTTATGGTAAGTTAATATAAATTTATTACATAAATGTGATAAGTTAATCAAGAATCATCAAAACATTGTTTCATATTTTAAATAAATATCATGAGGCTAGTTAAACAAGCTTGCTGATTAAAATATTTACTTATGTAAAATGCACATTTTTTTTCCAATGTTTTAGGGCTGAAAAGCAGGGTTCTCATTATACGCAGAGTATTTCGAAAACTATATGAAACAATATTTCTATTTACTAAGTTACTGAATAGAACATGTAGATGTTTCGATAAAATTGTACGAATATAAACATAGTAAGTAAAATAACTAAAGTAATTGCACTTTTACAGGCTTATTTATTGTGAACAAATATACAGTAATTATTTCCTTTTGTGTTTTTTCTACTAACATACCAGAAAAACAATGATTTTATCTTAAAATAGCATAACTGAAAAGTAAATTCAGAATTCTCAAAAAAATATATTGTATATTTATTAGATTAGTGTTTCACAGTTAAACCAGTAGTAAAATCAATGTATGCAAAGCACAATGTCAAAATCCTTACATGTAAAATAAATAAATACCTAAGATGAAAATTCCACCTTGAGTTAGGGGATAGTTTACTTTTTCAACAATTTTGTTTATTTTAAAAAATATATTGTTCAAATGGTGAACTCTAATTTTTAAAAATCCCTACTATTTTAAACATTTGTATTTTTGCCCATTTTCATTTTTTAAGATTTTCAAATGTGTATTACACAAGACTGCACATGGATTTTTAGATACATCTAATATTATATCTACCCCATATATATAAAATTCTAATAAAACGGATATATGAAACGATTCTTTGAAACAACTGATTATGTTTCACGGCGATTTCTTCTAAAATATGGAATACTTTGCGATGAAATTAACACAAAAAATCCGTATTGATCCGCAGATTTCAAAACTGGTATTAGAATTTTTTTAATTTGAATTAGTTTTCGAAATATTCATTTTTTTCTAATTGTAAATACTTTTTTCTAATGATGGCAACTCAAATTTTAATCATAACAGATATTTTTTTTTCATATTTCAGAAAAGGTTATTATTTTAAACTAATTTGGCGACCAGTTTGGCCCCCCTTAAATCTATGCTAAGAACAATGCTTTATTATTATTTTTTTTTGTATTTCGTTATCATTTTATTTAATACAAAACTTTCATTTAAAACTGAAACATTTAAAATTAATGGCTTTCACCTCTTTCTTTTTTTAAAACGAAACAAAAAGAAAAATATTAGGCGCAGATGTCATATACGCACCGGTGTACCTAATTGGTGCCAAAATGGCGTTATTTTGCCTGACATTGTGACCCGGCTATTGTTGCTTATTTATTAATAAATGTTTATTGACATTTATTTTCTTTTTATTAAAAAAATGTAATAAATTGTTTTGTTCTATAGTTATTGATTAATTTTTTATTTATTTATTGTTATTTCATTTTAAAAATAATAGAAAATAATTAAAAAATACATCAGTAACTGGTATTTGAAAATGACGTTTTCGCCAAATTGTCGTAAAAAAAAACAACAACAACAAAAAAAAAATACGCCAAACCCGATTAAATAATGCAACAGATCATGACATTTAATTTCAAATTCAAAGTAATGTTTTAATGGTACTACTTAGTTATCCTGTCGACCAATTTCGTCAAATTATATAAATCGCCAAACCACTCACCAAATTATGCAAATTGACACAATTTTTATTTTAAATAACAAAAGAACAAACAAATCAGTATAACATTAATAAAAATATAAATAAAATGTCGGAATAAAAATCACTTGATGGCGTAAACACGTGTAACTTTCTTACAGTCAAGTGAATGTGACATTTATGATCAACCATTATTAGCATTTAATCTTATAGTCTGGCGATAGATTTTTGGTCGATGGGATAACCAAGTAGTACTGTTTTAATTTACCACTCGAAAAATAAAAAAATGCTAACTGGCAAGTTAAAAAAAAAAGCTATTGGCGAGATTTGCATCCGGCTAACATAAAAGAACCAAGAATTCTTTGTGATCATGGCAACTTTTATATAGTTTTATTCGAAAAAATAACTTTTATTCTTTAATCAAAATGGAAACCTTTCTTATGAAAAGGGGTAATGATGGCGATAGAATAATATTTGGCGACTTATCTCTATAGAGATTGTTTTCAATTCTAAAAACAGAAAAAAACTTTAAAATTAGTATTAAATGAGTACATGTTAAAAGCAGGAAAATATTGAAAATTATGTCTTGAAAATTGTATTTACATGTGAATACTAAAAGAGAAAGGAAACTTTAAAATAATAATACATTACTAATATTATACATTACTATATTAATACTATACACTAATAATTATTTACTATATATATAATAATACATTACTATATTAATACTATACATTAATAATAATAATAATACATTAATATGCATTTAACCCTTTCAGGGGCAAGGTACTTCTATTCGTAAAATATTGAAATCAGTGAATGGCACCAGAATTTACAAACAAATTTTGAAATACGGAAATGCTTTTGTTCACTCACGTAATAAAAGGAAATATTTCATTCCAATATTCTGGTGCCAATGTAGCATTTAAGAATTAAAATTTAAGTGGTCCATAAATGAACCATCGCCCTTGGGGTTAATGCAGTAAATTGTATTATGTCAATCGTTTTATAATGCTGTTAAAAAATACTGGCTGTCAAAGATTCTGTTTACTTAATTCATTTTATTTTAGCTTCTTTTCAAATGTTTAACTGATCTTCTTTAATCAAACACGAAAACAACCATTGGATGTTTTAACAGCAACTGATTCGGCCTTAAATTTTCGCAATCAAAGGGAATTGAATGGAAACCCATTTACAGGGAGATCGCTATAGGTTTTTTTCATTATAATTCAATCTTTTTAAAACCGATCAAATTAGCATGATTTTAGATTCTGCGGTGTCTGAATGGGGATTGGCAAGTGTAGCTTGCAAGGGGCAGAGAAGGGGTGCCCAGAGAGGGGTTTGGTGATGCAAAATGCGTCATACAATTTGTTTTGGGGGGGAATTTAGAGAAATAGTACATTTGGGGGAGGGGGGGGTTAAATTTTAATACTGTTTCCTTTTTTTTTTTTTTTTTTACTATAAAAAAAAATTCTTGATTTTTTTTTTTTTAATATCACTTTTTAACTTCTTTTCAACATTCAATTTCCAGAAATGTTCATGTTTTTTTTTCATTCTTTAAATTCTAGATAAGGGCAATAAGAACCCATTCTGCATCTCAGTATCTTTGAAGGCACTGTAACAAAAAAAAATACTTGGTATACAGGTGGGAAAATGTTTAACACTTTCTGAAAGGCAATTAGGACTGCAAGACGTGATAAAAGGAATAGTTTTCCAGAAGTGTCTTAAGTAATTTATTATATTATTTGATAGGGTCGTATCATACAGTCCGAGTGCAAAAATACATTATTGATGGGTATGATAAGAAATAGCAACAAAATAAGCATATCAGAGTAAGAGACAATGCTAAAATAAATTACTTGACGATTTTCAGAAAACTAGGATTTAAGTACAGTATATTTTAGTGATGTTAGAAGAGTAGTATTGTATGTCATTAAAACAGTATAAGGTGAACAACCTGTACAGAGAAAAAGACTTCCAGTTAGTGATGAGCGATAACGAGATGTTTAACGATTATAATTTTAACGATTGTATGGACATCTCGATATTTTTCGATTGTGCAAAATTTTTCTCGATGACTCCAGTTTGCCAATTGCTTTTATACCATACCCTATTCGATTTTATCAAGAATCATCTGTGGATAAACTGCAATGAGTCGGGTTAATAAGGACTAATTGGTTACGCCCGCTAGGCGTCCCTTCTTTAATCAGGATCTCTAATTTATTCGTAATCTTATAATATGAAATCTCATACTGGGTGCCCGCTGCATACGGCACCGTATAGCAGGCGTGCAAGCACTGCAAAATCTTATAAACAAAAAAAATCTCGGACCGGATCCTTGGGGGTCAAAGGGCGGGCACAGGAGTTGCATAATATGAATAAGTGGTCACAGGGCTTTCCAACAATATATCACATGAGAGTTATAAGCAAAATTTAGAAAAGTGCCCCAAGAGGGTAAAATAGAGAGAGGGTCATCGGAGGAGCATAACATCAATAAGTGGTCACAAGCCATTTCAACCAAATGTCACATGAGGGGTCTTCAACTAAATTTATAAAAATGCCCCTTGGGGTGACAAAGTGGGGGAAAGGGGCACGGGAGGTGCATAACATGAGTAGTGGTCACAGTCCTATCAAACAATATGTCAATGAGGGGTATCAGCTAAATTTCGAGAAGTGCCCCTTGTGGGGACAAAGTGAGGGGAGGGACACTGGAGCTGCATAACATCAATAAGTGGCCACAGGCCTTTCCAATCAAATGTCACATGAGGAGTCTCGAGCTAAATTTCTAGAAATGCCCACCCCATCGTGAGGGCAAAATGGAGGGGGAGGGGCGCAGGAGGTGCATAACATGAATAAGTGTTCACAGTCCTTTCAAACAATATGTTACATGAGGGGTCTCAGCTAAATTTAGAAAAGGGCCACTGTAGGTGTCAAAATGAGGAAAGGGGCACGGTAGGTGCTTAATATGAATAAGTGGTCGCAGGACTTTCTAATGATATATCACATGAAGGGTGTCGGCAAAAATTAGGAAAGTGCTCCCCCCAGGGGTCCAACTATCGCCCCCCCCCCCCCTTTTTGAAAGTTCATATATTATAAGTAATATTTTTCGGAAAACTCCATAAAAAAAAATTCGAATTAAAATGATGAAAGCGCAAAAAAGTTCGAAAACTGCCCCATGCTGTGGGGGCCAAATTGGGGAGGGGGGAAGAAAGTCTCATAATATGAAAGAGTGATCCGAGGGCTTTCCAATAATATATATATGAAGGGTCCAAAAAAGTTTGAAAATTTCACACCCCCAGGTGGGGCCACTCTTTCGGCTCGGAATTCACGCATGCCCCACTTTTATTTTTTAATATTTAATAAATAATATTTATCGGAGGACTCCATCAAAAAAACACATCTAAAATTATATTCATTGTAGAAATCATTACGGTTTTAAAAATTTGTTTGCCTCCTCCGCACCCCCCTCTTTGAAATTTTTATATTTAATAAATAGTATTTATCAGAGGGTTCCAAGTATGTGACAGCTTGATTAGGATAAAATAAGAGAAACTTTGAAAATTAAGGCTTCATTTCACGATTCATTGTCATGCCTCTTTCTCTATCTCGTCTTGATAAATTTTCTTGCATCTTTTCTCTGCCGAGAACGAGAAATTGATTTCTCGTTTTCGGCCAACTTGTGAAAAGACACTAATGAAGAACAACATATCGAGAAGCGAAGAAAATTGATTTCTCATTCTCGGCCAACATATGAAATGTTGAAAAGCGTGAGAGGAATAATCGAGAAGTCAAAATTCGAGATGTCGGTGATATTATGGAGATGAGATTTGCGGAAATGCCAGAGAAAGAGAGAAATGAAGCTTTCAGAGTTAAACTTACCGCATTTCTGGTTTAAGTCATAATTTCTCAAAGGAGTGCATTTGCTTATCCAACCTTTTTCTGTTATTAACCAATACTAGCTGGCTTCGCCCGCTAGCGGGCCCCTCCTTTTCATGAACGACTCCTTTTTTATAAAATCTCGAAGCGAACGAACCTCGACCCGGGTCCCCGCTGCCTACGGCACCGTATAGCAGGCGTGCTGCGCACGGACTGCAAACTGTTATAAAAAAGCCTTTCGCTATAATGAAAGTGGAACGTGGTCCTCGTTGCCTACGGCACCGTATAGCAGGCGTGCTGCGCACGCACTGCATACCCCTCCTTTTTATGAACCTCTAATAATATGAAATCTGGAAGCGAACGAACATCGAACCTGGTCCTCGCTGCTTACGGCACCGTATAGCAGTTGGGCTGCGCACGCACTGCAAACTCTTTTTTAAAAGCCTTTCGCGCTCGAACGAAAGTCGAACCGGGTACCCGCTGCCTACAGCACCTTATAGCATAATCTTGTAAAAAAGGCAATCTCGCTCGAACGAATCTCGAACCGGGTCCTCGCTGAATTTCGTTAAATTTAGATTTAACAAAATAGCGTTATGTTAGTTCCACATTCTACCACCAGGGAGCGCACACTATTTATAATAAAACTGTATCGGAATGAAAGTCCGTTAAACAACGTATCAGTAGATATGTTAAACAGATCGTCTTGTTAGATTGCCTAATTTTAACAAAATCGCGTTATATTAGTTCCGTATTCCATCACCAGGGAGCGCACTGTATTCTTAACAAAAACATATCTGAACGTAATGCCTTCACGCAACCTTTCCGTAGATACATGAGTCGGGATGGTGGCGGTCTTAACCAAGAATTCTGTTAGTTCCACTTTCCACCACCAGGTAGCGCATTCTATTCATAACAAAACTGTGTCGGAAGGAAAGTCCGTTAAACAACCTATCAGTAGATATGTTACTCGAGGTGTTGGCGGACTTAAGCAAGAATTTAAGATATTTGCACAAATTACTATTCGGAAATAGTGGTAACTAAACTTTTGACATTTTTGTATTTAATAAGAAGGATATATCTCAATGTGTTATGAACTATCTTAATGTTTCAAGCAGATCGCCTTGTTATATTTCCTAAAATTAATTAAATCGCGTTATGTTAGTTCCACATTCTACCACCAGGGATCGCACTCTATTCATAACAAAACTGTATCGGAAGGAAACTCCGTTAAACAACCTATCAGTAGATATGTTAAACAGATCGCCTTGTTAGATTGCCTAATTTTAACAAAATCGCGTTATGTTAGTTCCGGATTCCACCACCAGGGAGCGCACTGTATTCTTAACAAATACATATCTGAACGAAACGCCTTCACGCAACATTTCCATAGATAAATGGGTCAGGAAGGTGGCGGTCTTAACAAAAAATTCTGTTAGTTCCACATTCCACCACCAGGGAGCGCACTCTTTTCATAACAAAACTGTGTCGGAAGGAAAGTCCGGTAAACAATCTATCAGTAGATATGTTACTCGAGGTGGTGGCGGTCTTAAGCAAGAATTTAAGATGTTTGCAGAAATTACTATTCAGAAATAGTGGTAACTAAACTTTTGGCATTTTTATATTTAATAAGTAGTATGTATATCAATGTGTTATGAACTATCGTAAAGTTTCAAGAAGATCGCCTTGTTATATTTCCTGAATTTAACAAAATCGCGTTATGTTAGTTCCACATTCTACCACCAGGGAGCGCACTCTATTCATAACAAAACTGTGCCGGAAGGAAAGTCCGTTAAACAACCTATCAGTAGATATGTTACTCGAGGTATCACATGGCGGGTAACAGATAAATACAGAAAAGTGGGGGGGGGGGGGATGGACACCGGAGATGCATAAACATAGTAGCAAGAGGGGGGACAAACTGGGCTCGTGATGTCCAACAGTTTGATATGAAACACCGCTGAGTTAAGTCAAAACCAGAAGAAGTTGCAAAAGTTAACCCATTATGGGCACGCTGAGAGGGGGAGGGGGGAAGAGAAAGATGGGGAAAAACTGGGCTCGTGATGCCCAACAGTTTGATGAGAACTCTCTCTGAGGCGGAACTTCCTACTTATAGGAGCAAAAATCACCGAATTATTGTCTTTTGAAAAAAAATGTTTGCAAAAATTTGCTTTTTTTGGCCATAACTTTCTGGAAAGACCTCGTAAAGCTTAGTTAACATGATTTTCAGTTCGGAAATTTTAATACCTTTAATTTAAGGTGTATTATGTGTGTGTGGGGGGGGGATTTGCTTAAATTAAAAAGTTCAATAAAAACGTGCCTCGTATGTCTAAGCTTGTATGTTATTCAGTTCGGAATTTAATTTACCTTTATTTTAAGGTGTATGTTGAGGGGGTGCGTGGGAAATTTAATGATGTCGAGTCTCAGATTCAATTTTGAAAGGATTTTCCATCGATTATGAGTTGTTAATTAGCTAATGACGTCCGTAATTACGGCCGGATTTTCTCGAAACCACAAAGTCCGTTTTTCTCGGAAAATGGCGGCAAAAATCGACATATAATAAGACCCTCTGCGTCGCCTGTGAGAAAAGTAGTTCCGGCGACACGGGCGAGTGTTACCAACATACAGACAGACGTTTACGGACATTAATAGTAGTAGAGAAGAGATGATAATGCAAAGAAATCCTATATTTTTTCATATTTCCTTAAATATCTCGGCTCCTATTGGTCGGAGAGCTTAGATCTCGCGCCAAAAGTAGCTCCGAAGCACCCAAGCAAACTTTTCCCCGCGATTATTTTGCCGTCTTCCAATTTCCTCTAACTGTATTAGGGCCCCGGGTAGGGCCCCTTTAAAATATTTTTTGTAGTAATTTCAGCAATTATGTTAAATTATTGGTTAAGACCGCCACCCTCCTGATCCATGTATCTATGGAAAGGTTGTGTGAAGGAGTTTCGTTCAGATACGCTTACGTTAAGATTAGAGTGCGCTCCCTGGTGGTGGAATATGGAACTAACATAACACGATATAGCTAAAATTAGGAAATCTAACAATGCGATCTGTTTGAAATTTTGAGATAGTTCATAACACTTAATAAAAAGAACTTTCCGTAGATACATGGGTCGGGAGGGTGGCGGTCCTAACCAATATTTTCAGAAATTTAGAAAAATGCTCCCCTAGGGGGGTGAAAAGGGGGAGGATGAGAACCGAAGATGCATAACTTGAATCAGCCTTCACAGACCTTTCCTATGATATATCACATGGCGGGTAACAGATAAATACAGAAAAGTGGGGGGGAGGATTGGGGGGATGGACACCGGAGATGCATAAACATAGTAGCAAGAGGGGGGACAAACTGGGCTCGTGATGTCCAACAGTTTGATATGAAACACCGCTGAGTTAAGTCAAAACCAGAAGAAGTTGCAAAAGTTAACCCATTATGGGCACGCTGAGAGGGGGAGGGGGGAAGAGAAAGATGGGGAAAAACTGGGCTCGTGATGCCCAACAGTTTGATGAGAACTCTCTCTGAGGCGGAACTTCCTACTTATAGGAGCAAAAATCACCGAGTTATTGTCTTTTGAAAAAAAATGTTTGCAAAAATTTGCTTTTTTGGCCATAACTTTCTGGAAAGACCTCGTAAAGCTTAGTTAACATGATTTTCAGTTCGGAAATTTTAATACCTTTAATTTAAGGTGTATTATGTGGGGCGGTATTAGCTTAAATTAAAAAGTTCAATAAAAACGATCATAACTTTATGGTCGTGCCTCGTATGTCTAAGCTTGTATGTTATTCAGTTCGGAATTTAATTTACCTTTATTTTAAGGTGTATGTTGAGGGGGTGCGTGGGAAATTTAATGATGTCGAGTCTCAGATTCAATTTTGAAAGGATTTTCCATCGATTATGAGTTGTTAATTAGCTAATGACGTCCGTAATTACGGCCGCATTTTCTCGAAACCACAAAGTTCGTTTTTCTCGGAAAATGGCGGCCCGAATCGACATATAATAAGACCCTCTGCGTCGCCTGTGAGAAAAGTAGTTCCGGCGACACGGGCGAGTGTTACCAACATACAGACAGACGTTTACGGACATTAATAGTAGTAGAGATTTTTCTGTTATTAACCAATATGGGTTAGGAGGCATAGTGGTTTATGTATTCAGTTCTGTATAGTCCTACTTTCAATTATTACTGTTGAATTTAGTGTCATTTTGCCCCGAATTTTCAATGTTTCTCTTACTTTAGCTCTGTCAAGCTGTCCCATACCTGGGGCGCTCAGATAAATATTATTTATTAAATATAAAAATTTCAGAGAGGAAGGTGAGTGAATTCCGGAAGGCGCGAAAATGGCCCGAAGGGGGATTAATTTTCAAACTTTTATCGAACCCCTCCTGTGACATATCATCAGAAAGTCCTTTGACCACTCTTTCATATTATGAACCTTTCTCCTCCTGGAGTAAATTTCGGGAGGGGGGAAGCAGTAAGGGAGTGAATTTTTTAAATCGTTGCGATTTCTACAATAAATATCATTTTAAATGTGTTTTTTTGATGGGGGCCTCCGGTAAATATTATTTATTAAACATAAAATTTTAAAACTGAGGGTTGCGTGATTTCCGGGTATATTCTGGGAAGAAAGAGTGAACTCATGGATGAGGGATAAATTTCAAATTTTCTTGGACCCGTCATGTGATATGTCATCGGAAAGCTTTCGGACCACTCTTTCATCTGATCTTTCTTCCCCCCTCCCCAATTTGTCGCCCCGTGGGAGGCTCTTTTCGAACTTTTTTGAAATCATGGCGTTTTTATCATTTTAGATCGGATTTTGTTACAGAGCCCTCAGATGAATAATTTATAATATATTAAAATTTTAAAGAGAGGGGGGAGGGTGTATTCCAGTGGGCACAATAGTTGGAATCCTGGAGGCACTTTTCTATCTTTTGGTGACACACCTCATGTGATATATCATTAGAAAGATCTATAACTATTACTTCATTTTATATACCTCCCGCGCCCGTCTCCCCTTTGACCCCACTAATTTTCTAAATTTAGCCGACACTTCTCATGTGATATATCGTTGGAAAGCCCTATGACCACTTATTCATATTATGTACTTATTGCTCCTCCCCTACTTTGCCCCCCAGGGGGGTCATTTAACGTATTCCAGTAAATGGTCGTCTAATAATAGAGAAATCATAGAACTGATCTCAAATGACATAAGAAAATCAACAAAAAATATTGATACCATTTACCATCCTTTTAGTTCATGTTCTTACCACTAGCGGTGCTTTTTATTCTTATTTCTTTGGCCAATTTGCTGCTAATTATCGAAAAATTCTAATTTTTGATAATTAAACTCCTTTACCGTTTCATACCTACTTGCGACTTTTCAACTTTTTGCAACCAAGGAACGCCGTCACATGACTTTTCCACTATTATGGCTCCATTATAACCCCCCTTTAGTTTGTTGTTTTTTAATTCCACCTGTTTTCAGTTACCATGTATTTATTAAATACTGCTTTATAAATATATAAAAACAATGATTTTAATAATCGATTGTAGAGAATCTCGATTATAGATTCTCGGAAGTATCGATTTAGATTTTTTTGGGAGGGAAAGGAGGATTAATTACTAGATAATAAGACAAAAATTGTAGTGTGAAAGAAAAACATATACAGAATACAGGGACTTATAATAGATTTAGAACTATGTTTACATGCTATTATTAAATAATTTAATAATAAGAATATATTTTACAAATGATGTTCTGTTTAGGGGGGGGGGGGGGCTCAGTGTTAATGTATGAAGATTTTTTTTTTTTTTGGGGGGGGGGGGGGTATGGTCACTACTGAGGCAGAGCCCCTAGTGTTTAATATAATTTTTTTAGTAATATAGTATAATGTAAAACAATGAAATCTGACGCATCTTCATATGTTTTTATTTATTTTTCTTTAAATGGCAAAAATCCTGAATGCTAATTCCATGTGCAGATTTATCACATAGGGTAACTCTAGGATAGATGGCCATAGTTTTTAAAGATTGAAATAAAAATTCTTAGAATGCAAATACTAGAAATATTTATGCATATTTGAAATTCTTATGCGTATACTCATCATATTTTGTACAAAAAATAATTAAATATCGAAACTAAAAAGTGGGAAACCAATTTAAAATTAAAATAGCAGACGGCCATTTGTCCTTCAAGCCGAGGAGAGATGGCCATCCAATACAAGAAAGAAAAAATGAAGTTAAAATAGCAAAAAGTAACACATTTCATGTAGTTAATCATGAAAAACACATAGAAATTTGTAAAAATGCAATTATATCACAGAAAATCAGTGAATAAAATTTGAAGTATAATTTCAATCCTTTTCTTTTCGTAAAATTTTACAACATTTTCGGCAATGATCTTGATAGTTTGAACACGTTTCATGGAACCATTTTGGCACCTTATGCATTATATCCAGTAATCCTTTTTGGTTGTGGTATTATATTCTTCTCCACAACCAACACAGCGATCCTCATCCAATTCCATTCCCTCGGAATCTGTAGAATCTAATAATTCCAAATGTACTTCATCTTCTTCGCTACTGGAAGTATTTTTTTTTTTTCTCGCGTTTATTTTAGATTTTTCACGGTTTTAAGTTTATTTATCAACTTTATCTGTTTCTGGGATGAACGTTTCCGAAGTTTTTCAATATTTTCTGAAACAAAAATACATTGATAGGCCTTATTATATTATTGCTATTCAAATATTTATATTAGTTAAAATTTAAATAATTATATCAATTAATGTAATTATAAACATAAAAATTATATAATTATTTTAAAAATAATTATATTTAGTTAAAATCTTCACTGCATATAATTTTTAAATATTGATTATAGGTGGCCATCTCTCCTCGATTTGCACCGAATTTAAAGTGTCACTGTGCCATTGTATGTCTTTGTTTTAGACTTGAAAGCAAAGATTAGATTATATACGTGCCTTAAAAGTCCTTATTGTAAAAATAAATGTAACATAGGTACTACAAAACATTCAGATACCTAACTTAACAAAAATATCCAACCATTAAATTAAATAAACATTAAAATTACACTTTCTTTTTATAATTGAAAAACACAGCTGCATGTCGCAATGAATGAACACGTTGAACTATTTCTTACGAACAAAGTTTATGCTGCAATCTATGATATAGATTTTGAAATATTTAGACTAGCCATCTATCCTAGAATTACCCTATATAATAAAGAACATGTGCAAAAAAGTTTAAATATCTATCTCGGATACAAAAAATCCTTAGCATTTTTAGAACATGAAAGAAAAGAACATATTAACATGGAGAAAAGGCCATTTAAAGTTTTAATTTGTGTGAGTAATTGCACTGCATGTATTAACAAAATTTACGATATCTCGTGATATGATTGCCGTATGAGTAAAAATAAAGTGTCAAAATATTCACAAACTGGCTTTCATTTAATTTTTTTTAAATCGATTTTTTGATCAATTTTGTGGTAAACTGTCCTCTTAATTATAAAAATATAATATGAACTTCAAAAGTTCACCGTTTACTTAAAAGGAAATCATAAAAATATAGATGTAAAAAGCTTAAAATAAACACATTTTATGAAATTTTGAGCACTTTCAGCAGTTTGCATCCACAACCTTCATCTGGGAGAAACTGCAATCATGATTATACACATAAGATTTTTCTTTGCATTGACTGTAGTAAGCTTCAAAATGGTATCTTCAGAATTATGTGAATGATACTTAAATCTCATTATACGAGTTTTTTAAAGAATTTCACCTTATCTTATTCCACTGTTTATTTTAATTTGTATCTTCATTACAATAATTACTGTTAATTTAATTTAGCTAAGAGAGTATTTGGGCTGATATTAAAATTTTACAACAAACCAATTTTTTAAGTATTTCACTGAGGTTCACATTCTAATTATTCTAATTCTTGAAAGTTTTCGTAACAGTTGAACTATTTGTTCTCTGTACCTCGTCCAAAGTTTTTAAGATCATTTTATTATTAATTACCGTAAACATGCCTCGGAGTGGATCGCTAATCTTGCTATTTTTTGCATTTGTCTCTTTTAGTCTATATTTTTCAGATTTAGTCTCTTTTTTTTTTCAATTATTCCTTACTAATCGATCGGCCCCCCCAATTATCCCTCAGTCATGAGAAAAAGGTCGTAACTTTTGTCATTTGTTCGCGGAAATAATATCGCGAAATTCGTCAATTGGTCGCGTAAAAATATCGGAAAATTTGTCAGTTTGTCTCAGGAAAAAAATTTCGAAATTTGTCAGTCGTTCGCGGGTAAAAATCGCAAAATTTTGCAGTCGAAAAACCAGCGAAAAAATCGTGGATTATGCAATCTGTCGCAGGATGAAACTACGAAATGCCTCGGAAACTATCACGAAACTTAATAATTAGTCGCGGAAAGAAAATCCGAGAAATTTGTCCCTCGGTCACGGGAAAAAAAATCGTAAATTACATCATTCGATCGTAGGAAAAGTATATTACGAAATTCGTCAATCGTTCGCGGGCAAGAATCGTAAAATTTTTCTGTCTGACATTGAAAAAATGGTCAATCTGTGGCATGATAAAAACGCGAAATTTGCCAATTGGTCAGGAAAATATTGCAAAATTTAATAATCATTCACAGGGAGGGGGGTGGGGAAATCAAAAATTTCGGTTGCAGAAAAAATACCACGATTTTGTCATTTTCGCGGTAAAAATAACGCGTAATCCGTCAATCGGCGACAGAAACATGCCGCAAAATTTTCAGGCGATCTTGTGAAAAACAACAGAGAAATTCGCTCGCGGGTTGCAGGAAAAGCCTAAAAATTCTTCTGTCGGTCGGTAGAAAATGCCGCGAAATTAGTTCATTGGTTTCATTTTAAAAAAAATTGCCGATTTCGTCAAACAATTTCAGAAATTAATCACGAATTTCGTCAAAAAATCGCGAATTTTGTTGAACGATTGCTGAAAAATATTGCGATTTCGTTCAGAGGTTGCGTAAAAAAATCGTGAATTTCGTCGAACAAGGGGAGAAATTAATCGCGAATTTCGTGAAACGATTGCGAAATAAAATTGTAAATTTCGTCGAACGATCATTGGAAAAAATCGCAAATTTCGGCAAACGATCGCAAAAAAAAAACAGCGAATTTCGGCAAACGATTGCGGAAAAGAATCACGAATTTAGGCAAAGGATCGCAGAAAATCGCGTATTTAAGCAAATGATCGCGGGAAAAAAAATCGCGAATTTCGGCATGTGATCGCGGAAAAAAATCGAGCATTTCGGCAGACGATCGCAGAAAAAATAGAGAATTTCGGCAAACGATAGTGTAAAAAAATTGCGATATTCGACAATCGATCGCAGGGAAAAATCACGATTTTCAGCAAATGATCGCAGAAAAAATTGCGATATTCGACAATTAATCGCGGAGAAAAATAGTGATATTCGACAATCGATCGCGGAGAAAAATCGCGAATTTCGGCAAATGATTGTGGAAAAAATTGCGAATATCGACAAATGATCGTGGAAAAAATCGCGAGTATCGGCAAACGATCGCGGGAAAAAATCGCAAATTTCGGAAAACGAGCACGGAGAAAAATTGTGTATTTCAGTAAACGATCGCGGGAAAATTAACAATTTTCGTAGTTGGTCGTGGAAAAAATCGTAAATTTCGGCAATCGGTAGTGAGGAAAAAAATTGTCAAACAATACAGGAATAATATCCCGAATTTCGTCGAACGATTGCGGAAAGTGTCACGATTTATTCAAGAGATCGCGTAAAAAATCGCGAATTCCGTCAAACAAGGACAGAAATTAATCGCGAATTTCGTGAAACGATTGCGAAATAAAATCGCGAATTTCGTCGAATGGTCGCAGGAAATAATCGCGAACTTTGGCAAACAATCGCGGAATAAAATTGCGAATTTCGGCAAAAGATCTCGGAAAAAATCGCGAATATTGGCAAATGATCGCGGAAAAACTCGCAAATTTAAGCAAACGATCGAGGAAGATAATCGCGAATTTCATAGTCGGTAATGGAAAAAAATTGTAAATTTCAACAATCGGTAGCGGGGGAAAAATGGCTAATTTCGTCAAATGATCGTGGAAGAAAAAGTAATATGCCGCATAAATGTGTCTGAAATAGCGAAAAAAGTATGTCTTGAAATATCACCTAGAACCAGTACTACACCTGAGTTCGCATTTTTCCCGAGACCATTTGCCGAATTTCGCGATTTATTTCCTGAGGAAATATGACAAAATTCGTTATTTTTTACTGCAACCGCTTGTCAAAATTCATGACATTTTAATGTAACCCGTTGACAGAATTCTCGATTTTTTGGTGCATGGCTATATAGTTTTACGAAACTCGTTATTTTTTTCCGCAGTCGTTTGGCCAAATTCGAGATATTTTCTGGCCACTGATTGACGAAATTCGTCATTTATTTCCGCGATCCGTTGACAAAATTAGTGATTTTTTTGTGCGATCGCTTTTCCAATTTCGTGATTTCTTTTGCAGTCGTTTGGCGAATTTCGCAATTCTTCCCTCCCTCCGAGACCCATTTGACGAATTACGCGATTCCCCTCCCCCCAAGACCCATTTATCTAATATCGTGATTTTTTTAGGTCATTTCGTGATTTTTATCCCGAGAACATTTGATGAATTTCGAGATTTTTTTTACCTAAATCATGTGACAAACTTCGTGATTTGTTTTCTGAGACAATTTGATGTATTTAGCTATTTTTCCGCAAGAACATTTGACAAATTTTGTGGTTTTTCCCCCCGAGATCATTTGAGGAATTTCGTGATTTTTCTGGGAAATCATTTGGTGAATTTCGCGATTTCCATCCACCCCCCCCCCCCCCCCCGATCATTTGATGAATTTCCTTATTTTTTTCCCACGATGATTGTCGATATTCGCGATATTTTTCTGCGGCCGATTGACAAATTCGCAATTTTTCGGAACCGACTGACATGCATTGAAAATGCATTCTGCAGGTGGTGTTAGATCTTATAGTGTTTGTCTGATATAGTATAAGGGAATGGAGGAGAGGTATATGGTATTTTTTTTCCCATTCCACACCCCAAGATCATGCTATGTTCAAAATATGAGTTTGATCGGACAAAATTTACACCTATTACGATTTTTCTTATATCTGTTCAATTTTTGTTCAAATTCGAAAACTTTGAACGCGATGCGCGAATGGAAGATATTTTCCGATTTCAACAATTTTTTAAAACTGTGTTTGTATTGACGAGTAACAACTTTTACAATTCAATTTGCAAACTTTTTTGGTTTTCCCTCCGGTCTAGTATCCAAATCACAATCGGTCTTATTTGTATTACATTTATGACCCTCATTTTACTAATTTTCAGCAATGGTGAAGATGCACTATAAACTGATATATTTTCTTTAAGAAGAATAGGTGTAATAAGGGTACTTTATGTGTCTGCAATTTTTTTGCTCTATATATATACCTGAGGTTTGCTTATAATTGGAAAGCTGAGTGGATGATAATATATAAAAATATATAAAATTTTTTATTTTATATATTTTGGATGAAAGCGTTATGAGGTATTCTATCACATGGTGAAGCTAAAATACTAAGATTTTAGGATTTAAGACATTATTCATTAATATTTAATAATGTCAATAATATTAATAATTTTTAATATTTGCGAATTAAATATGAATAAGTTATTCTGAGAGAGTTTAGTACCATACCTGTTAATATTTTAAACACATGGTATCAAACAGAAAATAAATCATTAAAATTTACAGCAAAAACTTTCACTTCAAATTTCTTCAAAATTAATTTTTGTTACTTAACATGTTCATCCACTTACCTCTTCAATTCTTGCAATGTATTTTAATGTTGAACCAATCGTTT